>SNQJ01S0002062.1:389522-408551 GCA_010110895.2 Picea sitchensis
CCTGACACTTTCTTATTTTGTAATTCTTTTCTTTAATTATCTTCAGGGCCTACATGTACTTCCTTCTTCAATTCACTTTGTCATATTCAAAAATTCATTTCTCCTCAACCATGAGGATCCACATGACGTGCCACATACCACTGGGAACAACATGATGTATATTATCCATACATGGGTGTTGTATCTGCATGTGCATTGTCCTTCATGTCCAAATACCTTCATCAATATTGCGGTCCAAAACCAATGACTAGGGTTGACATCAATGACAACAACCAATCTTCGAACACTTTCTCTAATCAACCCTTTGTTCATAAAATCCTGGACTTTCTTCTTGGCTTCTTCATTCTCCCGCGGTGTCAATCTGTAAGCTGCTTTGTTTGGAAAACTCGCTCTTGGTATAAGGTCAATATGATGGCTTATACTTTTGATGGGTGGAAACGAACAAGGCAAATCGCCCACCACTATATCAACAAAATTCTCTAGCAGTTCCTAAATTTCCTCAGGTAGATCATCTATTGAAGTATTGGTCAAGATGAATCTAGTTTTTCTAACCAAAACAAGCTTCATTTATTGATATTTATTGAATTCATCCGGAAGTTCCTTCCCACTCACGAGAAGTATAGTATTGCTTGTTTCTTCTTTCGCCTTCTTGTCTTCAATTGGCATCAACATATGTGTGCTACCAGTCTTCTCCAAGGTGTAAGTGTTCTTTCTTCTGTCATGAATAATATTTCTGTCATATTTCCAAGGCCTCACCAACAAAATATGACACACATCCATGGGAAACATCACATAAGATATCATCTCTATAACCCCTTATCTTAAATTCAACTAAACATTGTTTAGTGACAGTTACCTGATGTCCTTTTTGCAACCACGAAACTTTATATGGGCTTGGATGTGCAACTGTCTCCAATTCCACCTTTTCCACCATCTCTGTGGATACTATATTATATGTGCTTCCACTATCAACTATCACCTTGCATACCCTGTCTTTGGTCTTGCAAGCAATCCTAAACAAAATTTCCCTTTGGACTGGATTTTCCACTTCCTTCTCTGGCTTCAAGAGAATTTTCCTCATCATTAAGGATATTTTGTCTTCTGCATATTTTGCCTCAAAATTTTTCCTTTTCACTTATGAAATGTGAGCTTTGCCTCCTCCATCTATTTTTCTATCAGGGCATTCCCATGACTTGTGTTCAAAATTTCCACAGATGAAACACTTTACTTCACCTCCTTTGCCTCTTCCTCTTCCTCTTGATCGAGGAAAAGTGTTCCTATAGGCATATTGTCTCCCTTGTGAACTTCATCCCCTTTCTGGGTGATTATGAGGCTTATTTTCTTCATCCTTGGGTTTCTGTACTCTATCCTAGGCAATTTCTTTACCTCTTCTCTGACTTCTACCTATGCCCCTTTGACCTTGTTTTTGAGCCAATTTCTCTTCAAATTTCAGAGCAAACTGATAAGAATCTTCCACATTTCTAATCTTCACCATGCTCATCTCATTATGAATATCATATCTCGGGCCAATCATATATCTAGCGACCTTTTCATCATCACTCTCACGATGACCAACTCTAATGTTTAACCTGTAAAACTCCTCTGTATACTCCTTCACTGTCATCCCTTTCTGTCTCAAATTTTGCATTATTCAAAACAGATTGATTTGGTAATATCTAGGTATGAACTTGGCTTTTATCTTAGCTACCATTATATCCCAACTCTTAATTATTTTTTTCCCCTTGCAATGCCTGTCAACCTCCATTTCATCCCACCATAGTGCTTCATGTCCTTTCAGTCTAGTGACAACGTGCTTTACTTTCTTGTATTCTTCAATATCTTCATAATCAGAATATTTATCCAGAGCTCTAAACCAATCTAGCAGCTCCTCAACGTCTAAGTTTCCTTCATACATCGATATGTCCAAATTTGCTCTGACACCTATTCTTGCAACAACTTTAAATAGACGTTTCTCTGTAGCATCTTTGGCTACAGCTTCTTCGGCTCCTTCTTCGTTCTCACTTTCAGCCTCAATGATATCTCCAACATCAGGTGTTCGTCTCTGTGCTGTCTCCATAACATCTAACCGGGCTCGAAGTTCTCTCATTACCCTCTCCACGGCTGGATCGGGTAAAGTTCTTTCTGGACATTTTCTTGGCAGCATTGTTTCAATCTGTCCACGTAGAATTCAAATCACAATTGTCCTATGTCTTCCCTTTCTTACAGAAAAAAATAGTTGTTAGCTCTGATACCACCTGACATAGATCCCTACCTTAGCAGGGTTTGTTGACCTTCTGGTCTATGGATCTTCAAATTCCTCTGAGACACAATGGCTCCTTGGTTCCTACTGGAACCTTCAACACATAAAGACCACATGTCCTTCTATAAACTATGCCTACATGAGAAAGAACTAGGTGCAAGCTCCCTTCACATGACCACCAGCGGTGACCACGAGCCTAACCCAAAAGGTGTTTCCCATTTCACGATTTTAGGTGTCCTATTATGGGACAACCTTGGCTCTTCGTACTCTTGAGTTCCAATTCTCTGAACTAGATCCTAGCACTAGCTAGCTCCTCCCTTATCCTTCAACCATATGACCTCCATCCATGACCTAGGGTCCGACTTCCGATTGCTACGAGGTTTCGAATATCGGTAACCCTTGAAGTATCTCTTCTCCCTTTTCTCGAAGTCTGAACTAGCGACTTCCTCACCTCAGAGAAACAATCCTGATTCCCCCATGATCTGATGGTCTAGATCCATTTTTCGTGAAGTTGGAACTTCCTGACTCGCAACTTTCGAAAAGAATCTTCCTCCACTCTCCCGACTCCCGACTCCCCGATATTCTAGAGTGCCAAATCAATGGCTCACACTCCTTCATATATGACGACTACTATCTCGCATGAGCTTGCAAATGTTGAAATACTCTTGCCCTTATCCTCCTTGCAGATCTATAGGATCCAACAACCCACAGAAATCGAAGTTTCTCCCTTCAGGAATTTCTACCGTTTGTCAAGGTTCTCAATGGTTCCTCGCCAAATGAGTTGGTGTCAACCCTCCTGATATTGTTTTCACAAGGTGACTTCAACCATAATCTTTCCTATAAAATTCCCTCGAATCTATCCTTCCATAGCTTTGTCCTTGCTGCAAAATCAAGGATTTTAAGGAATCCTGCACGCACTCCTTGCGACTTCCACAATAACCTCTGGTTATTCAAACACTCCAACTTTACGCACTCCTTGTGACAAAAGTTCTTCAACCGATCCCTTGGGTTGGAAAATTTTAAGAATCTCCTCAGCCTACGCACACCTTGCATGACTCTATGCTATACTCACACTTCTACCGGTATAAGTTAACTCTATCTCTCCTGAGCTTTTATGAGGTAAAACTCAGAATCTTGTTGACACACTCCTTGTGTACTTTCATTGCACTCCTTGCATTAATTCTTAGGAAGAGAAACAATTGAAACTCATACTCTCCTCACAGACTTCATACATTCAACATGAAATCACATACATATGGCATTGGAACAAATGCATAACAGAGCATATAAGAAAACTGTAAACATACCATTCAATAGATACACATAACAACTGCTTATAGCGGGAAAACCCCCATAAGGACTACACTAGGGTTAAACATTTAGGCAGATCTAACCGTCTAAAAGTCTCCTACTTTTTATGAATACCTCAACTATATCCCACATTCATGCATGAAAGACAAAGTAAAAGGATCTGGTAACTCTACCTTAAACTCTGTGTCCGGTGTCGATCCTTTTGTGTTCAATTTATCCTCGACTACAAGTCTCCTCTCAAGGATGAATTGAATTCATATAAATACAAACAAAGAACTACGAACATGCATTTCATATATGAATTAGTGGGTTATATGTCAACATAACTCCAACATAAATATTAAGCACATCATATGGAGGGACAAAAAATTTATTCCTTTTATTAGAATCACAAAGTTTAATTACAATGAGATCGATGATTTCTCCTCGAACCTGGTCCTGGTCTCCTCTTCACTATGCACCAACTGCTTCCACATGTCCTTCTCCTCTTTAGTCCTCTCTAAGGGAATGGTAAGGGTTCTCAATGGAGGAAAAGGTAATTCTGGCTCAAACTCACACTTGTGGCTGCAAGATATGGGGCAAAGGGGAATACTGAAATGGGTAGAGTTTCTTTGCTCTCGTGCGTCCTTCTTGGAATGGGACCCCAAAACCTTCTTTTATAGGCCAAAAAAGATAGTAACGGTTGGGTGACTAGATATGGGAGGTCAAATAGTTAGGTAATGTCCCAAGAACCGGTATCCCTTTGCAATATTTTATTTTTTGCGCATTTTTGTGAGTGTACGCAGGTTGTAGTGGTGCAACTAGCGTGTGTACATGGGCTATAGTGGTGCAGGGTGTGTATATATTCAAAAGGGTGGTTTTTAGAAGAGCATGTTTAATGATGGCTTGGAAAAGATAGCAAGTAATATGGCCTAATGCCAAGTTTGTAGGTCTGGTGCAATTTAGGGTTATAACAGATGCCCCCTAATGTGGGAGGTTAGAAGAGCATTTGATGGCCGAAATATATTAAAAATATTCACAAACATATGACATGGGTGAGACCAAGGACCAAAGTTCGGGAGGTGTCATCTGAAAAAATAAAAAAATTGTCTCACCGAGGTGGGCATACCCATGCTCGAGATGAAATAAAATCATGGTTGCCAATCAAATACACTGCAGATCCATGTCATATAACTATATAAAGTGCAGTCGCAAGCAATACACAACAGATATACATCTCAAAATAAAAAATATATACATTTACAGTATCCATTTTCGAGAATCCAGTTACACCTGATGGCTAGAGATGAGGTCTTCAGAGCTCAAGAAACAACTTCAAGATCTTCAAAATTCAGGTAGGAGTGTAATATCAGTGTACGACTTCACTACCCAGAGGTCTTTGAGGGCTTGTCAGGAACAAAAAAGAGGATCTCGGTGATCGGGCGAAGAACTTCATTGATTTTGAACAAGGAATTGATTGGATTTTTTCAGGATGGTCGGGCATGGTGACAAGAGACAAACTACAGAAGGACCGACTCAAATTTTGTAAAAATTCCCTTGGCCAAAAGAACGACAAATGATGAGACTCAGGGAGCATGGAATTGACATAATTTCATGATGTAGGAGGCAACACAAACTCTCCATATGTTTGAAAGGATAACCAAATGGAGGAGAACAAAACTCTATGTAGCGAGAAGAATTTCCTAAGGTCATATTAAATCCCAGAGCTTGATGAACAAACAGAAGGATGTGCTTTTTCCAAGGGCGAATCATTGTGATGCCAACAAAAGAAAATACTTTTCCCTTCCTCTTTTTGGGGTATATTTGATTATTTTGTATTTTTCAATAATTTTGGAAATCTTGAAAAAGAATAAAATAATGTTACGTTACAAAGGAGGAACAAGTGTCGCAAACATACTAGTTCCAAGTGCAAGGAACACACTGATGCTCAGAGCAAGGAGAAATGTGTAGGAAAAGGACACTCAGGAAAATTTCTCCATGGGTCAAGGTGTCAAGACGCAAAGGCAAAGTGCTACAAGGATTGTGTTATAAGGCATGCTTCAGATGGTTCAGTTGAGAGCAACATGGAGCCAAAATTAGGCCAAAGATGCAGGAATGCAAATGCGATTAATAAGACACAATGATAACGTCCTTCGATCTAACTTTAATGAGCCTAGAGAAGGTAATCTCGGTGTTTTTTCATTTTTAGAGAGTTCGAAAAAAACATAAAAGGAGACTCCACTGGGTACCTTTTTTGAAGGTAGTCTAGTCAGTTCGCAAAAGGGGTAAACTAGCACCGAAAATACATCTATTCAAAACCATTTTAACGAGTGTGACAAAGACAATATCACTCGACAATATTTTCATATTTAAGGAGTCTGAAAAGAGCTTAACTATGGACTCAATAAGGAATGTTCTTCTAGACCAGTTTAACGAGTGTGAAGAAACAAGGTCACTTGACGATCTTTTCAATTTTAGGGAGTCTGAAAAGAGATTAACTATGGACACTGTGGGGGTTCCTTTTTTGTAAATTTAGTCCCTCAGTTCTGAAAAAGGGTTAAAATTATACCTGAGAATACTCTTCTAGTGAACCGAAGCTACTAGAGTATACCTTTTTTCGTACAAATGATCGTCCAAATCGAAAAATGGGTAAACTACCGCCGAACAGATGTGCCTTCAAATTTCCATTTAGAGAGCGTGAAGGGAAACAAGATCGCTCGACAATATTTTCATGTTTAAAGGGTCTGAAAAGGGCTTAAAAGAAGAGTCATATTTGTTTGGGAGTCCCAAGGGTGAGGTCAAGAGTGACGATGAATCATGAAAATGAGGCTCAAACTTGTAATCAGGACAAGACTAACAAGGACTCCCGAGCCTATAGTCATTCATGACATTATGGATGCCAAAAGCAATGTGGATATAACTAGGGAATCCAAGTAAGGGCAGGCTCTACCACTAAATTACGACACTTCTAAAGAAGTAATGATGGTTCTGTGTCACAACTCGGTGGGGTCGATCCTATGGAAAAGAGAAAAAGACAATGAGATGTAGAAAGTGGAGGTGAAAACCTACCTTAGATGCAAATATTTGAAAAAATGACTTCTTACCAAAGGACCTTAAAAAATGACCCAACTATAAAAAAAAATCCCATAACCAAAAGTAACATTTATCGTAGCATCCCCTAAGAAACTCAAGAACCAAACTAAACGATTTTCAAGCTAGAAAAAATGACAATAGGGTCCAAAAGATGACAAAAAGGATCCAAAAAATATATAAATAGAAGTTGGCAGCTCATTATCACCATTGTAATTTGAGAAATTGACTAAGAAGCCAAAAACACCCCTTTGCCAAAAGAGTTGATTCTGGGAGCTTCAGTGGATGAAACAAACTTCCGCATGGACCAAGTAAGTACAAACTAGCCCCTCCTGCATTTCCATTCTTCCTTTTTGCAATTCCTTTTGTTTTTTTGGGGGGGCACTGACCTTTAAAGCATGGATGATTTTAGGGGCTAAATTTCGCTCATGGGCTAATTTTCCATGGTTTTTCCCAAAACAAGATTCACTATTCTAAAAATAATTCGCCTAAATTCTATAGGATAAAATTATTTTACCTTAAAAATGGCCAAAATTTTATACAAACTATATATATTCCTTAGAAATTTGAATATTTTTACAAACATATCGCCAAACATTTATAGTTGGCTTATGAAGGATTACTAAGATTTGCCAAGGTTTCTACATTTTAAAATAATTTCCCATCCTTAAAATCATCCTTGCTTTAAAGAGGTCGGTCCTACGTGTACGCGGGTTTTCCTAGGACAACACGCGTATGCCCATGTGTAGAGAAAAGGTTTCACACGTGTATACGCGACTGTGTCTACTACATCCTGTGTATACCTTCCAATAAGTGGAAAAAATAAAATGCAAGAGTTAACTTTCCATGAATTGGTTATTTTGTAGGATGTATGTTCACTAGAGAGAGAGGGAGCATGAGGAAATTGATTTTTTGGTCGCAAAAGATCCCGTTGTTGTTGTTGTATTATCACAATGTGGGTTGTACAAATTTTTCTAGTTTCCATTCATGAGGGCACAACCCAGGTTGCTAAATGCTTTGATATATTACTGGCATCCTGACGCTGAGGCGTTTATGCTCAAGGGGCATTCGTTGACTCGAACGACTGAAGATATCTACTTCTTGAATGGTCTCTCGAGGAGAGGTGATCCAGTCAACTTGTGTACTTTTCCCCCTGGTCCCCACAACATTGAGAAGTTGATTGGACTCCATTGCGAGGCTAATACTGAAAAAGTATGTTTTGAGGTGCCTATACACAATATCAGTAACCTATCACTGAAAGTGATATTTCTACTCATTGGGCGGATCACTGGATCCACAGCTCTACATCAGGCTTCCCAGGCGCACATGCATTGTGCGGTTCAGTGCTTAAATGCACGATTTTTCAACTGGAGAAAAACCATGATGACATGCATGAAGAGACAACTAACAGAGTGTTGTGTGCGGGAACATAGAAACTTCGGGTTTGGGACCATCCTTTTCTCATTCTTCTTAGAGAGGGTACCCAGTCTTAGTCCTTGAGAGACAGTATGAGGGCACGTGGCCTTATCTCTAGAATTATGCAGATGGGTGACGTTGTTGCCACGACAGGGGGGTGGGAGGACCATTGAGGCATTCAATGATAAGTTTTTTAACTGGTGGTATCGACAGATTCCGGTCATAGAGGAATACCCTTATGCCGGGATCAACTTCTCCAAGGATCTTGATATGCCCTTACCTCCTGGAGCAGAATGAGGAGAGATAGGTCTGTTTGTTTTTCAAAGTTTTTAAATTTTTATTTCTTTTTATATATATCATATTTTTATATGTACCAGAGTATCTGAAAACTATGTATTTGTTATGTACAGATGTGGGACCAGTGTGTCCAACAGACTTCGCGAGGACCAGGCGACGACCTCGACCAGAGGCAGGACTAGCTGTGGCCGGTGGACCAGCAACAGCAGGGGGACCTCCATCTGGAGAGGCTGAGAGAGTTCTGAGATGGGTAGAGAGGAACCTTACCGCACTCACTCACACAGTCCCGATGGCAGAGATCGAGGATCTTCGACCATCGATGCAACCTCATGTAGTTGGGGTGCCATGGACCTGGGTCCACCTCTTCCGGCATTTGGAAAACGTCGTTTTTCACTATGGTAGGGCCAACATGCCCCAACCTTAGCTAGGCTAGACTAGTTACGTGACGAGGGAACCTTTTGTATATTTTTTGAGGGAATAAGCCCCGTGACTCTTACTGGACATGTATTTTTTGAGGTTCTTGCACCCACCCATGTACTCTGATACTTTTTCGATATATATATATATATGTGTGTGTGTGTGTGTGTGTGTGTGTGTGTTTACATATTTTAACGTCTTATGGATTACATTTTATTTACAAATGTATTTACATGTGCGTGTGTGTGCTTTTTCTTACATGTGTGGAATATGCCAATCTAATACTTAATTAGCTAGAGTATATGTGACTTGATTCAATCTCCTAGGAACATGGATATATGTAACATAATCAAAGCTTCGTTCTAAGAGACGTACCCTAAGGAACCGTCGGTGTAAATTAGGACCGTGAATGCGGTAAACCCCATTTAACTGGGACACAACTAGCTGAGCATCTAAGTAGACCCGGAGGTGAGAGATACCATGCGACAAAGCATCACGAAGAAACTCTATGACTGCGATGTATTCATAAACATTGTTTGTGGCATCACCTAAATATATACCTCCTGAAGATAACAATTGGCCCTGTGGTGAAAAAATCACCAAAGCTACAGAAGAAATCCTCCGAGTGTGTTAGCTAGCATCATCTGCAAACCCAAAGAACACCTCTGATTCACTTAACATCTACCACAGTGAAAAAGATGACATAAAAAATGACACATCCATAAAACCAAAAAGACAAAAACTAACTAAGAAATGTACAAAAACTATACATATGTTACAAGAGGTCACCCAAGGTTACCCACCTAAGAGTAATACTTCTTGAGGTAAAGCCCATTTTGGGCCTCTACCAAAGAGTTTCCCTCAAAGTCCACTAGACAATAAGTGCCCTTCTTTAGTACCTCCTTCACGATGAAAGGTCTGAACCACATGGGTTTGAACTTGCCTGTCCCCAGGGGATCCTTATCTTGGTCATAGACCAGGATAAGGTCACCTTCAGAGAAAATCCAGGGATGAACTGATCGATCATACTGACACTTGACTTTTTGTTTGTGAGCCTCATTAGCCGAGGTTGCATCATGACGCTTCTCATCAAGATGCTCGAGATACAATAAACTCTCTTCAATTGGTGAAGTGTCAAACAATAACTGTACTACCAACTTTAGAGACGAGATATGGCACTCTATTGGAAAAACTGCTTGCAGCTCGTAAACGAGTTGAAAAGGTGAGAAACCAGTTGCAGTCTTAATAGACGTTCGGTAGGCCCATAGTTTAGAATACAACATCAAATGCCAATTTGATATGGCCGAATTGATTGTGCGCTGGAGAATAGTATTAAGAGATTTATTCACAGCTTCCACCTAACCATTCACTTGTGGGTAGTAGGGTGATGAATGTTCTTACCTCAACCCAAGATTTGACGTTAACTCGGACATCATTTTTTTTTGAAAGTGACTGCCATGGTCAGTGACAATCTTTGTCGAGATGCTAAACCTTTCTATTATCCGATTAAACAAAAAGAGAGCTTCGGTCTCTCCATCATCTTTGAACGTTGGCATAGCTTCGACCCACTTCGTGAAGTAGTCTACTTCTACAATTATATAATGATGCCCCCTTGCTGAAGCGGGGGTGCATGTAGTGTAATTAATCCCCCACTTGGTGAAGGGACCAACTGTGATGACAAGAAACATGGGAGTGGGGTGTTCCCTCATCTTCCGAGAGAAGATATGACACGAGTGACACTTCTTGACCGATTCAGCACAATCTTTGATTAATGTTGGCCAAAAGTAACCGGCTCGTAGAATCTTTTGGGTTGTCGCCAACCCAGAAAAATGACCACCACATGCTCCAGTGTGACAGTCGTTAAGCATGATTTCTTCTTCTTCATGAGTGAGACATCGGTGAAGGATGAAATCTACACCTTGATGATACAGAGTATCCTTGAGTATGAGATAGTTGTTGTCATGATGGCATATACAGTGACGCTCATCACGAGAAGCAGAGGTGGGGTACTTCAAAGTCTAGAGATAGACCAGTATATCTCCATACTAGGGGTATGAAGACACGATCAAAAAAATTTCTCCTTTAATAGGCGACTCTTCGGGCACAACATCACCTGACCCGACCAAAAGTTTCGAGATGAGTTCCGCAAAAACCAACGACATTTTGGATTTCACCGAAACAAAATCTAAGTCAAATTCTTGGAGGATAACTATCCATCTACTGATTTTTCCTCGAATTACATGTCATGTCAACATGTATTGAAATATATTCACAGCGACAATGATGGTGGTCTTGCAAAACAATATGTAATGCTGGAACCATTGGACAACATACACTGCTGCCAATGCAAGTTTTTCAACGTGCGAATAATTGAGTTCCGGTCCAACTAGGACTCAGCTTAGGTAATAAATCATGTATTCTTCAAGCCAATTATCCTCCTCAACCAAGACCATACCGATGGTCGACTCTGTCCCAGCCAAGTACAATAAGAAATATTTATTATAATTGGGTGGCCAAAGCAGAGGGGTAGACGCGAGGGTGCGTTTCAATGCTTCGAAAGAGCACTGAGTGGCTTCATCCCAATGAAAATGAATGTCCTTCTTTAGTAAAAACATGAAACCCTTTGTGATCTCAGCATAGTTTGCAATGAAACACCGTAAAAAGTTCTATTTTCCCTGTAAACTCTTAAGCTAAAGGATTGTGCTCGGGGGAGGCAACTGAACTATCGCCTCAACCTTGAGAGGATCGACCATGATCCCCGTTGTTGAAACTATGAAACCTAGCAGATGACCCGACGTCATGCAAAAACTACATTTGTTTGGATTCAAGTGGATCTGGCAGTAGCGACATCGCTCAAACATAAGTCGGAGGTGTGTGGGATGATCAACCCTCTTACAAGATCGTGATGTTAAATTGTCAAGATAAGCCTCGACTATGTGTTTGGGATCGTGGAAAGAAAAAGACATGGCCCGCTGAAAGGTAGCTCCATCATTTTTCATACCAAAAGGCATCTTCCAATAAGTGAATGTACCCCATGGACAGATAGAAGAGGTTTTGTGTTCGTCTTTGGGTTTGATCTGTATCTGATTGTATCCCGAAAAACCATCCATGAAAGAAAAGGTCTCACAAACTATGCATTCATCGACTATCTGGTCAATAAATGGAATGGGGAAATTATCCTTTGGGCAAGCCTTATTCAAATCATGGAAGTCCGTACATACACGAATCATACCCTATTTTTTTTGACTCGAACGGGATTTGACACCCATTGAGTCAATTGGACGGGGTAGATAAAACTTGCTTTCAACAGTTTCTCTACTTCAGCCTTAATAGTTTCTTCTTTCTTTGGATTAACTAGATGAAGCTTCTGCCAGACCTGCTTAATGTCAGGATAAGTCGTGATTTCATGTTCAACGATTCTTGGATCTATGCCTAACATTTCCTCGTAAGACCAGGCAAACACGTCATGGAATTCCTTAACCAAATCCATGTAGATTTGAATCTCCTCGGGGGGCATTCCGCTCCGACGAAGACATTCTCTAAGACACCAGGGGTTCTGGAGATATCTATGGGTATCATTTTAGCAATGTTTTCCATATTTCCTTCAGCGTAAAATGTGTGCATATCCAAAGTATTGATAGGACAAGACCTATCTCCAGTCATAGTCAAGGTGAATTCACCTTCTTCAATTCTTCTTAAATATGGGAGGAAATAAGATCTATGGTGGAGATCATCCCAGGGTTTGTCCAGACTAGTCATTGCCTCAATAATCGCTTCGTCTGTGGTCAATACCAAGTCTAAAGAATCAGTATTAGCAAGGGAACCTTGAGAACAAATAGGATCGAGAACTGGATCTAACTCCTATGCGGGAGTTGGATCAGGATCGATGAAATCTTGCTGGACTATAAAGTATGAAACCTCTGCCACCAACAAAGGAATGTCCATGCCATGGTGCCCTGTCCCTTCCATCGTGGATGATGGGGAAGGAAGAGTCCATGGATCATTAAAGTAAGTCATACAAAATGATGAAACTTGAAAGATTTCAGCCCTAGACTGGTCGAGGATCGTCGATATGTAATTAACATTGCCGGTTGGAGGCGGGTAATCAAAAGTACCCATCAAAGGTGGGCACAAACCAACCTCTATGTTGAAAATGTAGGGCTAAGGGTTATCGATCATTAGGACCATGGATGCCCCCGAGGAAGATTCAGGATGGGAGAAGGACAGTTGATCAATGGACATGAACCGACCCTCGTGTGGAAACAACAAGAACCGTAAAACTGTAGCGACCATTGCTTGCATAGCATAGGTCCAACTGTTTCCTAACAAGAGATTGTAGTTGAGAGACGCATAGACCACTTAAACCTTGACACACACTGTCTTCCCCCCTAACTGCATGGGGAAAGAGGGGATTATTTTGTGTGATCGGAACAAATGAATGTCGAACATGGTAAGAAGAGTAGGTGACAGAGAAAAAATGGGTTGGCCAATGGCCTTCCAACACGCCAATGAAATCATGCATGTCGAGGCACCCTCATCAACCACTGTGCGAAAAATGTTTTGGGTAAAAATTTTCGTGGTGTAAGCCACTACTATCTGAAACGCCACATGGTAGAGGAGACAAGGTTTTAAGTCGGTCGTATCAAGCATGATTGTTCCCAGATTACAAGTCTCAGTCGTTCCTAAGGCAGCTAACTGAGCCTTTCTCTGAGAAGGTCAGCTTTGGAGGACTTCCAAAGCGAACATTTCACAAGGGGTTTGTGACAAATCCTCCACCACATAGTAGTTCTGGGTGGCCCTTGCACTTGGATTGTGGGAATCTTTCTTGAACGCACCTTTTGGGATGCGTTTCATTGTTTATCCCAACGTCTTCTCAATATGGAGAGGAAGAGATGGGTTTTCGACTTCTTTAACCTTCTCAAAGGTGATTGGCATTTCGTAGTCACGTGTCCTAGTTGTTATATCAACACTACCTTTCATCATGTACACATTCACGGACGAAGGATTACTCGAAGACGGAGGGGGTCCTTGACTACCCCCTTCCGTGCTCGAAGAGGCTTGAGTTAAATTTTTCCCATGTGGAAATGGGTTCGTTAACATGGCAGGTTGTTGTTGCACCAATAACTTTTGGGCCTTTGCAAGCCAAGGGCACTGGTGAGTCGGATGGTCTTCTTTGAAAAGATTGCAAGGATACTTTGACTTCTTATTTTCTATGTTTCCTTCGTCGAAATTATTGGTGGGTTTCTTATCCCCCTTACCCTTATTTCATTGTTTATTATTTCCCTCAAGTTGTTGGGTGGCCTTCGAATTCATCAATTTCACGCTGTGTACATCCGACTTCTGGGTAGGGGGATCAACTGAACCAATGGTCTGGATGGTCGTTGTCTGCTGTATAGACAATTGATGCAATTGATTTGACATTTGATCTGTGGGCTTCATTTGCGATGAACCCACAATACCATCGGCATGTGGTCCAAATCTATGTCTGGTCTTTTCAAGTATTGACTGTGGTACATTTGGTAAAATCTTGTAAAGTAAATCAGACTGAGAGTAAATCAGCTCTAGCTGTTGAGCTCTCATTATCGTGTCTTCTTCTGAAAATACCCCCGACATTGTGACATATTTGGATATTTGAGGTACCAAAGACTTAAGGAACCACTCAAGCAAGAATGTTGGTGGGACTGATACTTTTATCAAACTCTTCTGGCATCTTCATTCTTGGATGTGATCTGAGATATGGTCCGCTTTTTTCTGCTCAAAATTGGCCAACAACTTGGTGCCGTCATCGTATCTCACAGGTTATTAAAAATGGTTTAAGAAAGCCATAGCCAATTCACCGAAGGAATACTATCTCAAGTGGTCGATCTCAATGTACCATTACACAACACTACCGATGAGAGTGCGTTGAAAAAAACACAACTGTAAAAAGTCATCTCTCAATGAGTTGGATGAGCACCATAGATGGAAGGTAGTCACATGATTTCTTGGATCTTCATTAGGCTTAGCTTCTAACTTTGCAATGTCTGAAGGAAACTTGGTCGGCATAGGAGGCCCACACGGATCTTGACAAATAGGGTCGTTTAGTAATCTTGACAAGTCTGGAAAATGCAAAGTTGTTAGAAACGAAAGTTTGGGTTATTCATTATAGCCAGGGAAAAAGGAGCCTAGAGTTTGGCTGGCACCAGGTTGCCAGGAAAAGTTAGGTTGTTGGCTAGGGTTCTTGTAAAAACCATGGACGTGACCAGCATACACATTCTGTGCTAGTTGAGATGTCATCGGATGACTCCCGAAATAGGATGTAGAAGGTTGGGCTTGCGTCGTGTTCCAAGGATTTTGGGAAGGGTTTCCCCCTGCCAATCCGATGGCCATAGGTACTGATCCTTTCCCAGGGTTCCATTGACTATGGAAGGGGTTTCCCCTGGTCGGCATCCCTGACGAGGGAATTGATCCCTACCATGGATTCCAAGGTCCTTGTGAGGAAGGAATTCCTAAGTTTTGCCCCTGTGTAGGAATAATACCCTACATAGGATTTTGTTCTCCATAATCGGGGTTGCCCCTGGTCGAGACGATAGCTGAAGAAAAAGCATTGTTACCAAAATTGCCAAACAAAGAGAATGGAATTGAACCAACCGACATGCTATAAGAAGGAAGTCCTTGACTACCTGCTCCAAACGAACTATAGTTTATGTTCACCCCGGTGGAGTGCTAGTGAGCACTGCCGATTGAAGGGGATGAAGGCGGTATATGACCCCCTCCCTAAGGGAAATAATTATAGGGAGTTGAGGTGCCCCCCATGGATCCTTGCATAGGAGCGTTCAATCTCCCTGCCCCCAAACCTAAACTCTGTAGAGTGGATTAGGAAAGGACAGAGTTTGTATCAAATCCAAGCATCCTGTATGAGAATGGAGGGCCTGTCACACACTGGGTGAAAGGAGCAGTGATATTCATCATAGACAGAACCAGACCATTGCCCAAGGTAGAGGCGATCGAGACCATAATGGTCCAGACCGACGACGGTTGGTTAGGAGGCGAAACACCCCCTATAGTGACAGCCGTAGAGGGAATATGAGAATTCCCTGAATAAGTTACAACATTTATTTCCATCGCTACTTGTGACACTACCTGACTCTCGTAAGGGTGGACCTGTATGATAATGGGCACCGATAGATCAATGATCGGAGGGTTATACAGACCAAGAGATTCTGCTCCAAATACAAAAATGGTTGGTTCCTCTGGAATCAAATGTTCTCCTCTTGGAGATGGGTCAGGTACATTTTCTTGTGACCCAGTCACCTCAAAAGACCCTTGTTGGTCGAGTTTTCGCCTTAACAATGGCGGGGGTGGCTTCAGATTAACTGACAATAGGATAAGAATCCTTTGCGATCAATGGATCTCTTGATCCTCCATTGTGTGAGATGATCAATGACACACTAGGGATTTCTATTATCGTTTACATAAATGACACATGCTAGAAAAATCTCCTATGAGATAAGACAGGCAAATCACTAGCTAGTTGGAAGAACAGTTACACAAACCAATACTAGAGCAACTTACCAGTGCAAGTGCAACTCGAAAATGAAAGAACCCTCTGGGTATACTCTGCAAAGCGTGGCCCGATGTCTTCCCTAGGTACCGCGGTATACCCCCGCAATCACCTATGTAAGTCACTAAGATAAAGGCAACTAGGTTGCCAGCAGGGATGTTTTTAAGGATGGAAATTTATTTTAAAATGTAGAAGCCTTGGTGAATCTTACTAATTCTTCATATGCCAACTATAAATGTTTGGCAATATTTTTGTAAAAATATTCAAATTTCTAAGGATTTTGTATAGTTTTTATAAAATTTTGGCGATTTTTAAGGTAAAATAATTTTATCCTATAGAATTTGGGCGAATCATTGTTAAAATAGCAAATCTCGTTTTTGGAAAAACCATGGAAAATTTGCCCATGAGCGAAATTTAGCCCCTAAAATCATCCATAGTTGCCAGCGCGCAAACAGTCACTAGGCCAGTACAGTCGACAGTTGGGTGGACCACAATGAGGAGGGTATCAAGCCCGAAACCTATCAAGGGTATCGAAAGCAAGTGTTCTGGAAGACAACTGAGGACCTAGAACATATTCGAGACCCATGAAGCTCCGTGGAAAATTTGATCAACGGAATTGAAAGATAGGCCCTCTATATGAATTCCCCACTATGCCTGGTCCGACTTTGGAGGGGTTATCTCCGCTACCTTTCTGCACACGACCTCGTGTTTATCCCCTGTGTTAGAGGGGGGTCCCAGATAAATTTCACGATTACTGGACTTTTAAGCACTCCCTAGAAAGGACTCTTATGTTTTTTTTCGTAGCCTTGAAGATTTTCCTCTCCAATCCTAAATCAAGGCTCTGGCCTAGACTAAATTGATGGACCCTAAAAACATAAAGTCTCATCATTTTGAATTAAGCGTTAATTTTAGTGGTTGTATTAAGTCAAAGGGAATGGAAGTGAAACTAGTGATGTTCTTTAAGAGACCAAAGAGAAGAGCATATGATGAAACTGAAAACAAAACTACTTCTTCTTCACAAATAAAGATTTGCCAATTTAAACTCTTTAACCAAACTTTCCGTAACTATTTTTCTTAGATCTTTGAAAAGAAAAACTTGGAACAAGATTCTTTCTCGACTATGAGCTACTTAATTTCCTAAGCATTCAAATAAATAACTTAAGAAAACTTTCTTTTTCCTTGATCGATAAAGTAACTAACCTAAACTAATTTTACCAAACAAATAAATAAAAAGTCTTTTTTTTATTGTTTTATGCTTCAAAACAAGAAACTTGAAAATGAATTATTTTCTTTTCTTCTAAATAAAAAAGGGGAAAATGAAGACAAGACAAGACCAAGAAATGACTTCTATCCTATCGCAGATCGCAGGGATTCACTGACAATACTCAAAAGGCAGATCAGAACAAACTCACAAAACTTGTCTAAAAACCCTTAATAAAGAAAACAAAAAAATCTTTGATGAGCAAGAGCTATGCTGAAGTCAAACCTAGGCTACAGGCTGCGATGAAAGAGACCGGGACTAGATCAATAAAATCCCTAAGTATGAATTTTGACAGGGAATAGGATGATTGCCTCTTTTTTTTTTTTTTTTTTAATTTCTTGACACAGGCACGCTACTGACACTTCAACAACCAACATATGTACACGGGTTGTCCAAAGGAAGGGCACGTATGTACGCTTGTAGGAAAACTACAGGCTGCGTACACCTCTGAAACTTCTCAAAAAATGAAAACCAACAGTCAAGCTAACCAGGAAGGGAGTACTGGTATTGAAGACCAGAATCCCTTACAGACACAGGAACTTACAAAAACTCAAAAAAGGCAGCAAAACCAAAAAAATCACCCAAAAGAGTATCCCCAAAAACCCTAGAGGCCTTTCCCTAGTACGGTCGCCAATTATTCTTATAGAGGGAAAACCCCCCTATGGACTACACTAGGGTTCAACATGTAGGCAGATCTAACGGTTTAAAAGTCTCCTACTTTTTATGACTACCCCGACTATATCCCACATTCATGCATGAAAGACAAAGTAAAAGGATCTGGTAACTCTACCTTAAACTTCGCGTCCGGTGTCGATCCTTTAGTGTTCGATTGCTCCTCGACTACAAGTCTCCTCCCAAGGATGACCTGCATTCATATAAATACAAACAAAGAACTACGAACATCCATTTCATATATGAATTAGTGGGTTATATGTCAACATAACTCCAACATAAATATTAAACACATCATATGGCGGGACATAGAAAGTATTCCTTTTATTATAATCACAAAGTTTACTTACAATGAGATCGATGACTGCTCCTTGAACCTTGTCCTAGGATCA
The DNA here is from genome assembly GCA_010110895.2 of Picea sitchensis. Lineage (NCBI taxonomy): Eukaryota > Viridiplantae > Streptophyta > Pinopsida > Pinales > Pinaceae > Picea > Picea sitchensis. The sequence goes on from SNQJ01S0002062.1 coordinate 408,161, forward strand.
TCTTCACTGTGCACCAACTACTTCCACGTGTCCTTCTCCTCTTCAGTCCTCTCTACGGGAATGGCAAGGATTCTCAATGGAGGAAAAGGGAATTTTGTCTCAAACTCACACTTGTGGCTGCAAGATATGGGGAAAAGGGGAATGGGTGGAATCACGAAGGTGGGTTACACTTTCGTGACAATCTGGTTTCCAATATTTCGAAAAACAAATTTTTGGCCGAACTAAATACATTTTTCGGCCGAAAGAATTTTTTTTCGGCCGAAACAATAAACGTCAAATCAAACGGAGCTATTATGGGGCCCTCGATTTGCGTGTAAAAATTTGGTCGGCCGGATATTTTCTTTCCGGCGTTAGGTTTTCGGCCGAAACATCGTTCGGCCGAAAGATTGTT
>SNQJ01S0002062.1:409440-424363 GCA_010110895.2 Picea sitchensis
TTACTGTAAAGTGAAATTCTAAATAAAAAAAATACTTTTATATGTCGGAAGTTGAATAACTTGTGAAAATACAGTTTTTTTTGTCATAAAACAAACAAAAGTGTAACCCACCTTCATGATTTCACCCAACACACCTCTAAAATGTGTATAAACTCCATAGGGGGGAGACTTTACAAGTCATCCATATTGTTAGAGGTACCTTTCTTGTATTTAATTACAGTATGGAACTGTTGAATATACACTTCCAACTTTAAATGGCATTGTTCCTTCATTCTACTCTGTGAATTTATGAAGATCAATAGATGATGGTTTGTATGCAATATTGTCTCTTTTCCAAGAATATAATGGCACCATTACTTAAGTGCATGTACCAAGCTGTATAATTCCTTTTCATATGTGTTATATTTGACTTTGGCCTCTGCAAGAATATTAAAGTGGTATGTCATTGGATGAACTCCTTATTTAAGTACAAGCCTAATGGAAAATTGAGATGCATCCATATCAATATCAAAGGGTTAATTCATGTCCAACAACCACAGAATAGGGGCATAGCATAATTCTTTCTTCAATCTCACAAAGTGGTGCTCAAGCTCTATAGTCCAAACAAATTTGGTTTGATGGGACAACTGATGTAGAGGCCCCACCATTTGGGAAAAATTAGAGATGAAGTTCCTATAGAAACTAATGCCTCCCGTGAAACGTTTTGAGGTCATGCACATTGGAGGGTGTCGGCCATTGTGCCAAATAATGTACCCAATATGGATCGGGGTTCACTCCTATTGTATCTAAGATGAATCCCAAATATTGTATGGATGTCTTCGCAAAGAAGGACTTATTTTCTTTCACCTGATGATCGAGGTGCATATCAGTGGCCACCCACCTATTCCATGGGCTAGAAAACAATTTTCCATCTTGGTAGTTTTTCGAGTTCCAAACTTCTGGGATTGTTTTGAGGCCCTAAACGATGTTTTTTGGGGATTTCGGGCCTAAGTGAATATCCAGGGCATTGGCCCAGGCTACTCGACAATCGTTCTTCTTGGTTAGACCTTTCCAATAGTGTATAGAGCACCCCAAATAGTGATTGTATGAAACATTTATGCCCCCGAGAATTTGATGTATCAACTACCCACATCGGGGCCCGCAAACCTTTTGTATTTTCATCTTCTGGGGTTAGATTTTTGGATCTTAATTATGTTAAAAATTCCTTTGGAGCCTCACTGTAACAATAATCTTCTTGTGAATGATCACATCCGACACATCTCTTCTCATAGATAATCCACCACCATTATAGCAAGCTTGTTTCAGTCTTCATTTTATAGTTTCAACATGTTTTCTTATTTAATAGAAACCAATTTTATTATATCTCTATTATTGTTCCTTGTGCCTCTATTTAAATATAATAACAATATGTATTCATTTCGTTTTGCTAATCAAATCTTGATCAATGGTATCAGAGCGGTCTTCTCCTTGTCGTTCTTAATGCATGTCCTCGATGAGGTCAAGGTACAAATAATTGAGTCTCAAGCTTGTTTCTCTTTAGGACAAAATCTCTCGCATGCCCAAGCAACCTCTCATGGCGGGAGAAAATAAAGGTGACGAGATAGGATATCCTTTCAAAATGTTTATTGACGAATCCCTCATGCAACAAAGGAATGAGATAATGGATAGTTTTGCGCAAATCCTTCAGCAGCTAGCAATAGGTGACACATCTTCCTCGAGCAGAGGTGCCACCCCATTTAAGGTACAAATAAAATTTGATATTCCTATATTTTAAGGTCATATAGACACAGGTGTTGTAGACAAATTGTTAAATCTATTAGAAGGGTATTTTTCTGTCCATAACTTTTCGAATAGAGAAAATATTAATTTTTTGCTCTTCAAAATCGTTCCCCATGTGAAAGATTTGTGGGAAACTTACTGTGAGAAAAATAAAATAGAGGAAACCTCATTATTTACAATAGCAATCACTTGGGAGTCCTTCAGGGATGCTATTAAGGAACACTACTACCCTATCAGAAGCTATGATGACCGATATACAAAATGGACCACACTGCGGTAGGAAAGAGACCAGGAAGTGCCAGAGTTCACAAATATCTGCCATACCTTGCGCACCAAGTTGGGTATCAAATATTCTGAGTGAAATATGGTGCTCAAGTATCACAGTGGTTTGCATAGATACCTCTAGGATGAAATGGAGTTTCTGAACATCTCATCCTTGGGCGTGGCCTATTGCTATGCTGTCAAAATTGAGAAAACAGTGAAACAAAAGACATGACATTTTGGGCCTGGGAATCCCTCACAACAAAACAAGGGAAGCCCCAACCAAATGAACAAAGGAAAGAGAAAATATGGACATCCACGGGACCACCAGGCTAAGCCACAAGCAAAGAAGGACATCGTAAAAATAAAGAAAGATACCAAGAAGTGGTGCGACTTCCATAAGATCCCTTGGCATAACACTGTTGATTTTCGCTCAAAATAATCATTGGTGGATAAAGTGAAAGCATATGAATTTGATGCGGGTTCTGACTCTGATTCAGAACTAGAATGGGGGATATGTATCATTAACGCGGAACCCAGTGCCACCATTGTGACCACCAAGATCTATCCCAATGAACCAGATGATCCCGAGGAAGGCGATCCTCTCTTCCATTCATAGATGTGGATGAAAGTCACCCCATTGTACTTGATAGTTGATAGTGGTAGCCAGAAGAACCTCATCTCAGTATAGGTCGTCAAGTAGCTAGCCCTATTGACAACTCTGCACCCGCAACCCTACACCATTGGATGGCTATGCCAAGGAAGCAATCTCCATGTCATCCAACAGTGCCTCCTACTATATGACATCAATCCCTTCAAAGATGAGGTATTGTGTGATGTTTCTCCTCTTTAAGTTTGTAATTTTCTTTTGGGCCAACCTTATTTATGGAAATGTCATGTTGTATATGAGACTCGACCACGTAGTGTCATAGTTACTTTAGAGGGTCTTCTCTACAAAATACCAGAGGTATTTCCAACTATTGTCCCACCTAAATAGTGTCGTAAGGTAGTATCTCATACTACAAAATTCATCTTCTTCACAATCTATTCAAAAGGTGCACAAAAGGACACTAAAACCACTACAACCTTGGTAAAGGCACCTTCTATCCAACAGAAACAGATCGATAAGATTGCAACAAGGAAGAATGATTATTTCTACACATAGTCATCTCATGTAACCAAACTGGTCAAATATGTCCAACCCTTCCAGCCACAGGTTCTTGACAGCCTTCAACAAGCTAAGCAACAAAACTTCTTCAGCAAGGCAAGAAACTCACCAAGATTTAGATTCAACAAATGCTTCCCTCTCTCCACCAGTAACTCAATGTAATGGAGACCATTTCTTCCTAATAAGGGGGTATTGATCTAGGTGGATATCGATGGCCACCCACCTATTACACAAGATTGGAAAATAGTTTTCCATATTGGCAGTTTTTCAACAGTTTTTCGGGTTTCAAACTTTTGGGGTCGTTTTGAGGCCCTAAACGATGTTTTTGGGGATTTGGGGCCCAAGTGACTGTTATTGGATTACTGAGAGGGGGGGTGAATCAATAATAGAGAAACTTAATCCTTTTTAACCATAAAATGCAAGTGTTATATCAATGTAGCATTATCATCCAATAGTTGTAGAGTAAATAAACAATGAACAAATGAGAAATCATACACATACATAGTACATCAATGTTTTTACATGGAAACCCAAAGCGGGAGAAATTTTTATTTTTTTTTCTTATTTGTCTTTAAGCATTAAATTCATTGGAAGCACCAACTTCCTTTGTTTTCCAGCTGCAACTGGTAGGAGGCTCCAACCCCCTAGTTTCTTAGGATACAACCTGAAGGAATCTCCATCTCCCCAATTCATTGGATACAACCAGAAGGAGGATGCAACTGAAAGGTCGCTACAACCACCTGTCCTTGCCCTGTCCAACCACCCTGAAATAAAAGTAGAATTATGGAACCACTGTCACACTATCACTGTGATATATATTGTTGTAAACTTGTACCAATCAACTTGTAATCAACCTGTACCATAAGCAAGTGCATCAACCATGCACCAAATCGTACCAAACAACCTGTAATAAGCATGTACCATAAACAATTTCATCAACCATGCACAAACCTGTACCTCAACCTGTAATCATCTTGTACCATAAACAAGTGCATCAACCATGCACTAACGTGTACCTCAACCTCAACCAAAATCCCTCATCAATTTCATCATCCAGATATGATTTGTAACTCTATAATAGACCTGGTGTATATTATCACATACCTGCAAACCTTCCTTAGCTTTAACAACAAGGGACTAACATTTTATCAAACTTTACTTTAGTCTCACATGACTAATTTTGGATTAGTCAACAACCCTAACTTGCAATAATCATAACTATGTACTTGTAATGAATAAATGTCTGAAAATGGTACACAATGTTCTTGAGTGTCTTTTTTTCATTTCCTCCATATTTCACTACTTGGAACCTCTCAAAAAAAGTGTTATAGCAAAAATGGCATGCCTTGTTGAATTCTGGCTTATTCTAGAGATCGAACTTGTAGAGAATTCCTCGCATGGAATTTTTTCTGTATAGATATGAAAATGATACAAAACATACTACATACTGTACTCTAACCAATACATTTTTTATTACTGAATTTGGATCTGTTATGAAGAAGTTACGGCGTTTTTACCCAAAACACTTGTTTTAGACTAATTTCAGGACTAGCCACAAACCCTATTTTTCATGAAGTGTAACTCCACAAATACAACGACTCATAAGATGAAATTTTTGCCAAAGCTACTTGGATATGTTTCATCAACGGCCTCCCAATTTCATGGTTTGAATCATTCTAGAAAAACATTTATTGTAAAAATGGTGAGATGACCTGTAAACAACATACCTTAGAAAACATCATCAAAAGAATTTATCCTCCGTTGAATTTCGGCCTTCTTTACTTCACCTTCCCTCTGAAATTCAAATTAGATATCATTTGGTTACCTCATTCACTTCTAGATATTCAATATGCTCAAGTGTGATTAAAATGAGAGAGCCTTGCGTATTATTTATACTTTCACGTAGCTTCCTCAAGGGGTTACCTTTTAACCATCTTAACCCACTTTCCTTATTTTAGGGTTAACCAACTTCTAACCACTTGTCCACTTAGTAATTTCTCCATTAACATTATTATTTAAATAATTTATTTTGTATCCACTTTGACTTATAGTATACTTATCACTTTACTTTATTATTTACCTTCTAAAATCTTTTAAACTACTTTCCTTATTTTAGGGCAAACCCACTTCTAACCACATGTCCACTTAGTAATTTATCCATTAATTTTATTATTTAAATAATTTATTTTGTATCCACTTTAACTTTTAGTACACTCATCACTTAATTTTATTATTTAAATATTTTCTTCTTTGCAACCACTTTGACTACTTTGACCTTTTGGGGATTCTAAATGACTCATGAGGGTTTTCCAACTTCACATGGCCATAACTCTCTAACCGTGAGGAGTTATGTGACGTTTCACATACCACCGGAAATGGAATGACATGTACTACCCATATAGAATAGTATTATCTACAAATATATCAAGAATCATACCATTATCCATCAAACAAACTTGGGTCCATTACCTAAACCTTTGTGCTACCAGAATTTTCTATCGGACTTTCTTGAAGGGTTGAAATCAATGAAAACCAACCCAATTAATCAACAATCTCCCTCTTTGGCATTTATGGAAACACTTTTATGCACTACTGAAGTCATGTATTGTAATACGGAAGTCATATCACTCATGCTCCCCCTTGTGACCATCACTCCCCCTGGAACCATGCCTCTATGCTCGGCATCTGATAAATCTCTCCCCCTTTTTCATCAATGGTAAAGGTATCTTTCCATCTGGGGCTGCTCCCCCTAACTGAACTGTCCTTGGGAATACTCCCCCTGACTAAACTCTTCCTAAAACTGATCTCCCAACTTGAACTGTCCTCTTTATGGTGCTTCCTCGTGTAAATATAAGACATATAAGATAAGAATTCAAAAGCATTGATTTTGGAGTAGAAATTACTATGAGTCTATGGCGAAGATACTCAAAGGCTTCTCTTGGAAGCGGTTTTGTAAATATCTCTTCCACTTGTTGTTTTGTGCCCACATATTCAACTTTGATGTTCTTCTCTGCAACCTGTTCCCATAGAAAGTGATACTTTATTGGAATGTGCTTCGTCTTGGAGTTCATCACTGGTTTCTTTGTGATACTGATGGTGTTTTTATTATCAAAATAGATTGGAATGGAATCATCATACTCAACCTGTATATCTGTCAAAGTTTGTTTCATAACTAGAACCTAAGTACAACATCATGTTGCTACAATATACTCTGCTTCGACTATAGATAAATATATGGATGATTGTTTCTTGCTTAGCCAAAATACTAAACACTCACCCAAGTAGAACCCTACTCCACTGGTGCTTCGTCAGTCATCAATGCAACTTGTCCAATCTGCATCTTTGTACGCAATAAGTGATAGATCATTTTCTTTTGGATACCATAATCCAAAATCTTTTGTTCCTTTGAGATATATGAAAAATCCTCTTCACTGCTAATACATGTGATTCCTTTGGTGTTGCTTGAAATCATGCAACCTATCCAACTACCTGCATTTCATCTGGGTTGGATGTTGTCACATATAGTAAGCTGCCAATCATTGACCCATATTTCCTCTAGTCTGTAGACTTTGAATCATCATTTTTTCTCAACTTGCAACTGGTTTTCATAGGAGTGGTATCTGGTTTGCAATCTTCAATTCTGAACCTCTTTAGCATTTATTTGATATACATAGTTTGAGAAATAAGAATTCCTTGGTTGTTTTGACGTATCTGAAGATCCAAAAAGAAGGATAATTCTCCGAGTAATGACATTCCAAATTCATTCTGCATATCCTTTGCTAATTTATGGCTTAACCTATCATCATTACTTCCAAAAATAATATCATCAACATAAACTTGAATTAATAAAATACTATCTTGAGTTACCTTTATGTAGAGGTTTTTGTCTGCACTTCCTTTTATGAACCTTGCGTGTTGTAGATATTTATCTAGTCTAGAGTACCATTCTCTAGGAGTATGTTTTATACCATACAAGGACTTCTTCAATTTACACACATAATCTGCGTTCTTTGAGAACCGAAATCATTCTGGTTGTTCAATGTAGACTTCTTTTTCAAGTTCCCCATTCAAAAAAGTTGATTTCACTTCCATATGATACACTTTAATATTCTTGGAGCATGCATAAGATAAAGGAAATCACATTTCTTCCATTCTGGAAACTAGGGAAAATGTCTCTTCAATGTCAATTCCTTCAACCTGTGCATATCCTTTACATACCAATCTAGCTTTGTTCCTTGTAATTTTTCCATCTTCATTCAATTTATTTCTGAATACCCACTTTGTTCCAATCACATTCTTATTCTTAGGTCTTGGAACCAATTGTCAAGTGTCATTCTTCTCTACCTGATCCGACTCTTCATCCATGGCATTATTCCAGAATTCATCCTTCCTGGCCTCTTCAAAACTGTTTGGTTCAATCATAGATGAGAGTGTTAGGTGCATTTGTTTTGGTGAACGGATTATTCTTCTTGTCTCAACTCATGCATCTTTGTTTCTAATAATTTGATCTAAACGATGATTCTTTTGTACTTGTTTTCTAGGTGTCTTTAGAGTCACTTGCTGAAATTTCTCTTCTACTTATACCTGATCTTCTTCATCTTCCCCTTCTACTTCTTCTTCATCTTTTGCTTCTTCTTCGTAAATTTGTTCCACTGATTCATTTTCTTCTTCCTTTGATTATTTTCCACTTGTCTCATCAATTGTTACATTGATTCTTTCCACAACCTTGTTAAATCTTAGATTGTAACACTTGCATGCTTTCCTTGTACTTGAGTAACCAACAAGTACTCATTTTTCCACACGAGAGTCAAATTTTCTCATTCTTCCATCTTCTCTTTTGATGTAGCATTTTCTTCCAAATACTCTGAAGTGATTCACATTTGTTGGTATTTCTTTCCATAGCTTGTAGGGAGTTTTGTAATTGTTGTTTCTAAGAATTAATCTATTTTGAATGTGAACTATTGTATGCACTGCATGTGTCCAAAAAATATTTGTCAATTTGGAATCCATTAGCATTGTTCGAGCCATTTCCTATGTAATTAACATAAATAATGTTCCTTTGCCTCTGAACCAATCTATGAATCCATACTCTCATCCACTGTCATATATTTTTCCAAACCTGCTAAGTGTTCTTACAAATCCATCTCTGTCCATACTGTTCAAGACTCTACTTCACAATTTTCTATAATGCTGACCCATTTATCACTATATTATCATGAAGTCTTCACTAATACAACTAATTGTACTTCTGATAACTAATTGCTCTATATTTGTCTTCTCAAACTCTGCAAGTTGATCGAAGGATGGTTCTTTGGTCTATCACAACTATCACATAGACTCCCCCTATCTAATATTCATATTACCTAGGAGTCTCTAATTCGGATGGCTCAGAACAATTCATGCTCTGATGTGTACTCGTCATCATCTTCATTAGTAGATTCATCATCTCTCTGAGATCTAACTTCTTTCTTTATGTCTGGATTCATCTTTCACTATAATGCATGAAAGTACAATCTCTTAAACATGTTCCTTATTTACCTATCCTACTTTTATTTCAGTTACTTTCCAAACTTCTTTGTATCTGGCATCTTTCTTTTTCTTTGTAGAATTTTCTTTATCTTGTTTTATTTCCAATCTTGCGATCTTTGAGACCTGGTCTTTGTTCACATGTTCTTCATTTTTTATTATCCATACTTTCTTATATCTGATATCAGTGTTCTCTTTCATGGAAGTATCGATCATGCTTCTACAATCACTAGCTATGTGTCCATAGTTATGACATTTGTAACATTCAAATTTACATGAGGCCACATAGGCACTTCTTGCTTGAACACTTCTTTTATAATCCCTGCAATCTGCAACCTTATGTCCAAAATTAGTATAATAGAAACAATGACCATAAAATAAATTTGCATACCTGGGAGTGAATGATCTTATTTTTTGTGTAGTCCTTCTAAGATTATACCTTGACTGATCATGATCATGATTGAAGCTTCTTTGTGGCTTGAACATGGACAGTATTCTTGAATATGTATCGTCAATAGTTTTCTTAGATTTTGGTTGACCATGATTCCTTCCTTTGAGTACTTCTGCATAACTCTTTCTATTTTATTCATTATTCTTTTATATCAACCTAGAGTGATTCTCTTCATTCTCCATAACCGATGTGGATGTTTCTATATCTTCAACCTTCTTGTTGAGATTGAAGATTTTACTTTTCAATGCGACAACTTCTTCAAGCTTCTCGACCTCTTCTTCTTTCTTCATTATATGTAATACTCCCCAAATTTACCAATAAAAAAAAAAATTGTTAGGGACATTAACTCTCTTTCCTTTCAATAACATATTCCTCTTTACTTTCAATAACATATTCAAAAGATACACAGACAAGTTAAAGGGCAGCTGTCGTCTCTCTTCCACTTTCGCAGGTTTTCAAAGTTTCCCCTTGTAATAAACCTTGTTTTCGTTATGAGGGTTTTTATTTCTAAAAACCACTCATACTATATATTAACCATATATATATCTAAGAATGACCTTGTCATAACCTAACCTAGTACATTCCTTTGACATAACTCACTTAAGTGGAAGTGTTAATAGTATCCCAAAATGGCCTTCACTATTCCAAGTACATGTTAGCATATATATATATATAATCCACTAATATACTAAATCCCTCTATACATGTATTCATACGTATATATTATAGTTTATTCTATTAAGGGTTCCCCATGATTCTCATTTCTAGGGTATGGGTATTTTAGCAGGGCATTCTCCAAGCCTTGGCAATAATCACGTTCTTTCCTAGATAGCATTAATGTGTATAAAGAAAACTATCAGGTCAGGTGTAATAATGGGTCCAACATGCATATACTTTCTTCTAAGCCAAGGTATAGTCTTTATTACAAAGGTGACTTTAAGCTTAGTCTTATCTTGGCCAACTATATGAGAGTCAGAAAAAATTAGCTATGGGTCTATAGTAGCGTAGTTGGGTTAGTTGAATATCGTTGGGACCCAATGGTAATTTCTTCCTTTACCTAATTATGTAACGAAAATTGACTGATGGTTCCGCCTTAAACGAAGTCATAGCCTCGAGAGATGTGAACATAGTGTTGAAGCATTGTCCTCCCTCACATTAACTTAGTAGGAAAGGAGGGTGAAGTGTCAAGGTTGCATTGAAGCCTTCGTCTAGTCAATTAATGGAAGTCTGCGAAGGGTCCCTTTAGAGGTCTTTCATCTGGCCCTCATGTCCATCGCTGACTAGGCCAACTCCCATTGATGACATGGTAGAGTACAGGTTCATTACTATCCCCATTACTTTGTTTTTTGGAATGATATCTTAGGTTTTTGTTTCAATCCCTTTGGTTCTGCTTCTCTGCAAAAACTTCTCCAGTGTTACCCGCAAACAGTCAGTCTGGTGCATATGCTCTGAATTGTAGAGCAGGATCCATCCTGGGCGGAAGGAGAACGTATCGATGACTATTGGAAGGTCGCCACCCTGACCTAGGTAGGAATGTTCTAAAAACTCCTTTCTATGATTTTAGTATTCATGCATTAAATATCAGACGTTAATCGTTTCCTTGTTCTGATTCCTTCAATCTTGCACAGGAATTTTATGTGATTGATGTTATGTATTTCGTTCATAGTTTTTTCATTAGCTTTTTGTTCCTTCACTGGTTTCCTATCTTTGTATGTTGTAACCTAGTATTGAGCCCCCGCGAGCTGCACAAGCCTTCTGGTCTGTACCGTTGGCTTGATAGGGAATAGGAAGGGCTGAATGTAGTTTTACATGGTTATTGTATTGGGTGGATTAAATCCTCGCTCCAAAAATTGCTGACAGTTCTCCCCAACTTGAATCCCTTTAGTGATTTACGGGCTTAAATCTTACCTAGACGTAATGGCTATTGGGAAAAAAACAAGAGTATATAGATTGTTTCTGGCCTGGCATTCGAAAAAACCTACCGAGTGTTGAATGTTCCATTCTGTTTGGGTAAGGAAAACTATTTTAAGAAGGCATATGACTTATCCTTGTCTCTATTGGATGTCTACTATACTGAGTTTTCTTTTTGTAGATTCTTTCCAAAACTCATTAGTTGGCTCCTGTGACAGTATTTTCCCTTTTAATTGGTTACTGTACTTCCTTTTAGCATATATATATATATATATAAAAGGAAATGGGAGCCTGTGCGCTAAATGACTCATTTAACACACGCCCTTCAGCATACATTACTCAAGTCCGTGATTAAAATGGAAGATGACCCTTTCCCGTCAACTGATATTATTGCTTGTGGTGAAGAAGAAATGTTTGATGCATGTCGTTCGGCTTAAAATGTTTAAACACTGTGTTTCAATCTTCGAGCAATGCATTCCTCTCATCATATAGTTATTTAATCGATATTTTTTTAATGTATGCGGCATGCGCATACTGTGGGCTCCTTTGAAATCAAATTATTCAGTTCTTGCTGGTTATTATTGTTCGCTTACTTTTCTGAAAGGTTTGATTAAGGAAAGATTTCGGTCATCCATCTAATTATGGGACCCCTGTTGTTGCAAGGGTACCCATCAGGATGCTCTGGTCCACTCCACCCCTTCAGGCCTATGGACGGTTCTCCACAGTGTCGTGAATGGAAGAGTAGCTGCAATTCCCAAAATCACAAGTTAAGTAAGACTCGTAATTTAGATCTGCGATAAAATTATTTGCCTGAATCATTCTGGTAATTATATTTATGCTGAATGAAAATACTATTACTAATTAAATTTTCATGCTTCCTTGCAGGAATTGCTTCATTCGAATTTCTCTGGATTCAGGATCGCATCGTTCATCCAAAATGTATTCGGGTTCTAAAATACCACGCATAATAAGATCTTGATCCATTATGCTATCATTGTGGACAAATTCATTGCAGTCTCAAATAGAAGGCTGATTCTTTAACTCTGTAATTACTATAGAATGAACAGGAAGGAAAACCCCCTTTTGTAAGGTTTTGTTGCTTCATAGTTAAGAATCCTAGCATTGTAGTATTTAGTTACTTTTCTAGCTTATTGGACCGATTATTTAATTTAATTTACAGAGTCCTTGCTCTTGAGTTATTGTATATCAATGGAGGATTTTGTTGAGTGGAAAATAATTGGACTATACAATTCTATGCAGTTAGAACAGTTATAATATGAAAAGTTTTCTCCATTCATCATGTTTCCAAGCACTGATAACCTTCCTGTATGAGTAGCTAGGTGTGGAAATAGTTATGCAATATTTGTTACAATAACTATATATATTCCTATATTTATATATCCATCTATGTATATATGGATGATTCTTCTAAGTTTTCATTTGGCATTTATTCTATTTAGTGTACTTAATTATCAAATTGTTCGGTGTATTTACCCTACAACCATATATCGAATATCAGATTTACTTCAAAATCTTCTTTACATTTGTACAATTTACTAACACTTGGAAAATAAACTGAACATCTATGTGTAAGTACTTCACATGTTTGAAAGGAAATTTAAATACCACTGAAATTATAATTCTATTTTACGTAGAGATACCTATTAGATACCTACCCTAACTGATACACCATGGTTTCATCATTAAATGCCTTAACTAAATCAGAATGTAATTATAAAAGATGATGCATAATGACTTCAGTACCTATTTTTGTAAACCCGCTCAAACTGTACCTATGTAGTTAAAATCCAATAGACTTATTTCTTTATTTCATAACAAAAATCAACTCCCAAGGTTCATCCTACAATCATTTAATTTCACTTAGCCAACATAGAATAAATAATTCAAAAAAAAATAGGTAAGAGTACTTATCTCAACAAAACTGGGACAAAAAAAGGAACAACCAAGTTCCTCCCAACCATAGAACGGAACAACAAACCTACTTGCTCCGTTCACCCCCTAGCCTAACCATGAATCCATGAGGGCGAAATCCATAACTCCTCCTCAACAATAGTTCTTTAGTTTCAACAATCTTCTCCTTACCTCACACTTAGAAAAACAATGTTCATAACAACAAGAGATGAATTATTTCCCCACATACTAGGCAATGTTTTGCCTCCTCTCATATGCTATATATCCAAAAGAAATTGTGCCTAGGTCTTTTCCCCTTGGGAATTTTCGTAGCTTTCCAAATCCATGATTTTCTTGGGCTGCCAATAGCCAAATTCCTAATTTTCCACTTTATCCAAAAGAAATTGTGCCTAGGTCTTTTCCCCTTGGGAATTTTCGTAGCTTTCCAAATCCATGATTTTCTTGGGCTGCCAATAGCCAAATTCCTAATTTTCCACTTGTAACATTCAACCTTCCAACATGTTCCCCACTCATGGATTCATGGTCAGCTAATTTCAACCTGGTTGTTCCATTTGTCCATCCACAAGAAATATAAAAATATCTGCTTCTTACAAGTGTCATAGTTAAACATTTGGTTGGGTAAAATCAGATATTTTCCCAACAGTCATAATCATAATTTACAATTAACTAAATTCAAATTTTGGAATTTCCATAAATGGCAATAATTTTCCAATTTCGAATTTACCAAAAACGGAAATAAATTGCTAAGTAATTTAAGACTTAAAAATAATTTATTTTGGGGGATGTTACATCCTTTCCCCCTTCAATAAAACATTGCCCTCATTGTTCGTCCCTTTCTTGTAATAGGATTGGATGATATTTCCACAAATCTCCCTCCAACTCCCAAGTGGCCTCCTTAGTACTAAAGTTCTTCCATTGCAGTTTTACCTAGGCAATGACTATGTTTTGAAGTTTTATTTCTCTCCTTTCTAGAATGCATAAAGGTTTTTTTTGGAACTCACCTTCTGGTTCCACCTGCACCAAGTTCCAATCGATCATATGAGTAGGGTCATGAACATAATTCTTTAACAAAGAAACATGAAACACATTATGGATTTTTAGATTGGCAGGAAGTGCAAGTTGATATGCCACGGGTCCAATTCGAGCTAAGATATTGAAAGGACCACAAAACCTGGATGCCAACTTGGTACAATTCCCTAGATTTAGTGAACTTCTTATGGCCTTGACATTTAAATAGACATGGTATCCCACTTGAAATTCCAGGTGTATTATTTTCAGGTCCGCGTAACTTTTATGTCTGTCATGGGCCTCTTTTAAGTTCAGTTGTACTTTTATTACTATGCTCTCCATTTCTTGGAGCATCTCTGGTCCCACCATGAGTCTATCAACTGGGTTATCCCAAATAATTGGAGTCGTACACTTTTTGTCGTGCAGTACCTCGAATGGGCTCATCTTAGCCGAAGTTTGGTAATTATTGTTGTATGCAAATTCCACCAAGTGTAGGTAGTCTTCCCACTTCCTTGGTTTTGTCCTTACGTACATGTGTAGCATATCTTCTACGATTTAGTTTGTTCGTTCGGTCTTCCCATCTTTTTGTGGATGATAAATTGTGTTGAAATTCAAGTTAGTATTTAACCCTACAAACAATTCTTTCCAAAAAGTGAATGTAAATTCTACGTCTCTATTCGAAATCACCATTTTAGGAATACTACGCAGTCTAAAAATTTATTTCATGAATGTTTCAAGGATGTTAATAGCTTTAAAAGTAGACTTTACAGGAATAAACTATGCATATTTACTTAGCTTATCGATTACCACCATAATTGAATCATTTTGTTTTTGAGTTCTAGGCAAACCTGTAATAAAGTCTAGGGATATAGTCTCCCATTTCCATT
>SNQJ01S0002062.1:427232-456320 GCA_010110895.2 Picea sitchensis
TCACAAGTTTTGTTTTTACTGTAAAGTGAAATTCTAAATAAAAAAAATACTTTTATATGTCGGAAGTTGAATAACTTGTGAAAATACAGTTTTTTTTCTCATAAAACAAGCAAAAGTGTAACCCACCTTCATGATTTCACCCGAATACTAAAATGGGTAGAGTTTCTTTTCTCTCGTGCTTCCTTCTTGGAATGGGACCCCAACACCTTATTTTATAGGCCAAAAAAGATAGTAACGATTGGGTGACTGGCTATGGGCGGTCAAATAGTTAGGTAATGTCCCAAGAACTGGTATCCCTTTGCAATATTTTATTTTTCATGCATTTTTGTGAGTGTACGCGGGCTGTATTGGTGCAACTAGCGTGTGTACGTGGTTTGTAGTGGTGCAAGGTGCATATATCTTCAAAAGGGTGTTTTTTAGAAGAGCTTGTTTAATGATGGCTTGGCAAAGATAGCAAGTAATATGGTTTGATGCCAGGTCTGCAGGTTTGGTGCAATTTAGGGTTATAACAACAACCACAGTACACCATGAAATTGGATCAAAGCATTCTTATATTAATTCAAGTGATTTTGTACATGGTTTCTATATCAACAACTATCTATTCATACCACTTCTACAATTCTTGTTCTTCTTTTCTCTCCTATGCTCTCTAGCTCTACAACTATTTTCAGTTACAATGAGAA
The DNA here is from genome assembly GCA_010110895.2 of Picea sitchensis. Lineage (NCBI taxonomy): Eukaryota > Viridiplantae > Streptophyta > Pinopsida > Pinales > Pinaceae > Picea > Picea sitchensis. Next base: position 427,916 of record SNQJ01S0002062.1, read on the forward strand.
TAATACAATACATACGAGGGAGTCTTCTTGAGTTTTACCTCCTACAACCTTAAGCTATCTTATCGAATTAAAGACTACTATCTACTTTACCTTCATTATAATAAATGCCTACAACCGACAGATGAGAGCAACACTCAAGATCTATATTACAATCCTCAAAACGTTAAAATAAAATACATCCTTCCAACTATTACATTAATGGTTCTTCTTTTGAAATTCAAAATTTCTTCAAAATGCACACTGGTGTATATCCAAATTTCCTCCACTTGCACTTGTTGGTGTTGCTCCTTCATCACACAACAACATCCTTTGTGCTACAACATCCTCTGTGCGACATCATCCTCTACACAAAAACATCCTCTGTCTGACAACATCCTCTGCGCACGATAAAATCCTCTACGCTCGACAACATCCTCTCCGCGACAACATCCTCTCCATGAAAACATCCTCCATGCACGACAATGTCTTCCATGCAGGACACCATCCTCTGCGCGACAACATCCTTTACGTGACAACATCCTCTACGCGTGACAACATCCTCTGCATGACAACATCCTGTGCGCATGACAACATCCTCAATGTTGGATATCATCCTTTGCACGAGACAATATCCTTCGCACGTGGCAACATCCCCTGCACAACAACATCCCCTGCACAACAACATCCCCTACGTGACAAAATACTTTGTGCGACAACATCCTCCGCGCGATAGAAAATTTTGTAGCGCACAGTTGCAAATGGAAATGGAAATAATAAATGATAAAGATTCCTTTTGAAACCGACCCTCTAAGATGTTATATTATGCCAGGCATAAAAACAATAATGGTGTTAATAGATAATACTTTGAAAATTGCTGACAAATCTCTAACCTTAGCTATGAAAATCATGATGCTAACAACATGCAAAAGGTAGACACCAAAATACAGGCTTATATCAACCATTGCCAATTCCAAAAATACCTTGGGATGATGTGAGTATGGATTCTATTTTGGTATTTCCAAGAAATCACAAAGGAAATGACTCTATTTTTGTTGTGGTAGATATATTTTATAAAATGACACATTTTATACCCTGTTATAAAACTAGTGATGCAACTCATATTGCAACTCTGTTTTTTAAAGAAGTAGTAAGACTACATGGTATTCCTGTTAGTATTGTTTCAAACACAGATACTAAGTTTGTTGGATACATTTGGAGGACATTGTGGAAGAAATTGGGAACAAGTCGTAACTTTAGTTCAACCTACCATCCTCAAACAAATGGTCAAACTGAAGTTACAAACATAAGTTTGGGTAATATATTGAGAAGTTTGGTAAATGAACATCCTAATCAGTGGGATTTAGCTTTTCCACAAGCTGAATTTTCTTATAATGATTCACCCAACAGAAGTACAGGGTTAAGTCCTTTTAAAATTGTATATGAAGTGAACCCAAGAGGAGTGTTTGAGCTTAGAGATTTGGGATAGATGGAGAAGAGAAGCACAAATGCAGAATATTTTTCTTCAGATATGCAATTGTTGCATGAAAAAGTTAAAGAACAATTACATGAAAATAATTTCAAGTACAAACAGAAAGCAGATTTAAAGAGAAGGGAAGTTTTTTTTGAAGAAGGAGATTTAGTGTTGGAGCATTTGAAGAAAGAAATATTTCCTAGAGGCACATATAACAAATTGAAGGTTAAAAAGATTGGGCCTTGCAATATTTTGAGAAATTTTTAGCCAATGCTTATGAGATTGAACTTACAGAAGACATGGGAATCTCTCCCATATTTAATGCAACATATTTGTATTCTTATGTGGAACCTGAAGCAAAACAATCTACAACTGATTTGGACAAAGACATAGGACAACAAGTAAAATGGAAGAAACAAATTCCTACATAGAAGAAGCTGTAGATGGAAACAATTATGGAAACCAGAGTGCTAAAGAAGACAAGAGGAAAAGAGTACTATGAGTACTTGGTGAAGTGCTACTTTAAATAGTTGTTGTAGGTCTGTAGATCTAACGGTAGATTTAAATCTCCACTATAGATCTGTAGATCTAACGATTGTTGTAGGTCTATGGGTTGATTTAAATAGTTTTATTGACATCGATTGCATTAAATTTATTATTGGTGCATGGTTTCCTTAATTTAAACATTGATCCATTGGTTTAACCCCACTGATGGATTGGATGGAAAAATAAAGAGGTAGCTCCTTATACTTGGTGTTGTGTTCTTTGAAAATGACCACGACTCACTTAGAATTCACGGTTTGATTCATGTGGTGGCTTATTTTATTTCACTAAATATGCCAAGTGAAAGCACAATCATTTCCTTGCTTCCTTGATTTTACTTAAGAGGGGGTTCGATTTCACTTTTCTACTCACATAAGACAAAAAGGAAGGTATCCCCCCTTTCTTAACTCATGTACCATGTGTCCCCTTATAATATGTCACTTTAATCTATGTGAATGCTCCCCCTTATAATTTAAAAATTTTTGTTCTCTTACCATGATAAAAATGATAAAGGGGGTGTAACCTTTAGCATTCCTTTTTTCAAAAATTTCCCTCTTTGATTTTTCCTTTATTTTTAATAATCACGTAAACATAGCAGAGTTGTTGGATTTCGGTACATGGGTTTTGTCTAGGACATGTTTTACTTTATCTATGTTGTCAGATCCATCCCTACATGTCATGGAATAGCCATCTTTTTCCATGTTTACCCGTAAATGTTCTTGCGTAACCCTTCGACAATAGATTTTTTATTATAACCTATCCCTTTGCCAAAATTTTGATGTGGCATGTCGAGTACACATAGTGACAATCAATATGTTCCCCTATTGTATTTTTGGCCATGAGACTCCATGCATCAGGTCATGAATTTCCTCTAAAAACATGAGATGTTGTGAATTGTGAAGCTTCCATGTTGAGAACTATAAAATGAGTAATGCACCATAGCCAAGAAGATGCGTACAAAATCTAGACACATGACCATGTGGGAAAAGGAATAGGTGTGCATAATACCATGGGAAAAATAGCATTAAAAAGTGTGATCACCCCTACAAAGAACATAGCTCCTATAAACCATGTGTCCTAATAGATCCACCTCAAGACCTCCAATCCTATCCATGATGAAAGGAAATGAGAATGGAGAGTAGAAGGACCTTGCATGGAAAACCAAAAAGGCCTAGGAAACAATAGACAAAAGCATTCACATGGTCTACAAGGCTTTAACTTTCATATTCCTAGGCTTACAATGGTGTATCCAAGTCAAAAATCATAAGGTACCTCCCCAAGAGATAACAACTAGGTCCAAGTGTAGGACACATGTTCTTCTTCGGAGGATATGAGAACCCATAAATATCAACCTGTATGGCTGAAACAATCTCACAAATTTTTTAGTAAATGTTAGGAAAGGGAATAAGACATGAGGTATTATGCCTTCCTATAAGAAATAATAAAAAGAAACAAAATACATCTAATATAGGAATGAAATGACTGAAATGAAATAACAATGAGAAGGGAAAATCTAATTTAATGCTCATAATGGAGAGATTATTCAAAGACAAACCAAAATTTCAACTAAATTTACTATAATACATGATGCCCTTGATAGCATCATACATCACCTCGGTAGTAAATCTTGATAATTTTCCCATTGGAAGGAAAATGAAGATTATCACCATCCAAATGGCTAAGATAGAAATAATTGTTTTATGTTATGTCCTGAATTTGATAAGGGATGAGACAAAGACTTTTAAATTTTCCTTTAGTGATTTATTGGTTTTTCACCTTTCTTGTTCCAAAGTAAAACCAAATCACCCTTTTCAAGATCATGTTGATATTCCCTCTTGTCAAATTTCTTCTTTGTTTTTTCTTGTCTCTAAAATAGATGATCAAATGCATGCCTTCTTGTCTCATCAAGTTATACTAACTGATCAATCCTCCCCTACATGGCCTCTGTGTTGGTGGATAACTCCTACATTACTTTATAAACTGGAAGCTTCAAGTGGATGGGAAAGCTAACATTCATTCCATACACTAGCTCAAATGAGATTTTTCCAATGGAGTCTTTCTTTGTTATCCTATCTTCCCATAATGTTAGGATATTTAGACACTTAGGGCTTAGTTAAGATCTACTTAGTCTAATTTGTCGTTAGGTAAAAGCATGTTTCTTAGTGTGTTTCTTTAGTATGCATTTGTAGTTAGGAAATCTGACAGTCACGATATGTTCCTAGCATAGAGTGATCTGACGGTTCATATTCTCCTTGATCTTAAAAACCATTGATCTGTGGATGAACACCTGATTGGTCCATGATCTCTATTTAAATAGCATGGAGGGTCATTTGTTGATGATCTATTTGTGAGAAACTCTCTTGTAAAATATCTTTGTATTCTTTTTCTTTTGCATTAATAAACTGCTCCAAGTGGTCGCATTGGTTGGGGCCGTGGATATTTCCCCGCAGGGGTTTTACCATGTCAAAACATCAGTGTGTTGATATTTGATATGGTTTTGTGAGTGTTTACTGAAGGTGTTCTTCCTTTTTTGGAATACCTATGTTTTCTAACATGGTATCAGAGTCTGTTTGAAGACTCGCTCCCGTTGTAGATCAAGATTGTAAAGACAAACTACCTCATCTCCATTTTATTCCATTTATGTACATTTATGGGATGAGAGGACTGTTCCATTGCATCTGGTGTGCTTGTTTCAGTCAATAAAACTTTTCGTTTAACTCAAAAAGGTTTTTGTTTGTTTAGGATACGATCATTTCAGTCATATCCGACCATTTTTAAAAATTTTCATAGTATTATTTTGGTTTTATATTATTTGTTTCTGGGTTTCTACTCTTTTAGATATGCATATTCTCTTTTCCCCACACCCTGTGTGATCTTGGGAAATTAGAAACAGATAGGAAAGGGTGCATTTTTCAGGTAAGCTAACCGATATCTAACCATTGTTGTCATCGAGAAGAGAAATTTTTTTCTTCTGTGAAAATAGTTTTTTTAGTATGCTCTCCAAGGCTCTCTTCCACAGCAAAACCCCCAATCCTCCTGCTAAACAATACAATATTTTTTTCTGGACCATTTGGTTAAAAGTTTCCTTATTAAGTAAGAGGTCTTGAGTTCAAGTCTCTCTTTTTGTTACTTTTTTTTGAAAAAGTTCATGATCCATTGTAAAGTGTATTTCACTTCAAGTATAAAAGTGAATCACTATAAGTAACTTTAATATTCTAGAGTTATTTATTTAGTATGAAACTTTTCTTTTATAAAATAACTTCATTGTAAAAGTGATCCCCACTTATTTTTATAAAAGTGGGTCACTTCATAAAGCAACTTACACCATCACATGGTCCTTTGGTTACCATTTATTCCTTTTTTTAAAAGGGCACAACTTTCTCATATGAAGTCCGTTTTTAGTGTCATGTTTTTTAAAACCACCCAATTTTTTGAGATTTTTCCATCCATATCACCAGTTTCAGTTTTGAAATCCATATTATCTACATATTTAATATGGATTCTTCAAGTAATATTTTTCTTACCAACACCAACTACTTCTAATGGAAATCCCATATGGAGGATTTATTAAGAAGTAAAGGCTTGTACTGGATTACCTTGGGAAATGAAACAACACCCACTGATGGTAATAAGAAATTCAAATGGGATAATAAGAATGAGAAAGAACATGGATTAATCGGAATGTCCATCTCTCCTGATTTAAGGTTCCACCTTCAATCAATTGATAAACCCAAATAAGATTGGGAAAATATTGAATATGTGTTTGGTAAACATAATATTATTCGAGCACAGCAATTAGAAAATCAAGTACTGACTTTAAGTCCAAGTGATTTTTCTTGCATTGAAGACTATCTATCTAAGTTTAAAGCACTCAGTATTTTATATGAAGAATGTAAGATACAAATAGAAGAATATCATTGCGTCTATCTTATTATTTATAAGCTAGGTAGTGCATATTTTGTGTTTGTATCTACCTGTTATGCCATGCAAGAGGCTCTAGGGGAAGCTTATCAAAAATGCACTCTTGAGAAAGTTTTTGATGCTTTGATTAGAGAGAAAGATAAGCTTGTACAACATGGAGTGATCAACACTGCATGTACCTCCAACAAAGACTTAGTCATCCATAAGAAATATAAACCAAAGAATCCCAAGAAGTAACATCCTCGCCACAACAACACACAATATAGGGGTCCCAAAACCACTTATCCATTTTCCGCCCTTATTAGTGATAAAGGAGAAAAATAAAAAAATAAGAAGATTGACAAACATTGCAACTTTTGTGATAAAGATGGTCATGATGAGTCAAAATGTTTCAAGAAGATGGTAGCCTTAGAAGCAACGATGAAGAAACACACCAACAATATTGATTCTACTTCCTCTTCTAATGAGTGGCTTATTGATTCTGGATCATCTTATCATATGGCTAAGGATAGAGACATATTTTCTGCTCTAAGTGAATGTAACACCAATAAAATATTTGTTGGTGATGATAGATATCTTAGTGTTGAAGGATCTGGAACAATTCAAGTAGAAAATGGTCATTTCAATGATGTATTATATGTTCCAAGTCTTTCTTGTAACCTTATATCAATATATCAAATCACTCATTCAGGTGAAGGTAAAACCGTAGAGTTTTCACCTCACCAAGTTGTAATCAAGGATATAAAATATCTTAAGCATGTTCTTGCAACTGGAATTGTTGATGATATTACTAGGTTGTACAAGTTCAACAACTTTGGGTCATCATCATTTTCATCAGTTTTTGTTGCTCATAGCAATGACTTGAGAAAACTTTGGCATGAGTGGTTTGGTCATATAAACTATCGTTGATTGCAACAACTATGTAATCAACAGATGGCGACTGGTCTTCCTCCTATTTCATGCAGAGATGGTGTTTGTGCTAGTTGTGTTCTTGAAAAAAATCATCGGGACAGTTTTGAAAAACATGCATCTTGGCATGCCTCGAGCCTTTGCAACTGGTTCACAGTGATTTGTGTGGTCCACTTTGTTCTCCTTCTTTTTTGGGTGCAAGTATTTCTTAACTTTCATTGATGATTTTTCCAGATGTACTTAGGTTTAATTATTAAAAATTAAGAGCGAAGTTTTTGGCCTACAAGACCCTTGTAGAAAAGCAATTTGGACATCAAATTCAAAGGTTAAGAATAGATAATGGAGACAAATATGTGAACAATAATTTTACAAGTTAGTGCACTAAACAGAGCATCCAAATGCAACACACTATTCCATATACACCACAACAAAATGGTGTTGCTAAGAGAAAGAACCACACATTAAAATAAATGGATAATTGTATGATCCAATGTAAGGGATTAAGTCTAAAGTATTGGGCATAAGCCATCAACTGTCTAAATTACATAGTAAATTTCACTCCCACAAAGGCTCTTAAAAATATAACACCAGAAGAAGCTTGGACTAAAATTAAACCATATGTAAGTCACTTCCGTTTATTTGGCAGTATAGCATGGGCTCACATTCCTGATGAGAAAAGGAAAGAATTGCATCCTAAAAGTGAGAAGTGTATATTTGTTGGTTATTTTGAAGATGTCAAAGGTTATAGACTTCTTCAACCACATTGTAATAAAATTATTGTTAGAAGAGATGTTAAATTTGATGAAAATCTCTTAGATTGCGAGCCTAATTCGGTGTTTGTTTGTTCTTTGTCCTACGATCCTGATTCGACGTTTGTGCTTCTTCGGCCTACTTTCCATATTCAACATTTCTTCCTTCTTTTGTTCCTATTCTGGTTGCTTCTTTAGATGATGATAGTGAGCATAAAAATCCACCTCCGCCTTCTCACCTTCCTCCAGATGAGTCCCTTGAACTTGAACCAAAACCAACTCCACCACTTCCTAGATGGGTCCATTCAATACGAGAAGTTGTTGGTGATCTTGTTGGTGATCCTTCAAATCAATTTCAGACATGAGTGACTCAAAACTTTTAAACCATGTGAAAACCAGCCTTAAGAAGAAATTTGAAATGACATACTTAAGCTTTTTGCACTATTTCCTTGGCCTCCAAGTTTTGCAAACCAACGAAGGAATATTTCTTTCCTAGTCTAAGTATGTTTGTGACCTTCTTCGTCACTTTCACATGGATGATTGTAAACCAACCCCTTTTCCCTTATAGTCTGGTTGCAATCTTACTTCCACTTGTACTTCTCCCGAAGTTGATGCCACCCTATACCGTCAGTTAGTTGGTAGCCTCTTATACTTGAGTCATACGCTTCCCGATATTTCCTTTGCTATTGGTCTTGTTTCCCGGTATATGAAAACACCCCATGCAATCCATTGGAAAACATATAAAATGATACTTTGCTATCTTTATGGTATATTTCAGTTCGGGATACATTACACTTCATGGGGGACTCCTTTATTGGTTGGTTTCACTAATTTAGATTGGGTTGGTGACCCTGATGATCAGAAGTCTACTGCAAGTTATGTTTTCATCCTTGGTTCAGGACCTGTCACTTGGGGCTATAAGAAACAACATGTTATTTCACTTTCTTCAGCAGAAGCAGAGTACCGAGCAATGGTAAATGCAAGTCAGGAAACCTAATGGCTTCGACAGATTATTTCATAGTTTGGATTTCATCAGCAACATCTAACCAAACTTTGGTGCGACAATCAGAGTGCCATCAAGCTTGCCAAAGACCGAGTTCAACATAAGCATAACAAAAAAATTGAGCTACACATGCACTTCATCATAAAGCTCATTCATGGTCAAGTTATTGAAGTTCTCTTTTTCCCTACAAAAGATCGTGTTCCAGACATTTTCACAAAGTCTCTTATAGAAGCAAAGTTTTCCAAACTTCGATCTATCTTAGGAGTTCATGAAGTTGTCATTAAGGGAGGATAGGCTCTAATGCCTCCTTCCTTCTCCTATTGTGTCACTATTGTAAATCCTTCAATCCTATCCCAAGTTGTTCTTAAGGGGGGATGTTAGGATATTTAGACACTTAGGGGTTAGTTAAGATCTACTTGGTCTAATGTGTCATTAGGTAAAAGTGTGTTTCTTAGTTTGTTTATTTAGTATGCATTTTTGGTTAGGAAATCTGACGACCATGATATGTTCTAGACATAGAGTGATCTGATAGTTCATATTCTCCTGATTGGTCCACAATATCTATTTAAAGATAATGGAGGGTCATTTGTCGATGAGTGATTTGTGAGAGACTCTCTTGTAAAATCTTTATGTAATCTGTTTCTTTTTCATTAATAAACTGCTCTAAGTGGTTGCGTTGGTTGGGGCTGTGGATGTTTCCCTGTAGGGGTTTTACCACGTCAAAAAATCAGTGTGTTGATCTTTGATCTGGTTGTGTGAGTGGTTACTGAAGGTGTTCGTCCTCTGTTGGAATACCTATGTTTTCAAACACATAGAGAATACTTTATCTTGTTATCCCAACTCTTCTTGTTGTCATCGACTATATTCTTGATAATATTCATGAGTTTCGTGTTGCTAGACTCGACTAAACCATTTCCTTGAGGAAATTAGTTTGAATAATGTGACAAAATTATGTCGTAGTTGAATTATAATGTAGACGAGTTCACTGAAATAAAGGCCTTGGCATTGTCTATTACAATCTTTGTTGGTGCACAAAACCCTGTGATAATTTTATTTTCTAAGAAATTGATCAGAACCTAATTTGTTTCTTTCTTCATTAGGATAGCCTCAACCCATCTGGTGAAGTAATTTTTTTCTTTAAGTATCCATTTATTACCATTGCTCGATTTTTCTTTAAACTCCCCTATGAAGTCCAAGCCCCATTGTTGAAATGGTGCTTCGACTACAACCAGTTGCTATAGTAAGGCTTCCAACTTCTGCTTTCCCGTGAAAAAATGACATGGACAACACTCTCTAACAAATTTATGCAAATATTTGAATATAGTGGGCCAATAATAACCACCCCTAAGAATTTTGTGAGTGGTGGTTCTAGTTGCATGATTCCCTCTACATAGACCTTGATGGAATTAATTTGTTAAATTTTTATCTTATTGTGGATCAACACACCTCAATATTATGCCATAAGGATTTCTCCATCCCAATCCTTGATCAATAAAACAATACTTAGAGGATTTTAAGCTCAAAGATATTCTTTTGTGCTTTGGAAAGTGATTGGGACTGGTTAGGTTTTTGATATAGAATATAATATCTGTATACCACTCATGTTGCTCAAAATCTTGAGTCACTGCATTAACCATGGTACAATGTTCTTCCTTAATCCCAAGTGCGTATTCATTTCCTTTTGCCATTAAATTTTCTAATCCCTGTCCTTTAAGTATCTTTGCGGGCTTTATATATAAATGATATTCTTGAATCTTGGCTACCCATTTGCCTTTTTTTCTTAGAAAATCTTGTTGAGATAAAATATATTTTACTGCTAGGTGAGGAATAAAGGCTATTACTTTTGAATACCCAATGAATGTCCTAAAGTTCTTTAGTGACTTAACTAATGCATAGGATTTATTTTCCATAATTGAATAGTATATATTCGAATATCTAAGAATATTTCTCATGAAGGCAATTGGTTGTTTATTTCCTTGTTCATTCTTTTGCAAAAGGACTCATGCAATAGTATCATTAGAGGGAAAATAAAATATTAAAAATTCTTTAGAAAAGTCAAGGCTTACCAATACCGGAGCATTGATTATGGAATCTTTAATTATTCAGAATGCATCACATCCCTCTTCATCCCATTTGAAAGGAGCATCTTTCTTCAATAACCTATTTAGAGGATTAATGATCTCGACAATGTTGGGAATGGACATCCTTATGAAATTGAATTTTCCGAAGAAGGATTGTAGCTCTTTATTGTTCCATGGAAATTATATTTGTTGGATTCCTTTTATTCTTTTTGGATCTACCTATAACCATTCCTTCAAAACTATATTCCCCTAGATTTTTCCTTTAGTGACACCCAAAACTGTCTTCTTGGGATTATGAGATATCCCATACCTTTTGTATCTTTTGAACACTTGTCTCAAATGGATGATATGATCTTTTTCCTATTCTTTGAAAATACTGTGAGATCGTCGTGATAAATCTCAATAATATTCCTAATTAGATATTTGAATTCATAATCTATGTCTCTCTAAAATGTGGCACATACATTTAACATTCCAAATGGAATTCTTATGTACTCGTAGGTCCCCCAATGTGTTTTAAAAGTGGTTTTCTTCCTGTCATCTTGGCTCACAAACACTTGATTGTATCTCAAGAATCTGTTTAAGAATGAAAACATTTATGAACCTATTATTCTCTACAACAACATGTCCATGTTTGGTAAAGGATAGTTGTATTTGATTGAGGCCTTGTTAATATTTCAAAAATCCACACACAATCTGATCTGACCTATTTTCTTCCTCACCACCACCGGGTTAAAACGATGTAGTATGCCTAGCTGGAGCTACGATGGAAGCATCATCCCTATTGTAGTTTCCTCTAAAGGAACAAGGACCGAGGGAATATTATTTCTTGGAAATTATTCGATGGAACCTTATTCTCTCCAATTTGCTTCATTCACTTCGAACTTTTGGGAATTTCTCAAGAACCTAACAATTTGATCATCATCTTCAAAATATTTCCAATTCTCTCCATTTTGGGGAACTGAAGTCCTTTAGATCAATTATATCCTTCCACCTTTGTATAGTTCAAGACATGGTTGAAATGTGGATGCGGCTATGACTAATGCATTGGATTGCTCAGTCTATTCTCTTGGCACCGCTTCTCAGACAATTTCTTCAAATTCCTTGAATGCCATAAAAAATGTTGATGTATATATTTTAATCCTTTCACACTTGCAAGCGTTTTGTTCGTTAACTTGACAAACAATTAGGTCAAAATCGCATTGTTAGCACCATGATTTTTTTAGTTAGAGTTAGGCCTAGATGAGTCATAGTTTGTGCATAAAATTTTGTAAGGTCAATGACCAAATAAAGAGTGGTTTGAAATCATCGAGTAACGGGTCTAGCCATAAGATTTGGGAAAGGGTGTAATGATTAGTCATGTGTGATTTGAAAAGGTCCCTTTACCTAAATATTGATTCATGTAAAAAAAGTGTAATTTAGGTACCAGAGTCGTGTCAAGTGGTTGGGATAAAGGTCACGTTGAAATATATGATGAACATCATCACCTAATCATTAAGTTAGAAAGGTGAAAAATAACAACACTTCTATAATTTTTACATTGCCACTCCTATCATTTGTACTTTGCACACTTCAAAAGTGTACCTGTCGCACGAGTTTGATGCACAAATATTCAACCTGTTTCCAAACCTCTCATCGCCATGTATTTATCGTCCACTTCCATGATTTATTTTCATATTTGTTCAAGCATTAATACTAGTCACCCTGCATGCCTCTCTTTCACTTTCAAAGTTTGTGCGTTGTCTGTAGTTTTTTTAGCAAGCTCTGGATCCCTTCACTGCGTGAAGGTTATTTGCTTCCAGTCATTACATAAGTCCACTGTGTTGATTTCACTGCATCTCCTCTGTTGTTTTCAGTCATTTCTTAAAGGTATTTATGGATCTCACTGCATATTAAGATGATTGGAACGAGTTGTTTCTTTTCACAGTCATCCTTCTTCCTTCTGAATCACCTACTGCTACACTGAGTATCCACCATGCCGAGTCTCCCATTTCTCTTTTCTACTGCACCCAGATTTTCCATTGCACCTGAATTTCCCGTCACAATTCCCTATCGCATCGAGTTTCTCATTGTTGTTTTCTACTGCGTCGAGTTTCTCCACTGCGCCGAAATTTTCCATCGTGCTTTACGGCCGTGCCGTGGAATTTTGTAGCTGATTTTTGTTTTCCATGCAAATATTTATTTTAATGCCTTTTCTTGCAGTCTCTACGAAGTTCTTCATTCTTATTTTTCGTGCAAAGAGGATATCACAATTCATTGTTGCATGCACAAATTTAATATATACTAGCATCATGGCAGTGTCCCAAAGCATAAGAAAGAAGGCGAGAAGTGGCAGGGTCGTGAGGTTTGAGCCCCAGGACCTGGATTTAATAAATGAAGACCCGAAAATCAGAGCATCTTTTGAACAAGCCAGATGTATTCAATTTTACAAAAGGATCAAAGAGTATAATGTGAAACTGGCTGAGCAGTTCGCCCTCAATTTTATCGGGGTCAGCATGACAATCGCGAGAATCACTTTCCAAGTGACAAAATAAACTTTGTCAGCTATGACGGAGATCCCTCTGCACTGAGAGAAATGGTTTAAAGGCATGCCTTTAGACATTTCGTGTTATAAAGACTTCATCTAGCCCGAATGTCTAAATCAAAATATTGGAGTCAGCATTCCAAGCTAGTATCTCCTAGAGCCGTTTGAGAAACTTCTAAAGACAGTAAGAAGAGATTTCACCTCTGAAGGAAGGTTCAATAGGTTGTATCCATATTGCATCAGGTTACTAATGCACTTCACAAGAAAAAATCACTTGAATTTACCTTTTGTCTTGTGTCGGATCTTGGAAAATATCGCAAACAATGTCCAGGCCAAGGCTGATCAGCTGGGGAACAATCTATTCCATTTTTTATTAATCAAGATGTTAGTGGTTGAATAATTGATACATTTTAACAAGGACTGGGATTCATTTATGATTTCGGCTAACATCCCTAGAGACCCCAAAGGAGACATTCCTCTATCTGCAGAGGAAACAACAATCCATATTGCAGGGGAGAAAAAGGAAGATGTCACAGGAAAAAGAAAAGGAAAAGAAATAGAAGACTCGTCATCTCATCATCCAGCATCCCAGAAGAAAGGCAGGTCAAGGTTGACCAATACAACTGAGGAGATCTAAGATCCCAGTAAATCGCGCACTAAGTCTGTTGCCAAGAGATTTCCCATGTGCAAAGTTCAACTAGAGCCTGTTGAAGGTGCAAGCAAGGGAATTGATGAAGGGAAGGGGAAGTCAGGTAATGAAAATGTAAATGTTCAGGAGTTGTAACAACAACTGAAGAAAGTGCAAAATGATATTTCCTAGCTTTATCAAGAATGCAGAGAGTTGAGAAAACAACTGGAAGAAAGGACTATTGAAGCACCAGTGTTGCAGATTCAAGTAGGCCAATTACCCCCTACCTCGACCACAACCAAAGGAGGGAATGTAAATTGGCTTAAAAAATAGCTCATAGAGGCACAATATGTAATTATTGAGCTTCAAGAGGAACAAAGGGTGTCAGAAGAAAAAATCACAGAGCATTTCAAAGAGTCCAGACCAACCATTGCTAATGCCTGTGCAACTCTCACCAATGCTCATTCAAAACTGAAAAGAAACACGGTTTTTTGGAGACAGGTGAAGAGTTTGAGAAAACGAAACTGGTTTTTAAGAACAACACTTAGAGTTTTAAGGTTGCAAGTGAGGTTGGAGGCATGAGTAAGGAAACCCAATTTTTGTTTTTTTTATCGTGGCATGAAATATTTCTTCATACATATCCTGATTTCTTACGTTAACAAGAAGTTTGATGCAACACTTGTGCAATGAAGATTCATTACACAGACGTTGTAAACTTACCTGCTGATAAGGGAAGGTATAAATGAAACACATGCCATTTTTGAAAGAGATGCATGGTCCCCAACTGTTGTTTCCACTTGGAGTTGAATGAGTGACCGCAAATGGACATATGCTACATGAACTCACCACGCGCATGTTACATCCAGTGATCATGAAACAACAACCAGATTCTGTTATACGAAGGTGACAGAGTTTCCAACAGTACACATAATTACTAGGACACCCCTTGAAATAAAGCATTGACTTACCACAACCTGATGATCGAAGCTTGCCAATGACCAAATGATTGAAACAAATGTGTCGGTTATGTTATGATTGAGTGCAGTCGGGTTTCTATTTTTAGTAAACTAGATTGAAAAGGTTGTGCAGGGGGAATGTAACTGAATATGGGATTATAAGGGAAATAATTTCGAGCATGGAAACCCAAGAGGGCATTAGTTTTCTATATGTTGTATCTTTTTTATGTAAGCCGGGTTGGCAAAGTAGTGTAGACAGAGCACTCTTGAATGTAATTTTTTGAATCTAATGGAAATATAATATAGATGTCTTGAAGCTTTGATGAAAAGATTCTAATGGTGGTGGTTTGATGTATTGTGATCCTATCTTCGTATGTACTTCCTGTTTCCTACAAATTCATGTTTGTTTCATTTGTTTAAATTGGAAATATTTAATGGGTTTAAAATTCATCTTGCAGTGCTCTAGACTCAACCATTTAGACTTTGTGTTTTTCTTCTAAGTAAGTTAGAATTCACATTCAATGGTGCTTTGTTTTTCTTTATGTTTCTCCTTTATTCCGCCATACACAACGATATTGAAACTGAAAGACCATTTCCTATTTATCCTTTATCGTCTCAAATATTCCCTTACCAGTCATTGATTTCTCTTATTTTCAGGGGGTTGAATCCATAGCCCAAAGTACTATATTTCCTTGCCAGCGAAACTAGAAAAAAATTCCTCAAGCATATAAATCTAGTCGTCAATCCAAAGTTATTATCTATAAGAGACTAGGTCTCAGAGAGAGCCCTCTCTAGATTGGAAAGGCTAGTTTCTAGTCTTAAATTTGGTTTGTAGGTTACCTTGGTAGGTCGTTTCTCTTCAGCCAAACAATTTACTAGGTGCTAACATTTTGGTGTCGTTACCGAGGACAGAATTGAAAACTTTCCCTGGGAAAAATAACTAAAGTTGTAGATTTGATTCCTGGGGATAATAACGAATCAGATACCTATATTGGATGAAACTTATCTTAACCTGGTGACTTCATTGAATAATATTAATAGTGTAGTAGTCCAAATCATAAATCTTGGCTCCTAAGAAAGTTTACACTAGAGTGAACCCTGATCCATAGCTCGCAACATCCATGTCTGATCCTGAAAAACTTCTGCACAAAATAAAGGAAATAATAACATACCCAGTATCTTACCTAGATATGAATCTACATTTACCTAAATATGGGGTAAAACTCATTTACGACCTTGAATTCTATTGATTATTTGAACAAACCCTGTTCAGGTCCATATCATAATCTTATTTGAACAAAATCATCTTTGACGAGAAAAAGTTCCAATCTTGGATATCGACTAAACCCCTGCAAACTGTTGTAATTCTCGCTCAGACTATCCAACCAGTTCAAATTCCTCCTAGAGTCATGGTCACCAGGTTCTCCCCTCTCGCCTTGCTGACCCAATTACATGATTTTCCTTAGAA
The DNA here is from genome assembly GCA_010110895.2 of Picea sitchensis. Lineage (NCBI taxonomy): Eukaryota > Viridiplantae > Streptophyta > Pinopsida > Pinales > Pinaceae > Picea > Picea sitchensis. Next base: position 444,148 of record SNQJ01S0002062.1, read on the forward strand.
TTATAATGAGAGAATTAAATTATACGATGCTGAAGGGAATGCTTCAACTCAAAAACACTTAGATTGGTTTAATGACTTTGTCTACCTGGAAGAGGTAGATTATGAGGATGAAAAAACAATATTGTTTGCGCAGAGTCTCTCGGGTGAGGTCAGAAAATGGTTCAAATATCTTCCAACAATGAGTATCCCTAATTTTGCATCTTTTGAAACACTTTTTCTTGCCAGGTGGGTGATAAAAAGAATCCCCTTCAGTTACTAACTCAATACAATAATATAGAAAGATCACCAAATGAATCAATGCAATAATTCTCAACTAGATTTATGAAAGTTTATAATTCAATTCCCACAGAAGTCAAACCTCCTCCCAGAGCTTCCCAACTTTGATATGTTGATTCTTTTGAAAATGACTTTTCCTTGTTGTTAAGAGAAAGAATATCTAATACATTAGATGACATGATGAGTGACACAATTGAAGTAGAATTAAATCTGATGGCATCAGGGAAGATCAAACATAATCTTGACAGAAATGTGAAGAAGGTCCAAGGGGAAGCATAACCCTCCACGTCTCAATCATCATACAATAAATTTGAATTGATGATGAATACTATGGAAAGTCTCATGGAAAGGATGTATGGGGAAAACAAGCCTTCCACCAGGGATCAAACTGATTTTCAGCCCATAAATCAAAATTTTAGAAGAGCTCTAGTTCCACAGATCAAGCAAAGAGACCAGAGTGATCAGGGTGATCAACAGATAAAACCTCCTTTCCAAAAACTCTATGCAAATGAATATTTTGATCAAATAATCGAAGACTAGATGCATTTCTAAGAGGATACAGAAACAAACATGTTCTTAAGAAAAGGAGAGCATGATCAATTTATGGATGCAAATGACGAGTTTATGCAGGAGAATGATGACATGTTTTCGTCAGAAACAAAAGAGTTTAGGAAAGGATGCCACAATGCTATTATGCACTTTCAAAAGCAGTATAACCTCAGAAGTAAAAAATTGTCTGCAAATCTTCCAAAGCAGAATCATACAAGGGAACCTCAGAAAAATACCCCTTCTTCAAGCCAACCGAAGAAAGATAGTTCAGTAAGGGATGTAATGGAGAAAGAAAAATCAAAGGAAGAACCCCAAAGAAAACAATTGAGGCAAGAAAGGAAATGGTCATCAAAGAGGTATAAAAAGCTCTATCTCCTTTTAATTTTGAAAGCGAAATGGATAAAATCAAAATTTATGTTCCATTTAATGAGTTGATCAAGAATGAAGAATATCATTAAAATCCTAAATATGGAAGAATCCCCTGACACCTTGAACATGCAATATGACCACCATGCTATCTTGTTTGGCCCACACGTGGAAGAGAGTGGTGACGTTGATGATGTTTGTCCTTTCTATGTTAGCCTTAAAATTCATGACACGACCTTACATAATGCCATGTTAGATTCAGGAGCATCACATAAACTCATGCCCAAGGTGGTCATGGATGATTTAGGCCTAGACATTACAAAACCTTATAAGGATATTTTATCTTTGGACTCAAGGAAGGTGAAATGATTAGGTTTGATCAAATATTTGGTCATATCATTGTCTCAAATCCCATCGAAAAATATGATCATGGACGTGGTGGTGGCTGACATCCCTCCGAAATTTGGCATGATGTTATCTAAATCTTGCGCTGCAAAGTCGAAAGGAAATTTGCAAATGGACATGTCATATGATACTATTCTCATTTTTGGCCAAGAAAGGAGGTTGTATAGAGAAGTGATGCTCAAGTACACGGTGAGTAGAAAAACTCAACCAAATAATCATCCTATTTACTCTATTGATATCAAAGTTGGTTCCTCTATTTTCTATAATAACTTGAGTTTTGAAGAGGGGAATCCAACCACTGACATGGTTGTCAAATACAAAACTGAGCATCAAACATAAGAAATTAAAGATAAACAAAACAATGCAGAGGATGAAATGTGGAATATGAGTTTTGATGGAGCTCCTAGAAGGGAAGGAGATGGACCTGCTGTATGGATTAACCCTCCCAATTTGGGTACAAAACTCTGTTCTTACAAGATCGCTTTCGATTATAACAATAATATGGCCGAATATGAAGCACTAATTTTTTGATTGAAGAATTTAAAAGAATTGGGTGCTAAAAGGATAGTTGTACATGGGGATTATGAACTTGTCATTAACTAGGTCAAGGGTATATATCAGTCCAATCATCCTAGATTAAGAGCATATAGAAATTTAGTGCTTGATCTTCTTGAAGAATTTTTAGACTACAATTTGTTGGTGATTCCTATAGGGAAAAACCAAATTGTAGATGATTTGGCAACTTTAGCTTATGTTTTCAAAATTTCAATTTTTCCTAATAAGAAGTATGAAATTGAAGTAAAAAATAGGACAGTAGTGCCTGATAACATTAAATATTGGCAAGTGTTTGATGACGACAAATAGGTAGAAAGATTCCTTCAAATGAACGATGAATTTGCTAATGTAAATATTGATGATGAGTGTTGTTGTGAAGTGAATGAAGACACAAATATGTTCAACAAGAATGACCTTTTTTAGAATCAGATTACTGGAAGAGATATAGTGCAGCTGGAAAATAACATTATTCCCAAAGGCTTGGTTCCATTGGAAACATTTTTTGATAACAACGATGTAGCCAGAAATCCTAAAATCACCACAAACGATGAGGATATAGAATATTGCAACATTGGAATGCAAGAAGAGACCAAGATCATCAAACTGTAAAAAACAATCAGTCCATAAATCAAACACAGGTATATATTTGCATGGAGTTATGAATATTTGAAGGTATTGATACTAAGTTAATTCAACATGTGATTCCCATCAAGGATGATAAAAAACCGTTCAAGAAGATGTTGAGAAGAATCAATCCTCTGTTGTTTCCATTGATTGAAAAGGAGGTAAGGAAATTGTTTGAAGCCAATATTATTGTGTCCTTAAGATTTTCTAAGTGGGTACCTTGTACCGGGCAGGAAGAAAATTGGTGAGATAAGATTATGTGTAGACTTTTAGAATCTAAACAAGGTATCTCTCAAAGACAATTATCCACTTCCTAAGATGGATTACATCCCGCAGAAGGTGGTGGGATCTCAGAAGATGTCAATGTTTGACTGTTTTTCTGGATAGTGCATCCGGATGACCGGGAGAAGACAACTTTTACAACATGTTGGGGCACTTTCATGTATGCAAAAATGCCTTTTGGTATTATGAATGCTAGAGTAACTTTCCAAAGGGCCATGGACATAGTCGTTTTCGATGAAAAGGATAAGTTTATTGTGATTTACTTGGATGATATCACTGTATTTTTAGATTCCGATGATCAACATCTCGAACACCTAAGAAAGGTTTTCCAGAAATGTAGAAAGTTTGGCATCTCGTTAAACCCCCAAAAAATGAACTTTGGAATGCAAGAAGGAAAAATTATTGAACACATCATTTCAAAATAAGGCATAAAAATAGACCCCAGTAGAGTGGAATAAATTCTGAAGATCGACACTCCCAGGAGCAAGAAAGAGGTAGAATCTTTCCTAGGAAAAGTAAATTTTTTGAGGAGGTTCATTCCCAAATTGGATGAGATCATAAAGTATATCACAAATATGCTCAGGAAAGGAAATGAAATAAAATGGAATCCTGAATCTAGGAAGTCATTTTAAGATATTAAAGTGGCGCTGACCAAAGCTCCAATGTTAGCCAGCCTGAATTTTGCAAAGGATTTTATCTTATTTTCCTTTTCCTCAGAGCACACCATTGTTGGTGTTTTGTTGCAAAAGGATGAGAAGAACTTTGAAAATCCCATATCTAATTTTAGCATGACATTGAGATACTCCGCAATAAGGTATGACATCATGGAAAAATAAGCATACGCCTTGGTGAAGGCCCTTAAATAATTTAGAACTTATATTTTGCATTCCCATGTCATTGCTTATGTTACTAGCAATTCTATAAAAAATATTTTGACTCAGCCTGATCCTGAAGGGAGGAGGGGAAAACGAATAGCAGTAATGTTGGAGTATGACCTCAAAATCAATCCTACAAAGATGATTAAGGGTCAAGGGATTGCAAAATTAATGGTGCAGTCAAATTGTGATGTTCTGGGAATAAATTTTATTGTTGATTTGTCAGAAAATTCACAAGAAGAAGCAGTCCCATATATATCCCATAATTTCATTGATTCTCCTTGGTATGCTGATGTTATTTACGTATTAAGAAACTTACAAGCTCCTCTTGGATTGAGAAAAACCAAATCCATATTTTTGAAGTTGAAAGAAACAAAGTTTTTCATTATGGACAATTCTCTGTATTGGAAGGATCCAAGCGGGATGTTACTAAATTGTTTGCTGGAGGAAGAAATGAAAAAGGATATTAAAGAGTTTCACAAAGGTGACTGTGGGGGGAATCATTATTGGAATACCACTACACAAAAAATATTGAGGGCATGGTTCTATTGGCCCAGTATTTTTTCTAATGTGTACAAGGAAGTTTGCAGCTGTCATGAATGCCATATCTTTGATGGGAAAATAAAGTTGCATCCCCTACCTTTAAAACCTATCTCTTTTGAAGCACCATTTATGCAATGGGGCCTTGATTTTATAGGATAAATTCATCTTCCATCCTCATCTCAACATAGGTGTATACTGACAACCATAGACTACTTCACCAAATGGATTGAAGCGGTCCCCACAAGGAATGTTATTGATACTTTCATCATTTAGTTTTTAGAGAGTAATATCTTGTCTATATTTGGTTGTCCATTCAAGATCATCACTGAAAATGCAACGGAAATCAAATCTAAAAATATAGAGAAATTTTGTAGTGGCTATAACATAACTCTGGGCCATTCCACAGCTGATTACCCACAGGGTAATGGATTGGCAGAATCGTCTAACAAAATCTTGACCAAGATTATTAAGAAGCTTCTACAAGAAAACAGGAAAGATTGGAACAAAAATCTTATCTATGCGTTATGGGATGACAGGATCACCACTAAAAAGTCTATCTCTACATCACCTTTTCATATTTTATATGGTACAGAGGAAGTTTTTCCTACCTCATTGGGATTGCCAGTGAGGAGACTACTGTAGGAGCAAGAGGCTGAACCAAACTGTGCTCTAAGGAGAATAAAACAATTGGTCCATGTGCAACAAATGAGGGAACAAGTATTTAATAAATCACAACTGCAACAAGATAAAATGAAATAATTTTCGACAGACACACCAAAGAAGATGATTTCAAGGTGAATGATTTGGTACTACAGTGGGATGCAAGAAATGAAGATAGAAGAAGTCATGGGAAGTTTGATCATCTTTGGATGAGGCCATTAAAAATTGTTGTGTACCATGGGAACAATACCTATTTGTTGCAAGAGCTTGATAGAGATCTCATTGGTGGCGGGCCTGTGAATGGCAGGTTTCTCAAACATTATCTTGTTTAGGAAACTTTTTAAGTCTCTTAATGTCACTGTAAATAACCTTTTTTATTTTCAGATAAAACATTCTGAGTCAGTAATAAGTAGGAAATTGAAGCCTGAAGTGAAGGCCCTAAGTTTATGTTGAGTTTATTCATAGTTGTGTCAAGAGGGTTTGGAAATGAGTTTGTTTGTCATTTTAGAGTATTTAAGTCAAATAAAACCCAATGGTCAAGCGCTTGCTCTGCTATTCTTTTCTACCTCACTGGGAGGATAACATCCCCATTAGAGCCTGCTATTAGCACCATGATTTTTGCAGTTAGAGTTAGTCCTAGATAACTCATAGTTTGTGCATCAAAGTTTGTAAGGTCAATGACCAAATAAAGAGTGGCTCAAAATAATCATGTAACGGGTATGGACATAAGAGTAGGGAAAGGGTGGCCCAAAGGGGTTGTATCCAATGGTGAAAAGCGAGGAGTTTTTCACCGTTGGGCAAGGTTCAATTCTCGTGAGGGCTTTACCTGGAGCCATGGGGACACCTTGAGGTAGTGGCCGAACGTGTGGTTGCACCCAGAGATACTATAATAAATGGTATCGTGACCCGTGCACACATAAGNTTGATCCCAGGTATGCTTTCTATATATTGTTTCTAGTTTCAGATCTGAGTTTACAATAAGATTGTTTTATTTAGCAATGCATAGATCTACAACATGAACTTCTTGTTTACTGTTTGATTAAAGTTTGTTGATGTAGACTTGTTGTTATAGATCTACTGATATATATATCAGCTGATACATTTAGAGAGCTGTCTATAACTGTTCATGATCTGAGTATGCAGATCAATTTGAGGTAACTAAAGGGCTGCTAACACTGATCTGAAACTTATTCTTCACAGAGATCTTTTGGTGATATATGCTTACTGTTAAAGCACTACTGTTAAGATCTGACTTATTTCCTGAACTCTATTTTTCTGCTGCTAATGTATGTCATAGATCTATCTTTCATATGCTGTTATCGCTGTTTATGTACCTGATCTAAGTTGGTTTAGCATTGAAATTAAAAGGTGACCACTATTTGCATTTTACCCTAAAATCTAACAACTGGCTTCAGCCTAATCTGTCCGAATGTTCACTGTATTGGGATGCTACCGAGATTTAAAAACACCTCTCCAAAGAAATTTCATTGTGCATCTAGTACAGAGAATATGGACAGCATTTGTATATTGTGGGAAATATATAGTATATACACATCAAAAAAAGTTTTATCTAGAGCTTTTGGGAGATGATGTCTAAGAGTTTCGTTTATATATGGACAGAGATAGGAACTCTAAATACAAGAGAAGGTTCTTACCACACCATGCTTGTGTGCAATGTCTTCTGCATTAGCAGCATCTCCCTGAACACCAAGCCAAGTCACTGTTTGTCTTTTTCTCTCTTTACTCTCTATGCTATTCTTCAAATTCTCTATTTGCTCCCTGCATGCTTTAACAAATACTCCAACCTGCATAAAACAACAATATTTTTAGTTCTGGACACTAAAATATATTAGTTAAATCACAGAATAGTTATGTTTGCATATTATTCACTGAAAAGGGTTATGAATTAAAGAGTCTGTTCATTTTTCCAGGGAAACAATGAAGTTTGGAGCTTGCAAAGCAAACCAAGTGTGAAAGAATCTTATATAGACCTTTTCATAGTATGTAATGTTATTTTGTGTTCCTGTTTGTAATTAATTTCTCAGTTAGTGGCTGTAACAGTAGCCCACGCCTTTGCCCAAACCTTGTCCCTTTGTCCCCAAACCATGGGGTAACATAGGCTCTAGCATAATAAATGCGCGTTGCATTTTCAAAAAGCAAATTTCATAGGCCAGTCTTCCTGTCAACCAAACTCCTCAGACCATGGTATGCAATTGGGAAAATCTTATTTAGTTGAATAACTGCAATGATGAAAGAAAAGGAAACATTGCTTAAGTTGCTTATGTAGCTACTCGCCTACACATCCCTCCTACAAGGGCAACCAATAAAAACATTGTGCACTGAACATGAAATGAGATAAAGAACATCTACCATGCCACCACCCCAAAACTCACTACATACTGTAGCACAACCTTTGAAATCAAATACTAACAGATCAAAATATCTGGAGCAGAAATTGAAGCAGCAAATTATACAGTGGTTATCAGAGCTGCACCCTACATTAAATACAGTACTAAATGATTCCTTATCAATAAATGAAAAGAAAGGATTATCTTCACATATGCTGCTAGCCTTGGCGCAAGTTAATAAATAGTCAAACTTCTTACCTCATGTTCAATGTTGTCCCGATCTTGCTCTGTCGTACGATGCCGATCCATATAATCTTTTTTGTGGTTTACAATAAAAAATTGTAAGGTCCGAATACTTTCAAGCTATAGAAAATAGACAAGTGTCAGATCTCTTTTTTGTGCTAGCAAGGTATACATCTCAGAACATTTTGAATCCCGTTCATTTTATGCCCATTTATAATGCTAAGATTTAGACATGACTGAATAAATGGACAGAAACCTAACAAAGATGAAATATTAACTCCAAGCTCCCACTGAAAAGCTACTTATTCCCCATAGAAAGTTCTCAACCAACATTTCCAATTCATATATGTTACAAATCCATATATTTTTTCAACCAACGTTGTCACATCCACTTATAGTTGCTTTCAACTAGTACATTAAGAAGAGATAGAATACATAACAATGTCTTGGCTCAGTTCCCATAAAATAGAAAAAAAGATTTCAAAATATTAGAATGGCAGACTCACAGTTTTAAGAGCTGATTGGGTGAATGGAGATTTTTGTTGAGGTCTTCGCATAATCAAAGATTCCATTACTTTTGCCATCTTAACCTGCAGTTGATAGTATTTCATCAAATAATTTGAGAAAACTATAGGTTATTTAATTAAAGCCATGTTACTGGTTCATACATGTTGTACAAAGTCACAAGTCGACCAATAAACCAAAATACTCACTAAGATATCCAACATAATTGTAAATTCTTTTTCTTCAGATATGCAGCAGAAGAAATATGTATGTCGAAGGCAAAACTTCAGCACCCCTAGTATAGTAGTATTTAGTAATCAACTAATCTTCGATTTAAGAGCGTGTCTAGACTAATGTAGTAGCTGAGAGAAAGAGAAACAATATGATATATCACTGCTTAGCTGTTAAGAGAATGTCTAGACTAACGTAATAGCTGAGAGAAAGAGAAACAATATGATCTATTACTGCATAGCTGGAATAGAGAGAGAGAGAGAGAGAGATGATCTACATCAATTACGTAGTGCAGGAAACAAAGAGAGTTGATCTGAAAAAACTGACTTAGCTGGGAGAAAGAAAGATTTTTTATAATTTCACAATGGCCACGAGATCAATGTTGTATGCATTATGAATCAATAAAATATAAGCATGAGGTACCGATAACAACTGGAGTGTGAATATAGGAAGATACTTCTGGCACCAAGGATGGAAGACAGCAGAGGCTTTAGAGTTGGCAGGGGAGCAGGCAGATTCTTGGAGGGTTTTTCTAGACGATTTAAAGAGATGTCATGTCAGGCTGCATGAAGATACAGATGCAGTGGTTTGGGTTAAAAATAAGGAAGCTGGGTGTTATACAGCCAGACTAGGGTACAGAAATATGCAGGAACCAGTGACACAGGAGAGGTGCTGGTGGTGGTCCAAAATCTGGCAAGTCAAGGTTCCAAAGAAGACAAGGGTTTTCATGTGGCTAGTACTAAGGAATAGAACCCCTACATGGGATTTACTACAGAAAAGGAACAAACACGGTCCAAGCATTTGTATTCTGTGTAGGAGAGCTGAGGAACATATCTCACACTTATTCACTCAGTGCCCCTTTGACCAGCAGGTACGGAAAGATCTAGGTCACTGGATTGGTATTTCAAATATCTGGCCGGGTAATAATATTGATGCTTGCTTAAAATGGTGGTTTCAAAATCAGGCCCTGATACAGAGCTCTCCCTTTCCTTACGATTTGATGAATCTGGTTAGCTCATAATGCCTTGCTATTTGAGGAAAGACAGTTGCAAACATTCCAAGTCTATGCACAAATGTGTGCAATATTTCAATATTGTCAAATGGCCATAAAAGCCCCTATTGCCAGACAGATTAGTGAGACAATGATTGACAAGTCTATCCCTTGGGAATATTTTGATGGGGCATGCCAAAACAACATCAGCAGTATTAGAGGCTCTTTATATCTCTCTGAGAATCACTATTACAATTCAAAGACAAACTGAGCAACAGTACAAATAATTTGGCTGAGTTTATGGCTGTTCGATCCCTTCTGAAGCTGGTGCGGGAAAAAGGGGCTCACTCCTTACAGGTCTATGGGGACTCGATGTTGGTAATTAAGTATATGAACAATGAACAAGCAATACATAGTATTACTTTACAGGCTTTGGCAGAGGCTAGAGCAACTAAAGGAGTATACTCAGCAATTCACTAAGATCACTTTTATTCATGTATACAGAGAGTTAAATTCTGAGGCAAACACATTATCCAAGGAGGGTCTTCTTTTGAGATCTGTTCAATTATTTCTGAGGAATACCTGGATGGAGCTGTAAATGACTCCTGGCACTCTGTTTAGCAGTCTTGTTGATCATCTAGTTCTGTTTATTGCTGTATTTTGTCATAGGTTATGAGCTAATATGCAATACTTAGTAGCTTATAAGCTGGAAGACTGTATCTTTAAAACTATATAGACTGCTTGGAGACTATTTACTTTGGAATTTTGGAAGCTGGATTTAAAACAGCTGTTTTAGGAAAGTATGGTGACAGGGAACTTTTTTGGACAGTTATTTTTGAAAATTCTGAGATATATCTCTGAATATCCTCAGAGCTTTTGTAAAGTGCCATGTCCACATGAAGAAGTTGTTTTCACTCTCATTCGGAATAAAAAATGCGATTTTTTCCTGGGAAAAAAGAAGGAAGACACTTCTATGTTAATTGATAAATAAGCAAGTTGAAATGCAAAGAAAACCATTATGCGACATATATAATTTGAAGCTGGTCGGAAGGAAGACACTTCTATGTTAATTGATAAATAAACAAGTTGAAATGCAAAGCAAACCATTACGCGACATATATAATTTGAAGCTGGTCCAGCAGCATTGACCGTTTTGTCTCTGGGAGAATGCTTGATGTTTTGTCTCTCCCATTCAAGATTTTCTATGCTTAAGAACTTGTTCAACATTCTTTGATATTCATTGGACATACTCTGCATGTTCACTTAATTTTTTCTCTTTCTTCCTCAGAATGTGTCCATACCTCCTAATAATCCGATGGCATATGGGAGAAGCAAGGTGAAAGAAAAAGAGGATAACAATATGAAATATAGAGACAACAAGATCTGTGGGATCTCAAACCAAGTTGGAACTCTGGATCAAGGTTACCGGGAGTGCTCTCCCCCCCTCTCCCAAGCTTCGAAGCGTGCTCCGAGTGGAAGTGTCCAGGGAGCGCCCCTGAGAGCGCAATCCCAAAATCTGGGAGTGCACTTCGGTGTGCTCTCGGATGCTCCCTGCCAATTTAGGAGCGCCTCGCTCCCTGGGACGCTCCTGGAGCCTGGGAGCGTGCTCCCAAGGCGCTCCTTGGATGCTCCCTAAGCACTCTCTGGATGCTCCCTGAGCACTCTCTGGATGCTCCCTAATGGTAATGTTAATACCATTAATTGTTTCGGGATGTTTGAGTGGTTCCAACCTCATAGAACTTCATATGGAGAAAGTAGAATTTCATATCCAATTCAAAATTCAGCAGACTTAACAATTTTCAAGATTTCAAGATGGATGGGATTGCAGCGTTTTCATTGGATTCTATCACGTATGAGGGTATGTGATTGGCATTTAATCAAGAGCACCAAGGCCTTCATGTACCCCAATGTTGGTGGTGTTGATTGTTTAACTCCTTTGTTGTGGCCTTAGTAAAAATGCACCCTTCACTCCAACCAGAATCATTGATTAGGCATGTTAAGCTTTTTCTACCATATTTTAAGGCTAGGATTAGGTAGTTTCATCAAAATTGGGTGGTGTCGACTGATGTCCCTAGAGGATCAAGGTAGAAGCAAAGGCTAGACAAGAGGCAAAGGATGAAGGACGATACTAATGATGTGGATCCCAACATAAGCGATGGTGGAACATTGCTTGTTTGTTCATGATGCTTTCTTTCAAAGTTTCAATATAATCATTAATATACTATGGGATGGCATTTCTTACTTCATAATAATGTAGTATTCATCTACAAGTAGCACAAATATGTTTTCATATATTCTGCAGCTAATTTGTCTTTCTGCTTGTTTTTTTAATATAAACGCAATATATATATCTATAACAGACGCTCCCGGGACGCTCTGCTCCCAAGGATTTTTGGAAAATGACGCTCCCACTCCAGGCAACCTTGCTCTGGATGTTCCAGTCAAGATTGAGAGTGTCCATATGTAACTATGTTTTTCATCTATGTGTAGGAAATGAAAATTTGCAATGTAGTAACAATGTTCACTTTCATTGCCCAAAGGGGTTGGATCCAATGGTGGAAAGCGAAGAGTTTTTCACTGTTGGGCAAAGTTCAATTCTCGTGAGGGCTTTACCTGGAGCCATGGGGACACCTTGAGGTAGTGGTCGAACGTGTGGTTGCACCCAGAGATACTATAATAAATGGTATCGTGACCCGTGCACACATAAGTGGATCAAAGCCC
>SNQJ01S0002062.1:500450-520270 GCA_010110895.2 Picea sitchensis
GCCCACATGACTTTTGGCGCTTCATCTCCTAGGGTTAGGTTTTTGGATGTCTAGGGTTTTTGACATTCCTGTTTATTGTAAAAGGCCTTCAAAGCCTCATTGTAACCATCTTCTTGCGAATGAGTGCAACCATCACATCTCTTCTCGGAGATAAGCCGCTACCATTCCAACAAGCTTGTTTTCCGCTGCATTTTACAGTTTCAGCTTATTTCCTTATTGAATAGAAAACCAGTTTTACTGTATCTCTGTTATTTTGTGTTAAACATCTTTTAATAATCTGTATTCATTTCGTTCTGCTCATAAAATCCGGATCATTTCCTATCCTGTATGATAACATTTCTTTGCCTATAAAAAACAAAAACAAAAAAAAACGGGCGAGAAAAGAATATTATCTCATATCGACAACAGTCGTGTTGCCTTTGAACAGAGCACAAAATTTTGAGTCCACTATCATCCAAAGTTTGGGTTTAGCATGACCTTAGGAAACTGAGCTTGTTGCTTAGAGTTTACTCCTCCGATTGGTTATTTTTCCAGTCCCTATGGAGAGTTTGTTGATGCCTCCTGCATCACGAAGTTTTATCATCAGGTCTATGTTGCCCGAGTTATCCATATGTCTCATGCTCTTATTAAAAGGATGTCTATAAGCCTGTGTCAACCATTTCTCATAACTCTTGACTTTGCATGTTGGCCATACCCTCAATGTATCTCAAAGTCACATGAAGTTGCAGTCCCACCATGCACCCTGGTCCTACTTTCATTATGGGTAGGTAACCTTGAACCCAACAGTTGACATCTCCTCATTGGTCGCTAACTAGGGGGTTTCCCTTGTGTTCGACGACAAGAAATATATTCACACATTGGGATTCGTGTAGTGCCTTGGATTCCATTAGCCTTATTGGTGGTTTCCTCGCCTTTGTCGACAATCTTTCTTATTGGTTTCTATTTAGAGGGTCTCTTTCGTGCACTACTTGCATCTAGTGCATACGAGAGATGCACATGGTTGTTGGTTCGTGAACATCCTATTCGTCCGAGCTCCTATTAATCATCAAGCTATTGCTTTGTATCTCATGTTGACTGATGAGAGATGCCCTAATGCTCTCCTTTCAACGGGTATCCTTCCATCGAATTCAGCTCATCTATTTTGGAAATGAGGCCTAGAGTCCTATGAGTACCTAGAGGATTGCAGTCATCAGGGGCAGGTTTTCCTGCCATCAACAGTTAGGAATAAATCAATGTCTCCTGATCGATGGATTCTTCAAGTGTTCAACATCAACACCCTTATTCACACTTGTAGAATGTACTTGGTGCCTTGATACCTACTTTCATTATTGGTAGGTTGTCTCGCATTTGTTAACGATATACCTTAATGATCGGTAATCAAACGAAGTCTCATTGTGTTCGACCTCAACTCCTATATTCACATGATGTAGACTTTCACCTTCGACGGATAGTGTAGAAGACCTCCAGCTTACAGTAGCAACATTCCTAACATGTTCTTGTCTTTCATTGAACCAATACTTATATGACTTCAATGATCATGGGAGATCAGACTGTACTCCATTGTATACGAATATCTTCGGATTGATTTTGAGACTAACCATTGTTCGTGACTATGACAACATATGGCACTTTGTATTGTCTATTCATGGCCATGAACAACTATTTGATATATTTTGACATGGATCTACAGTGTAATTCAGATTGGCAACCATGTGTACAAAGTCATTATGGATTGTAATATTCTCTTGAGTAACTAACACTTCCAGTTGAGTCTTCGTTACTCTACTTTTGGGAATTATAATGTATTTCAGCCATCACATATACTCCTCTAATCTCATACATTAGGGGGCATCTGTTACAACAAAATTTACCTCACCCCATCCAACTTGATTGGATGGCCTTTCCATTTCCCTATGCAGACTTGAAGTCCCCTTCTGTACCTTCCAGAGCCAAAAAAACCCATTTTTCCACATATACGTGCCCTATCAGTTAGACAACAAGCGTATACACAAGTTTCTCCACTACAGTCCGCGTACATTGGGTTTGGTGCTCAAAATTAAAAATTATGTCAGGTTTCCATGCCATGTCACGAGATCCATGATCCTTGACCTTCCATATACTGGAAACGCTCCGACTCGACCCTTCAGTTCCATTTGAAGGCTATAAATTGAGCCATATCCAAGCCTTGAGGAATTGAACAATTCAACTTTGAGAGCAAAGACACTCTGGAGAAATTTCACTTCATATTGAGTCTGCATCCCTTTGTCCTTGAAAGTCTGAACCCCTTGTTCAACCCCCAAGCTCTTCGTTCTTTGTGATGGAGAACCTCATTGTCTCCTTTACATGAGCTTGCCTTTGGTGGAGGATTGAAGTGGTGGAGGCCCAGCTGGAGGGACTTACTTTCTCGGTTCCTATGTGTGTCGTTACAGAAGTTTGTCACCTATATACTTTTGCTGATTATTTTTAATAGAAATACTCTTTTCTCATCCAATTGATATCTTGCAAATATTCGAATTATTATTCCATGGGCGTATTTGTCATGTATGTTAATGGATTATGCTAATCTATATGATAACACTATATATTGTCACCATATGCTTGCGTTTCTTGGTTGATGAGGACAAGTTGCAGGTACAAATATTTGAGTTGTGTGCTCAACGATGGTCTTCATCAAACGTCTGGACGAGGTATGCTCTTGGCCTTGTCTTGTTAGCATTCCATTTATATAACATACTTGGGATTAGAGTTGATTTCTACGTGTCATTTCGTCTATTGTGGTTTACCCCATACCATAGAGAGATTTTCCTCGTAACACCTATGAGTCTGTAGCCAATTTCCTTCACCTAGGTGGCCTCACAACTCAACTTGGGGATGTCATATGTAGTGGATGCCTAGGATTGGGAGAAAAATTGCTTATACACACTCGATTCTTTGACCATCTTGGAGAAAATATAAGAGTTCAATCTCTACTCTTTATTCTTTGTTTATAACTTTGCAATTCAGTTAAATCTTTACTTATGAATGGAATTCAAAATGCAATCCTTGGTTTAAATGAGTGCATGCATGCTTATTTCTGTTGCATTAGTTAATTGCATGATGTATGAATTCGAACGACTTTAAAGTTTAATGGGTTCAAATTTAAATCAAGAACTTTAAATTTGGGTAACATTCCACAACAAAGAGGGTGGACGATGTGGAGGGGAAGGCATGCAACAAAGGCACACAAAAGGAGTCCTCAATTTTCTTATTGAAATAGTTGACAATTAATTTATAGTCACGTTTCAATATAATTGTAATGATTATTTTGAAACTTTACCACTTCCCAAAGAAAGGAATTAATAAGTGGACAAACTCGACATTTTCCAACGATTTTATTTTTTTCGACAAGGCAAAGTTCCATTTTGATCTACTCATTTTTCAAAGAAGAAGGTTAAACAATCCATGAATTTGAACTTTTCCATTTTGCCATCATTGGAATCTAGTCATGCAATCTTTGTCAAAATTGTAATTTTGGATTGATAAAATGGTTGTTTTTAATGCAAAAATAGATTCAACATCCCAAATACCTCCATTGCAATTGGATTGTGCCATGTCAACATTTGATATCTTCAAGTTCATCAATCTAAAGTGATTCTTGCTGGATTTTAGGTTAAAATAACCAATTTCCCTTTACATTATTTTGAGTCACTAGAAAAGGGTAAATTCGTAGAATGTTTAGACTATGGATTTTTTTCAAAATTCCAATTATCTAGGTCTTCTTAAAATGGGCCAAAACCCCCAAGAACAAAGATCCGTATTCAAAGTTCCGATCAATCAAATGGATCTATCACTTTTGATGAAAATCCTACTAGATTTGAGGAATAATTTCAATGAAAAAGAGGTTGTGTTTTCCCACTAATTAACTTACTACCTTCTCAAAAGGTGGAATGATATGTAAGTTTCTTATACTTTTGAGTGTTTTTTCTTTTTAACCATGGTGGGAAAACCTATCATAACTCAGTTTGTCAACCAACAGTGGGGACAACCATCAATGTCTACTATCCGCGAATGCTAGCTGACTCATCACCATTATTGAAGGAAAACCACGCCACCTAGAATAACCTATTGGTGGTTCATAAAGGAGCCAACTTTCACTCCTACCAGATGCCTTTGATCTTTGACCGTTAACCCATTTCCCTACGTCCGAGGAAGAGAAGCTCTTACCCAAGCATACACAGTTTTAGGTCATACTTTAAGACCATTATACTTTATAGTGTTATCTTCCATTAAACTACCTTTTTTAATCAAACACGTGCCCACAAAAAGGAAACATAATATTTTGAATGTTGATTTTTAATAAAGGAAATAACAATACTTTACTCTCACCCACCAACATGGATAAAATTTGATGGGCAAATTGCTCATTATAGAGTGATTTGCACATCAAATGAAATTAAAAATTCATAACAATCTTCTAACATTCTTTGTTTAAACTATTTTTAAAACGGGTTTTAAACTATGAAAATGGGTTTTAAACTATGAAAACGGGTAAAGGAGTTGTCTAAACCCTCAATTTTGATGGGTTTTAAACTATGAAAACGGGTAAAGGAGTTGTCTAAACCCTCAATTTTGATGGACAATTTCGTTTTGAAATTCCTACCCTGCCCACTGGTTTTAACAATAACAACTCTTCATTTTCATCCACTGGTTTTAACAATAACAACTCTTCATTTTCATCCACTGGTTTGGTTTGAGGTTTGAGAATACCACCCATTAAAACTTTGGATTTCACTCGTTTTACAACCCGGGAATCCATAAATGATTTCAACCACAAAGCCTTTGTAATTTTGCGAGGCCCCGATGCCCAAGTGGACAGTCCATGGTTTTGGTACAAGTCATTACCACGTGTACATGGCTCCTTTCCAATCACAAGCCTCCATCGCATCTTGACGGGAGACGATATGAGCAAAGACTTGGCAACAGACGCTGAAAGCGCATTATAAAGCCTCAGTTCGTCCATCCGATTCCAAACCCCAGCTAAGCTGAACCGCTGCTCTTTCTTTTCGGGCATAACCTGCGCATTCTTCCGATCTCTTTCCCTGTAAAGATTCACACGGAGCCGAGGAGAGGACTTCTGCAACGCGGAGTGACCAGGCTCGATAAGAGTAAGTACTGTGCGATTAGGCTTGAAAAGAGTAAGTACTGAACTATACATACATACATAAATTGTAATTGCAAATAATATTCGTCATAATGTCATCGGGGCAGAGGCATTGGTGCCACCAGTGTGATACTGTAATCACACCCATTGGAGAGGAGGGGGAACTCATATGCTCTCTCTGCCATGGAGGGTTTGTTGAGGAAATGGAGGGTCAAGATAACCCAGTCCACATCAATTTGGCCGGACAAGGTGGTGGAGGAGGAGCAGGAGGAGGGTTTGAGGCATGGCATGCTGGAGGAGGAGGAGGACATCCCTTTATATTAGGCGGTGGCGGAGATGGAGGAGAGGAGCTGATGAATCACATAATGGAAAGCCTCACCACCATCTTCAATCAGGGTGCAGGTGCAGGTGCAGGTGCAGGTGCAGGTGCTGGTGCCGGTGCCGGTGCCGGTGCAGGTGCAGGTGCTGGTGCCGGTGCCGGTGCCGGTGCCGGTGCCGGTGCTGGTGGAAGTGGAAGAGGGCCGCTGGGTCCAATGATGATGATGCAGGGTCGCTTGCAGAACTTGTTAGGAGGAGGCGGTGGTGGTGGCGGTGGCAACATACAGATCATTTTTGAAGGAGGAGGAGGAGGAGGAGAAAGGCTGGCTGGTAATGTTGGAGACTATTTCTGGGGACAAGGACTGGAACAGCTGATTCAGCAGTTGGCGGAAAACGATCCAAACAGGTATGGAACCCCACCTGCCTCTAAAACTGCTGTAGAAGCCATGCCCACCATCATGATCACGCAAGATCATCTTAATTCCGATGCCTCACAGTGCGCAGTTTGTAAGGACACATTTGAAGAAGGTGCCAATGCCAGACAGATGCCCTGCAAACACATGTATCACGAGGACTGTATTCTCCCATGGCTTCAGCAACACAGCACATGTCCAGTCTGTCGGTATGCAATGCCAACAGATGAACCCCAGCAAGAACGCCCCGCTGCCGCCCAGGCAGCACATGACCCCAGTGTTATTTCTCCTGCCAATCCCAGAGGCAATACCAATTCTGAAGTCGCTGGTATTGGTGCAGATGCAGGTGCAGCTCAGCCTCCTAATAATGTGAATACTGCTGTGGCTGCTGGTCGCAGGATCCGAATTCAATTCCCATGGTTCCGATTCAATCCCCAAGCCACCCAACAGTCACAGGCTGGAAGCAGCTCAGGCCATGGCAACAGTGAAGAATCACCGAATAATAGTCAGGGAGATAATAACGATGGTCATGATCATCCAATGCCAGAAGCTAGACATGAAGATTTAGATTGATGTATTAAACTATGAGCGGTAGGCCACTTTATCCCGCCTCAACCATATGAGGAAAAATTGTCGTTATTATCTTTTTTCTCTGCAGGTAAAATTCATCTTAGTCTCATTTTTACATTGATGCTGTGAGATATGTGCAATCAATAAAACTCTAAGCAAGAGCTAAAGGTGACCAGGCATAAAAGAATTCGTTTGATAGAAATATTTATCATCTCCAATTTCTTGTACACGAGACATCAAAGAATTATTCCATATTGTAACAAGGCGTGCTACATTTGATCTACTAGGTTCTTTACTTGTCATATGCGGTCTTTCTTAAATATTTCTTGTGATAGTTTGTCCGGCTGGACACTACATCTTGAACTTTGCCTTTCAGGTTCTTCTCATGGGCATTGCTTTTGAAGATTCGATATCCAGCTGAGGCACATATTTTAAGAGACAAGTTTATGGATTTTCACATTTCCTATCAATGCCCTCTGTACTCTTTTTCATTTTAAGATGTTTGATATGATATAAGTCTGTATATTTAGTTTTCATGTTATTGCTTCAGTCATAAATCAAACAACAATGAGTTGCGGAACACACAAGAGTTGGCTACTATCAGTCATCTGTAATTATAATGGTCTTCGAGGTACATTCCTTCTCTTGGATCTCAACAAGTCTGCTAGATTTGTACATGGTGTTTTTAGACATGTTATAATGATTTCACATTTAGTTAAATCAGGTTTCATTGTGCGGGCATTAGCATTAATGGGGTCTCTGTAATTATCTTTTTGAAAAAACATTGTATTGAGTTTGTTAGAACAGTGGAGAAAGGCAAATCTGTTACCAGACGTGGTTGGGTCTGAGGTGCTGGTCAGTACTGGTTAGATCTGGCCGGGGTCTGTCAAGTTGACTCGCCCAGACTTAGCGAGTCAAATTTGTGCTTGTTTTTCCAGTGATTTTGTAGACTGTCGGGTCTGAGGGACTGGTGAGTCCCAGTCAGACCCAGCTGGCTCTGCCTAGTTGACTCACCCAGACACAGCGAGTCAAATTTGTGCTTGTTTTTCCAGTGATTTTTGTAGACTGTTGGGTCTGAGGGGCTGCCAGTCCCAGTCAGACCCAGCTGGATCTGCCAAGTTGACTCACCTGGGCACAGCGAGTTGAATTTTTGCTTGTTTTTCCAGTGATTTTTGTAGACTTTCTTGGAGCATCCTCTGCAGCCAACATTCAGCTGGTCATTTTAGTCATCATTTTTGTCTATTTATGTTGCTGGTGCTGCCAATAGTTAGCAAGTGTTCACTGTTAACCACAAAGTAGGAGAAATTTTATTTCTGATTTTCCATCTGTCTAATTCTAGATTGCTAATTTTTATATTTACCCATTTGCCTATTTCAATATTATTCATTTTATCTGTTGTATTGTGTATTTTCTATTTGACATGTATTCTCATATTCCCCATTCTTTTGTACTGGAGAATGTTGCATATCAGACACTCTGTAATTGAGCTGCTACGAGGCAGGGAAACTGAAGCTTTTGCACATTTGTTAATATGAGTAAAATAACGTAGCCATTACTGATGGGGGAGGAATGAGGTCTTCGGGAATCAGGAAAGTGGAACGGAATTCCTCAAGTTTGACAGAGATGCAGGGTCATAGTAATGGGCATGTAAAAAGTTATGGCTTACCATGGTCTGTTCTAAGAAACAATTTTGATGTCACATGAACCCTTAACAGCAAAACATCATGATATAGTGCCAAGCAAAACCAGCTATATGAACATATTGTCTTGACGAAATACCTGTGTCTTCATTTATGAATAGGATTTTGTTTGGTATATGGACAACATTATGGTAACTTTGTTGTATTTATGTAATCATAACATTATGGTAACTTTGTTGTATTTATGTAATCATAACAACTTTGGGCTTAAAAATGTGTCAATTTTGCATTATATAATGCAAAATTGACACATATTTAAGCCCAAAGTTGTTATGATTCTGAGGAAAACAATTGCTTGATACCCTCTCTTCCTCGGAATATCTTGATGGAGGGTGGCTCCGGAATATCTCAATGGAGGGTGGCTCCGGAATATCTCAATGGAGGGTAACCCTGAGGGACTCGACAGGATTTGAACTGTAAACTTTCATATATATATATATAAACTCTTTGAAAATTAGTGTAGCTATTATATTTTTCTTTTATCTGTGACCCTTAGTCTTGCTGAGTTCTGAGTGGATTCTTGACCTCCGGCTAAAATGAGTCAGGCACCTAGTCGGTTCTGGTAACTTAATAGTTACAAAACTGAGCCTGGTGAGGCTGGAGAGTAAGAGTTCAACTCAGACTTGGCAAAAACTTGAGAAAAACTTGGCTAATTTTTCTGAGCAGAATGGCATATTTTTTTTAATGTTTGGGTGATGTAAACTTATGAAGGCGCTCACTGAGTTTTTCATCAGGCTCACAAGTCAAATAGGCTGACCTGTGAAAAACTCACTGAGTACTGGCGCTTCCGTTGAGGCAGACACACATGCAGCATGTTTACTCACCAGTGAGTCAACCCAGCTTGTTTTCTATGCTGAGCCGAGTTCACTCAGGAGTACTTGGCGATCGCCTTGTTTTGTAACAAGGGTAACTTTGAGTCAAATATATCCCTAAGTAGATCTATAAGTCTGGTCTCTGAATGATGAAAGTGCATGTACAAGCCTGAGACTTTTTTGCATAGTCTGCAACATATGGAATCGAATAAGTCATAAGCAAAGAGATTTCAGATCAACCATATAGATCTGCCATTAAATAGTGGTGGCGAAAAATTGCTTGTTTAGCAACTACAGGAGAGCTCAGTGTTATCAGAACAGGACTGGTTCTCACAAAACCTGTCAGTCCGACCAATTCCGGGGCTGTACTGGTCTGGTTGAATGCTTCGGACTGGTAAAGGCCGTTTCTGTACCAGAACCATATGGCTGGCAATGGGGACCACCTAAACTTAAATTTAAAAAAAATCAATAAAATTAAAAAGGCAAAACACTAAGCCTAACCCTAGGCCCCTCCAATGCTATTTAAAGAGGTCCCCACCTTCCATTTGATTCACACAATTCATTTGAGCAATTTAGAATTTTTGAGCTAAGTTTCTTGGGATGATTTGGTGAGCAATTCAGATGATTCTCTGATATGATTAGATTGTAGAGTCTAGAGTCTAGACTATAGTTATTAATTAGTGCTATGCTTATTTTTGAACTCCAGATGTCATTTAGAGCCTCTTTGTTAATGTATTTTGGTTTTAGATATGGATTGCAGTTGGTGCTATTTTGATTTAGAGATGGATTGCACTCTGCTGTTTTGGTTATGCACCCTTACTTGCAATATACATGAGAAACTTTGCATATTTGTGTATAATGGTTTGGATTCACATGGATGCACATGAAGATATAATTTTTGTTTCAAAATTTGAATATTTTATATATTTGTTTCAAAATAAAAAAAGGTAAAACACTAAGCCTAAGCCTAACCCTAGGCCCCTCCAATGCTATCTATTTAAGGAGGTCCCCACCCTCCATTTGAGTCACACAATTCATTTGAGCAATTTGGAATTTTTGAGCTAAGTTTCTTGGGCTGATTTGGTGAGCAATTCAGATGATTCTCTGATATGATTAGATTGTAGACTCTAGAGTCTAGAGTCTAGACTATAGTTATTATTTAGTACTATGCTTATTTTTGGACTCCAGATGCCATTTAGAGCCTCTTTGTTGATGTATTTTGGTTTAGATATGGATTGCATTCAGTGCTATTTTGGATTAGATATGGATTGCACTCTATGCTAGTTTGGTTATGCACCATTACTTGCAATATACACGAGAAACTTTGCATATTTGTGTATAATGGTTTGGATTCACATGAATATATAATTTTTGTTTCAAAATTTCAGTATTATATGTATTTTTGGTCGACTGGTTTTGTGGTCTGGTTTTTGTCTGGTTCCAGTTTTGGGTTGACTGGTTCAATGATCGGTTAGGTTCTGATAACATTGAGAGCTATAAACTGTAGCCAGTGCAGAGGCAGTGCAGCTGATCAAAGTGGCCCAGTATAGCATGTGAAAATAGCAGTTGAACTGGAACTCCTTTGATGTTTGCAATGAGTCAGAGGCTTGCTTGGAAAAGGTATTTTCTTACCCTTAATATAAGCATGCCCTGGTTTCTTCTTTGAGATTATTTTAACAAACTAGGAGATTAGCTGCCTTATGGCAGATTTTGATTGTTTATTCAACCAGCTCTTTGATTGCTCCCATTAGTTCATGTTGCCTTTAGTCAATAAATTATGTTAACTGTGTCAATGTGTGAGGCATAAACTTAGCACTATTTCTCCGTATGTTGCCTTTAGTCAATAAATTATGTTAACTGTGTCTATGTTAACTGTGTCTCCGTTCATGTGAATCATTGGTGTAACTCATCATATAAGACATATTTTATGCTTATTGATCAAATGATAAATGAGATTGATATGGAAGTATTGAGAATTCTGCACAGTGGAGTGCCTAAGAAGTTCTTTAAGTTTCGACATGGAAAGCTTTGAGAGTTTATAGTATGCGATCCGTGAAAAGGGTTTAGTCTGTATGGTGCTATTAGTGATAGAAGCATGGCCATATACATGCACATGTGATTACAATATAGCCAAGTTGCTTGAAACTTGGAAACTGTTGCAGTTTTTGAAACATGTCGAGTTTCAGAAATGACAACTTCAAATTATTGAGATATGGGAAACGATAAATATTATTTGTTTAAAATATATAAAAGTAGAATAAACACCACAAAAATTAAATTCATTACAAAGAATTAAATCACTTTACAAAGATGCCATCAAAGGTATGTGTTTTTTTAAAGATTTTATTGTTATGTTTTTGAGTGGCTCCTGTTTGGGACCCGTAAACCTGCAATTTTATTTGGTTTTTACTGGAAACACTGATTACAGCATTTTCTGGCTGGAAACATTTCTGGTATGTTTCTGTTTTGCGAAATTCCCTGGATATGTTTCCGGGGCATTTTCACCTCTTTTTGTACTTGTTTTGGTATAGGAGATGTGAACCATGTGCAATTCAAGAGTTACGTACATCTCATCAGAAGGAAGTATGCATGTACTTAGTATCATATTTTAACATCTTGTTTAAAGTTTTTATTGGAAGTATGCTATAAATCGATGATTTGTGGATAGTGCTATATATGATTTTTCCCCGACATTTCTTGTTCCTTAATGTACCCATTATCATGAATGTAATCATTGTCATAAATATCAGCCAAATGATTGATTCTTTTAATTTTCCAATGTCTGAGTGTGAGGTTGAAAGACCACCAAGTTCTTCCTGCAACCATGTCATAAGTAATGTGGTTGCTTTTGGCTTGGTAAGTAATATTGCTAAGCTTGATTAAAATGTCTAAGAGATTTCTTCCAGAAAATCATTTCATCTAGTGCAAAATGAGTGTGTCAGATTCATCTGTTTTTGTTCTTGATGTTCTGATTGCTAGCTGCTTTCGCACTTGTTCTGTTTGATTTAAAACATGTCACGCAAAACATTTTAACAGATCAAAGTTGTAAGAACTCTGGCAAATAGTTGTGTTACAAATAAATTATTAAGTAATGACTAGTGGTATTTAAATATCTATTATAGATGTATGTGAATATATACATGACTACAGTACTAAATACATGAATTTTTGCAAATAAGGCATAGCAACATTAGGGACGACTGGTTGAGCTAACCCCTTGGGCTTCTGATTAATGAATATACAGCAATATCTATAATCTCATCTCTAGAATTATAATATGGTTAAATTGAAGTGTTAAAAATACAGCTTATCCACATGAGTTCAAGATAGGCATAATGGCAAACTTGCTGCCCAATATAATATATAGAATGGAATGGTAAATAATTTCAAATAATGATACAATAATATTAAATCTATGTTTCAGTAAATGGCTCACAGAAATAGTGTTCTTTTCCATTTTTTTGATATTCCTTTGAATTAAAGGAACAAATATTGGGGGCTTGGTCAACTCAAATTGATTTAGTGGGAACAGTAATGAAAACCCTAAAATGTCCATATGCTAAAATGTGGGTTGCAGCAATGCACAAGGCAGAGGAGGCAAGCTCAGTGGGCTAGTTCGAGTAGTTTAGTGCTTTGATCTTCATGCAGGCTCTCTTGGGGTTGATTCCCTGTGCTGGATGCCTCTGTTGCATGCCTCATTTGATGTCTATGCTGGGTCAGGCATTGTAATCAATTCCGATGGGTTTGCACTGGGTGGGTATTATCTATGAATGTGGCGAAGTGCCTGGAAGTCTGCCTGTGAGGTTTTCCTTGTAGAAAAAAGGAGAAGAGGCAGTGGTAACTTGTTAGGCACCCTATGCTTGGAAATTACGAGGAATGTTGGTTGCAGACCAAGCCTAGTGTGCTGAAGGCAACAGTTTTGTTTGGCAGGAGGTCTTAGCACATCAAAACCTTGGTTGGTCCATATCTTGCTCTGATGGCTACCCCAGTAATGGCACATCCTGTGGTGGTATATGATTGGTAGTTACACTGATCTATGTACTTTGATTGGATGACACATCTTATTTAATTATGTACATTTTGCACCTTTTTTCAGTGCTTCTTGTGCAAGATTTGGTCAATTAGTGTCCTGATACTGTCACACCAGAGGTGGTCTCTGCTCAACAATTTGTTCTTCTACATTAGTTGCTTGCAGACTGGCGCATTTGTCTTGAGGAAAGGTTCGAGGAAGTCATTTCTGAGGTGTTTTTAGTTATTTGACTGGTTGCTTTTTAGTTGTTGCAATATATTTATTTTTATACTGAAGCAAGATCTTTGTGCTTGTGAAACTTTCTGCCTCGTGTCCAGACTCCATCATTGGATAAGGAGTTCTTGATACTCCTGAAGCAAATTGGCCACAACCATGAAAACGTGGTTCTAGGTTGTAGGCTTGGTTAAATTGCC
Source organism: Picea sitchensis (assembly GCA_010110895.2). NCBI lineage: Eukaryota > Viridiplantae > Streptophyta > Pinopsida > Pinales > Pinaceae > Picea > Picea sitchensis. Next base: position 513,847 of record SNQJ01S0002062.1, read on the forward strand.
CTTAAAACTGTTTATTGTAACTCAGAATGAGAAGGTTGATGTTTGATTTATCTAACAGTGATTGCATTGTATATAACCCAATCAAATTGAATCTGGTTTGTAAGTGATAGAAAATAATACCATCACAATATAATGAATAAATACCGTCTCAAGATCAAGATTTGCAGCATTGACCCTTGCAAGATAAATATCTGTCCAGGGTTTCTCCTCAAATGAGACTAAAGAAAACAAAAACTTATGTACCTACTGCCCCATGCCAGTGGTCTTTTTGAATCCCAGCCTAGTGGGCCTGCATCAGTGTTATCAGAGCTGGCCAGTTCAAACCGAACCGGCCGATTTTGGGTCATTTTAGGCCTAAAGTGGCCTGTGCTGGTGGTATGAACTGGTTCTGTCCTGAACTGACTGAATCAGCTGGTCTTGTGACGCTGACTAGGCCACACCCAACCAGCCTTAAAAATGTAAAAAGAACACACTTCCAAGCAAATTGAAAATCATAAACCCAACTTCATAAACACTAGAGGCCACTTAGATCCTCACTGTTTATTGATTTTCTCTCGGAACTTTAATTTTATGCATCTTAGAGCTTATATCTCGACGTAATTTTGCTATTTGCACCCATACATGCAATAAAAATCAGCAAACTTTGCATATTTGGTGTCTAATGGTTTGGTCTTATGATTAATCTAACTGTGATGGTGTTATATATAACCCAATCATTGAATCTGGTTTGTAAGTGATACAAAATAATAGCATCCCAATAAAATGAATACATACCATCACAAGATCAAGATTTGCAGCATTGGCCTTTGCAAGATAAATGTGTCCAGGGTTTCTCCTCAAGTGAGACTAAAGCAAACAAAAACTTGTGTACATATTTACTTTATTGATTTTCTCTTGGAACATTAATTTTATGCATCTCAGAACTTATGTCTCGATGTAAATGCCCATAAATGTAATATAAATCAGCAAACTCTCTATTTGGTGTCGTTTACATTGATGTATGTGAATATATGTTTTTAATTAATATTTGAATGTTGTATGTAATTTCTATTTGGTCAGTTCTTACACTGGTTGTTTGACTAGCTCTGGTCTGGTTTGTAATTTAGGAGTGAATTTGATCTGGTTTGGTTTCGGTCCAGTATGTAATTTTGGGGCAAGCTGGCCGGTTCAGGGATTGAACCAGCTGTTGATGTGAGGCTGACAGGGCTGTGCCCAGTAAGTTTAAAAAAAAGAAAAAAGAAAAATAGAGGGGGGACCAGTCAGCGTCAAAAAATAAAAAATAAAAATAGAAGGGGGCTTAGTCAGGCTTAAAAAACAAAAATTAAAATTAGAAGGGGGGCTGTTTATACAAAGTAATGGCTCCAAGTCAAAGATGGATTGTTGTTAGAATTTTAGGGTAAGATGAAAACAGCAGTCACTTTTAAAATTTCAAAGCAAAGATACTTCAGATCTGAAGTATGGACAGCATATAGGTCAATATACAGCAGAGACAGAATAAAAATACAACTCTAAGTTAACTCAAACAATGAGAGACAAAACTCAGATCCCAAACAGTGATATTATTACTCTCTAAATATATGACAGCAGTTCTCTAACAGTAGATCTACTAAATGATTCTTAAAGCAAACAGAGATGCCAAGATTCTTCCAAGCAGAACAGCAGATCTATATTTCAATTCTGAAGCAAACAATATTGCAAAACTTTCCAAGTGTAACANTGAATTTTGAATGGGACCTAAAATTCTACTTTCTCCATATGAAGTCCAATGAGGTTGGAACCACTCTCAAACATCCTGAAACAATTAATGGTAATGTTAAATTCTTAAAAGTGACATTCTCCTTTATCTTTCATTTTCATCCTTTTACTTAAATTTTTAACATTACCATTAATTACTAGGGTGGGTGAAATGGAGGGGGTCGGGACCTCTTTAAATAGCATTAATAAGGCAAAATAACCCTCAGCTGCACACCAAAACACCTTACAACTCCAACTTGCATGAGAAAACATGATCCAAGTACTTCTCTGTTACTTAGGTTTTAGGTTTTAAGGGGTTTTAGAGGGTTTTAGGTTTCTGGGACCAAACCGGCCGGTTTATGATCAAATCGGCCGGTTTGGTCATAAACCGGCCGACCGGTTTGGTTTATTGACCAGTTTGAATCGGTAGACCATCAAACCGGTCAAACCGACCGGTTCCGGTTCAACGGTTTTTAAAACACTGACTATGAGGCTGCCAAAATAGGTCTGTCCTTGACCTGAAATTTGTCTAGTTTCAATCTCCAAGACTGTCCTTTGTTGCTGTTTTAGGACAACAAACAGTGAATTAACTTTCTGCTCATAATTTTTATGGTTAAATGCTCTTTTGAGGTGCCCTTGCAAGTGTTTTCATGCCCCAATGTTAGCACGTGCAATATACTCAAAACAAATAACACTCCTCTTGATCTTTACAACTCTAACAAGCTGTTCTTCTAACCATGCATGAAATGAACACAAGTATTTTTGGTCAACATGGCCCTGGATAAAACCCCCCCAGGAAAAACAAGTTTGGAATGAAAGTATATATAATGACGATCTTAACTAGTGAATACAACAAGTAAGCTAATACAATGGAACCTGATACAATAGCAACTCCTCACGAGAAGCTTTGGAGTTCCAAGAAGAGAAATGCGCCCAAGCTTAATGCGCCCTCTTCTTTTGTTGCTCTATCCACTAAAGTGATGTGCCCTCCTTCCTCCTTGGTCCAATGAAGAATCCCTTCCACACAAATGTGCTCTTGTGTGTCTCCTACAACATGAGTCAAATAGATCTGAGATAGCATAAGTCCTTCTATTACCTGCTAGTGGTGCGCCCTCCTCCAAGCAATAACCAATACCAACAAATCATGAGGACCTAAGCCTCCATGAACCCTCCATGAAAGATGGTGCCCAAGCTCTCCTCTCCCAATGCTTCCATTATCATCCTCTTGCCCTTCTCCAAATTCTCTTGGTGAACATACAAGTGAATGAGCCTCCAAATGCCCTATGTGCCCTTCTTAAGGAATCATAAGGAAACCTAAAAGATGAATGACTAGGATCACTTCAAGCCATCTCTAATCCATGGTTGAGATCTCTCAAAAAGAATCTCAACTCAAAACCCACTTTGGGTTAAGTTTCCATAGTTCACTTTATGTCTCTCAATTCACCCACAAAGTGAATTAATAGTCACTTTTCACTCAAGTGACAAATTTCACCCTTTTGACTTAGGAAAATGTCAAAGTGAAATTAGACATAAAGTATAAGGCATCATGACGGGCCTAACCCAGCCCCTAGTACCCAAACGACTTGCCTAGGAGAGGCAAAACGTCACTTTTGGAGGGTTGACGTCATGCTTGAGGGGGTTTGATGGTGATGGAGTTATTGCACATTGACACTGGGCATATTTTCACTGGAGGAGACATGGATTGACCCTAGCACTTGATGAGGAGGCTCAAGGATCCCCAACGACCTCCATTTTCCTCTCCAACGACTTACTCAAGTGGTCAAAACGTCCCCTAAAGGTGTGATGTCATTTTATTTTTAGGGTTTCTTTTGTGTTAAAGTGAGAATAAAATATTATTATTTGATGCAACGGGTAAGATAAGGGTGGTTGACCCCTTATCTTTTGTTCTACCCTTGCCAAGTGGACAAACTATGTTTTAAGACTTCTATATAAATAGAGATCATGTGAATCTCATTTCATAACATATCTCTCCCATTGTGAGAGGTACTTGGCTGAAATTTTCGCCCTCTTTGGGCAATCTCTTCTCTCTTGTGCATTTGTTATGGCTTTTCTTTGCTATTGGATGGATGGATAATGCGCTAGCTCTCTTGCAGTATTATTTCTTGCTTATGGTGGAATTTGCTTGGTGAATTAGGCTTTCATCTTGTTAATGTTTCAACTTGATAAGGATTTCATGGTTATTGTTCTCTTTTCTTGGTTGCAAGCTTAATGTGATGATATCTTGGGGAGTATAAGGGCATACAACCCCCTCCAAGTCCATTTTTATTGTTTGGAATAATTTATTGTGCAAAGGATACTAGGAGGAGTAAAAGGGTTTACACCCTCCTAGGTTTTCCTTGTTGGTTAGGGTTTGCCTTGGGGAGTGTTGACCGCCTATTCAACTAGGGGGTCAACTCCATGTGCCATGAAGATATGCATCATCAGATGCAAATATGTCGAAGATAGTTTGGTTCTACTGGACAATTTATGCCTCCTACAGAAATTTTTGTAAACGAAATTTCCGCACCCCTGCGTGGGTTAATAATGTAATAGGTCTGCATGGATCATAGTTAGGTCAGGTACCTTGGGATGTTTTCATTGGGAGAGTTCTTTTCATCGAGGGTTTTTTATCCTCAAGTTATCAATTGGGCTTTTCAACCTTGTTGATTTCCCTTGAGTTTTTCTCTCACACCTGCAATAATTCCTCTAAAGTGGTGAACGACGTTCTAATGGTCTCATCCTCTGGTAGCTATTGTTTAGGAATGATATAAATGACCATGCAAGATATCATAGAAAGTTTCGCGGAATTTCGTCGAGTTTAGATAGGTTTTTTTTAATTAATTAAATTTAACTAATTTTCCTAAGGTTGAGATTTTAATTACTTAATTAATTAATTGTTTTTGAGCAATTATTGTAAAAAACTAGGTCCTTGGGCTTTTGCTAGGGGTATTTGTGCTCAAAAGAAATGGAAAGGCACCCCCTACACCCTTGGACCAAGTTTCATCTCAGTCGGATGAACTTTGCTAGGTGTTTGTCCACCCGGAGTGTCAGTCAGTTAAAACAACAATTTTAATTGCTAAGTATGACATTGCCGAAATGTAATTTTTGAGTTAATGGGGTAATGTAATGGTGGAAAAGAGCAAGAGGGATGATTTCTAACCTACCCAACCCACCTCCTAACCTTTTCTCACCCCATAACACTTTACCTCACTCAAACCAATTCGCCCCCTAGGGGGAATTTGCGCCCCACTTCATGTGGAAACCTCCCAAATTGCAATTTGATGTTATGTGGGCCCCTCTCTCATGAGGTGCGCCCTTCCTTGCCTCCCACAACATCTTTACCTTGTCCCCACATGCCAAATCACATTTCCAACTCATCAATCCTCACCCAAACCCTAGATGGTGCGCCCCCCTCCTTGAGATTCTCTCCCTTGCTTGGTTTTTGACACTTGGATCTCATCCAAGCGGGGTGAGTTTGCCTCTCTAAGCTATAAAGAGAGCCTCTCCTCACTCATTTCTTCACCAATCTTTGAGCTAGTGTTACTCTACTGAATTTTCGGCCCACTCTCTTGCTCTTGCCATCTTGCATTCCATTCCATTTTTCTCTTGAGAGTCTTGGAGCAACTTCTTGTTGCAACACTCTCCCATTGGATTAATAAAGCTTTGGAGGATTTTGAATCACCAAGAGTATTCTGGTTGCATTCTTACATATGAGGTGACATTGTGATGTTTAAGTTCCTTGTGTAGCATTGAGTAGATCTTTGACAAAGTATTTTGCTAGGGTAGATTAGCAAAGAGTATTCTTGCTGGTTTATATAGGTTGGATAGTTAATTATTTGAAGTATTTCATGTTGTTAGTCTATTCACACATATTATCTACTTCCATGCTTCACGTTTTGTCTTGAGTTTTGCAGGTTCATTTCAAGGGATTGTTGGGAAAGCCTCAAGGAGTCTTCCCTCAAAGCCTTCTCAAACTCCTAGTTTTGTGGTCTGATTTTTCTGTTCACTTTTCATTTATATTTCAGTAAACTAACTATCTTAGATATGTCACATAAACTATACTTTCATTTGGAGATTTTATGTGAAAAATTTCTGCTTAAAAACCATAAATTTTTCTTAACTTTGTTGTATTGTGCAACATTTCCAGCAAGCATTTTGTTAGAATTTTAGGGTAAGATGAAAACAACAGTCACTTTTAAAATTTCAAAGCAAAGATACTTCAGATCTGAAGTATGGACAGCATATAGGTCAATATACAACAGAGACAGAATAAAAATACAACTCTAAGTTAACTCAAACAATGAGAGACAAAACTCAGATCCCAAACAGTGATATTATTACTCTCTAAATATATGACAACAGTTCTCTAACAGTAGATCTACTAAATGATTCTTAAAGCAAACAGAGATGCCAAGATTCTTCCAAGCAGAACAGCAGATCTATATTTCAATTCTGAAGCAAACAATATTGCAAAACTTTCCAAGTGTAACAGCACCAGTCAACAATAATACAAAACCTCTTTTCTATCTGACTGTGGTTCAAATAGTAAACAAGGTAGGTTACTTGAAATTTAAATAACTCAGATCTGAACTTTCAACTGAAGCAAATTAGAGACATACCTGGCAGTAGCCTTACCACTGAAGATGATGCACAACCACAGAGAAGATAGGTCTTGAGAATTATGCTCAGT
>SNQJ01S0002062.1:535478-549882 GCA_010110895.2 Picea sitchensis
CCAAGGAGAGGATCTTTGGTGAGATGCCAAGATTCAGAGATTCTTGGTGAGATGCCAAGAAAATGGACCTTTGGTGAGATGCCAAGGTCAGATCTTTGGTGAGATGCCAAGAGCAAGAGAGAGATTGAGCTGAGAAAAGAGACGGCATTTGCTGAAGGAGAGCATGCATCCCAAGGCAAAGAGCAGCACAGATTTCGAGGCAGCAGACAGCAAGGAAGAACAGGCCATACCATACGGATTTGTGGAGGTCGTACAACATTTAATGTGCACAGAAATCGAGGACAACAACTGCAATTTTTGAGAGTATTGGCATGCATTCCAAGGCTGTCATACAACATTTATTGGCACATAAATCGAGGTAACTGTTGTAATAGATTTTTGAGTGTATTTCCGTACAGTTCGTATAGTTTGGCACGAATTCTGAGGGCCGTATAGCACGGTTTACAAGGAGCTATTCATGCTGGGTTTTTCGTACAGTCTTAGCAGAGTTTTGGCACAAATTTTGGGACAGTCCGTATAGCATTAATTGCTGGGACAGCCGTACAATTGTACGGATTTTTGGGACAGAAATCGAGGAGCATTTTCCAGGACTGTTCAAAAGGATTTTAGCGAAAGAAAGTCCAGATAAGTTTGTGTAAATTTCTGAAGATGAATATGCTGTAAAAGAAATTTCTCAGAAGGTCATAAATAATAAAGAGCCCTCTCTCACTGGTTTTCCCCTTGTGGGGTTTTCCAGGGTCGAAGTTAGACCAAAATCTTTGTGTCTATATTTTCTGAGTTTTGCATACTGCTGATATTTTATTTTTGCGTTGAAAACGATGTTCAGAATCCTCATGTTTTAGTTCTGAAGTTTATTTTCTGTTAAGTTTGTATATGCTGAAACAGTACTGGGACATATGCTGAAACAATGCTGAGACATATGCTGAAACAGAGATACGCTGAAACAATGCTGAGACATATGCTGAAACAGTGCTGAAACTGGGTTTGGCATTTAACTTTGGCTGAAAAATCAGCGAGACTGAAACTAGGTTGGGGTCTGAAATTCTTACACTATTTTGCATGCATTGCTTTAACATGAGTATTTTAGGCTTATCGTGGTTACATGTAGTGTATTTTAAATTCAATAGTCTTATCTTTGTTATGCTGATAGTCATACACAATTTTTAACAATTCTAGCTCAATAAAGTGCTTATGAATGGACGAGATTATTTCCACCATCGTCCACAACGGTAGTGAGAGTGCAGATTATTGAATGTTTGCTCAGAGTCGTGAAATTAACCTTTTGTTACATAAGAAGTAGTCATTAATCAATCAAATAGAGGGTGGAGATTATTGAATGTTTGCTCAGCATCCTGAAATTAACAACTGAAATTAACCTTTTGTTACATAAGAAGTAGACATTAATCAATCAAACAGAGGGTGTAGATTATTGAATGTTTGCTTAACATCTTGAAATTAACCTTTTGTTACATAAGAAGTAGATATTAAACAATGTCGAACATTTTTCACAATTTTTTTTTGAATGATTTTATTTGAACTAGTATTTGCTTTTTAGTTAAAGTTTGTAAACAGTGCAATTTTAAATCTAAAACAAAAATATGGTGTTATTGATAGCACCATTTTTTGATTCAAAAAAGTTGTCAAGGTCATAGTTTTAAATTATTTGTAATTTTAATTTAAAAAAATGGGTTGTTACTAATAACACTACTTTTCGATTCCAAGGTTGATTTTAAGGTTTTTGTTCACAACAATACTAGTTGTCAAGGCCATGGTTTTAAACAATTTTTATTTTTAACCTTAAAAAAAATTTGATGCACCAATTTTTGAGCTGAGGGTTGATTTAAGGCTTTTGTTCGTAATCAATTGTCTAGACCATGGTTTCAAACAAGCTGTAATTTTAACCTTGGAAAAAAAAGGTGCTTTTGGGAGCATCACTTTTCGATTCAGGGGTCGATTTTAATGTTTTTGTTTACAATTTTATGGGGATTTAAGACCATGGTGGAAAAATGTTGTAATTTTAACGTCGGAAAAAATAGTGATTTTGTGAGCACCACTTTTTGATTTAGGGGTTGATTTTGGTGTTTTTCAACTCAAAATTATGGGTTTTCAAGGCTAGAGTTCTCATTTTGGGGTCACAATTCTCACCAAATCTGTAACTAGTGATGATAACCAGCGGTCATGGTATTAAAGAAAGAAGGTAATTGGTGCATGTGTCTTGATTTCTGTGCTATTAATAAGTTGGCCATCAAAAACAAATTTACCGACATCATCCACAACGATAGTGAGGGCACATATTAGTGAATTACTAAATGCTTGCTCAACATTGTGAAATTAACCTTTTGTTACATTAAAAGTAGACATTATTCAATCAATCAAACATTTTTCACATTGAATGTTTTTATTTTCCATTTTTTCATACGTTTGCTTTTTTAACCCACAACAAACTCTGTGTTTAAAGGATGAGACCAAACTAAAATTAAATTTATATTTTCATGTTTTAATTTTTTTTCCCTTTTAATGATTTTATTTGAATTAGTGTTTGTTTTTTAGGTCATAATTTGTAAACATTGCAATTTTAAGTTCAATTGTACCACTTTTTGATTTGAAGTTGTTAAGGCCATAGTTTTAAACAAGTTGTAATTTTTACTTTGAAAAAATGGGGGTGTTACTAATAACCCCAATTTTCAATTCTGAGGTCAATTATAAAGTTTTTGTTCACAACAATACTAGCTGTCAACGCCATGGTTTTAAACAAGCTTTACTTCTAACCTTTAAAAAAAACTGGTGTAATTGGTAGTACCACTTTTTGAGTTGAGGGTTGATGTAATGTTTTGGTTCACAACAATATCGATTTTTAAGGCCATGGTTTCAAACAAGTTGTAATTTTAACCTTGGAATAAAAAAGTGCTTTTGGGAGCATCATTTTTCAATTCGGGGATCAATTTTAAGGTTTTTGTTTACAGTTTTAAGGGGGTTTAAAACCATGGTGACAAAAAGTTGTAATTGTAGCTGTTAGCACTATAAATCACACCTTTACTGTTGTAGGTGTAACTCTAATACCCATCAGAATATAAATGGTTAAAACAAGTTTATACTTGAGTGGATCAACAAGACTGAATAAGAAAGGGAGAGGGCAACGAATTGTTTGCAGAGACATTCCATTGGGCATGGTGTCATAACATCCTACAGATTAAATGCAATCAAACTGTTTACCAGAGAAAATGGCTATATAATGATGAGTAGAAGCATAGAGACTATGACAAAAGGAAGAACACCCATTGTACAAATATTAAAGATTGCTTAAACAATAAACAATGATTTAATGGGCAAGCTACAACAAATCTTTTGTTGTTCATGAATCCATTAATCAATGGCAATTATGATCCTCAAAACCTTGCAATATATTCAAGCAAGAGGATGACAAGAGAAATGGAAAGCAAATAATACAATCTGATAAGGAACTCATGAATCTTTAATGGCAAAAATGTTGATTACAAACATGCCCTTAGGCTTACAAATGAACAATTAAACTGCTCCTCCAGCTCTCTCCTCTCTTGGATCATGAATCCAACACTTTACTTATCAAAATCTCCTTCATATATTGTGAATGATCTCTCTTTACTCTAAGGAGGTTGAAACCAAGGAACTACATAGGATCCTCCTCCATTTAGGACTCTATTACATAAGATTCCAACAAAAACATAACAAATTCCTATTTTTTTGGATTTTGTCTATTGTGATAAATGCCTTTTGAAGCAGATCATGCCGATTGATCTGATGATAGAACACATGTCCCTCATGTCCAACTATCTTCTAGGAAACCATTCGAACCCCCTCAGATAAGTGGCATCCCTTCTACAACTTAGATATATCAAACTATTAGAGTTCACAATGTCTTTGACAACATGCTCTGCGAATTTTCCTGTAGGTGATGATTGACTTTTCTCCCAAACTACGAACTGGGTCGGGCTGAATTTTTGTCAACAAGTTAATGGTAATATGGTGCTTCTCCACACCGAATTTCAGAAGAACTCAGATCGACATTTAAAAGTTATGATCAAAACATGACTCTGTTGTTTACTAATTTGCTACAAACTGTCTCAAATTACTAGTTAACAACACCTTTGACATCACACGCTGCGAACTTTCATGTAGGTGCCTTTTTACATTTAAAATTTGTTTTGACTTTTAAAACTTGCACAAGAAGTTGGGAAATCTTTCCAGAACCTACTACAAACTTCTTGGAACATGAAGTAACCTTGGAGAAATCATATGAATATGGTAACCTTAGCTCAAGACCCAAAATGATTACTTCAGTTATAATCATATGCACACCAACAGTTTGAGGATGAACATGCTGCAAGTAGGAGGTGAGAAAACAACATATATCCAACTTGGATGAAAACCAAAGATAAGAAGAAATTGAAGCAACTTTGTGTAAAATAGAGATTTTACAGCGCACTAGTTAAGTTTGCAGCGCATAGTAATATAGTGGATAAATTTAATGTTGCAAGAGGAAACTGTAAATTGCTCCTTTGGTATAACAAACTTGAAAATGGCTAGGGTTTAGGATACCAATGTTGACCCTTATTTCTTTCATGATGATGAACACTATCATGACACCAAGACTCTTACATGGACTAAGGTCGGAATTTTTTACTCCTAAATATTTCATGTTCTAACAATAACGTCGAAAAAATGAGTGATTTTGCAAGCACAACTTTTTGATTTAGGGGTTGATTTTGGTGTTTTTCAACCCAAAACCATGGGTTTTCAAGGCTAGAGTTCTAATTTTGAGGTCATAGTTCTCACTAAATTTGTAACCAATGATGAGACCTAGTGGTCATGGTATTGAAGAAAGAAGGTAATTGGTGCATGTGTTTTGACCTCTATGCTCTTAATAAGTTGACCATCAAAGACAAATTTACCATCCTAGTTACCATTGATCTTTTGAATGAGATTTATGGTGTCAAGTTCTTCACTAAATTGGACTTTTGCTTGGGGTACCGCCAATTTCAAATGAAGGAGGTGGACATCCCTAAGATGAATTTTTGTATACATGAAAGACATTATGAGTTTTAATGACGTCGTTTGGTCTTTTCTACGCTCCATCCACCTTTCAGAGATTCACAAACAAGCTTTTTTAACCCATCCTACACAATTTTGTTTTTGTATTCTTTGATGATATCTTGATTTATAACAAAACCTATGAAGCACAAGTGGAGCATGTTTGATAAATCCTTCCAACTCCTTTGAGATAACCAATTGTTTCCCAAATATTTCAAATGTGCTTTTGGCACTTATGAAGTGGGATACTTTGGTCACATTATCAGTCTGGATGAGGTGAGAGTGGAACCCATGAAAATTGAGGCTATGCATGATCAACCACTCCCTAAGACTTTCAAAAACTTACATGGTTTCTTATGGCTTATGGGATACTACAAGAAGTTTGTGAAGAATTATGGGCGAATTGCATCCCCATTCACTGCTCTACTAAAAAAGAATGCCTTTATATAGAACAATGTTGCAGAACATGGATTTTTGGTTTGAAAGAAATCATGTGTACTAAACTTGTCTTAGCAGTGCCCAATTTGACTAAGAATTTTGTCTTGGACCTCCGATAGAGGTCTTGGAGTAATTATGATGCAAGAGGAGCATTGGCCATTAACATTTACCAATGAACAATTTTGTGATAGAAATTTGGGAAATTCCTCCAATGAGAAAGAAATGATGGCATCCTTCATGTAGTGGATACTTGGGTGTCTGTATCTCATTGGGAGGCACTACTAGATCATCACAGTTTTAAGTAATTTTTAGAATATAGATTGTCGTCACCAGAGTAGCACAAGTGGGTCACTGAGATGCTAGGGTATGATTATGAAATCATATACAAGAAGGGTAATTTACAAAGCCCAGGGAAAACCCCTGAGTACTTCCCATCATTTCAAGGATGGTACTTATGGTAAACCTTAGAATATTTAGGGCACAAGGTTGGTCAACAACAGGGATCGAATTCATTGCAATAATATACTCGTTAAGAGTTCAACATGTCACTTGTGGGAATTGAACATGGGTGGGGAGCATAACAATCATTCCTTCCAACCACCCGAGCTAAACCCAATTGATTTGGCAACATGTTACCTTGCGATATATATGACACATTTTTTGGTACACAATTTTGCTTTTAAACAAAAGGTATTAGATGTGTTGCATTCATCCCCTACAATGAGTCACTCTTGCTTTTAAAAAACTTAAGAAAGAGCTAAGATCTCCTTTTGGCAAGGTATGCAAAAGGACACCCATATTTTTGTAGCTGAATGTGAGGCTCCTTAAAGGAACAAGGGTGAATTAGTAAAGACTCCTAGGGAAATGTAGCCACTATTTTCATTGACCTTTCCATGAATTTTATAATGGATCTCCCAAAGGTTGACAACAAATTAGTCATCATGGTAGTAGTTGTATGCCTTTCCAAATGAAGAGTTTGATAAATATATGCAATAAAATAAATAATAACATAATTTAAAACATTAGAATARCAATGGCACACACACTCAACATACACAAGATTTACCTCATAAACCCTTAATCGAGAAAACTAACCTAACTAAGAGTTGCACCTCTCTTTATCCCATTGTATTAATTTCATCATTCACAATACAATATTTAACTACTTTGCAACATCCAAAACCCTAACCCATTAACCCATATTAGATTACAATCCTAATTCTTTAATCGGAATTAGGTTTTACAATGGGCCAAAACCCACTAGTTGAAAAAGCACCAAATGGACTAAAAAGAGACCCAAAACTTTCTTTTGGGGGCTTCGTTCCCCCCTAGTCGAGGGGGTGATCACCCCTCCAGACCCCCTTTGCATTGGGATGAGACTAAGTCTACTTATAGACAATGCAACACATGTCCAACACATGTCCAACACCAAAYATGCTCACTTTTGTGCCTTACCACACCCATTTACGTCCTCCATAGTTGTTCAAATCTTCAGGGATMAATTTTTTAAGTTACATGGCATGTCCACTTCCATTGTGTCAAATCATGATCCCACTTTTATCAACAAATTCTAGTAGGAGTTGTTCAAACTACAAGGAACCTTATTGAACATGAGCCTCACTTGTCATCCCTAAACATATGTTCAAATTGAGGTGGTGAATAAATGCTTGGAATTTACTTATGGTGTTTTGTAGTGGATCGACAACACCAATGGGTTCAATGTCCAACCTTTTTTGAATGGTGGTTCAACACCACTTATTATAGTGCTACCAAAATGTCACCATTTCAAAGTGTCTATGGCCAAAAACCTCCTTCAGTCACTTCATATTTATGAGACACATCTAAGGTTCAAGAAGTGAATTGCACACCTAACACTGGAGAAACAATTCTTTTCATATTCAAGGACAATATGTTTTTGGATTGAAATCGAATGAATAAACAAGCCGATTAGCATCACTATGAGCATTCTTTTGAAGAAGGGGATCAAGGGTTCCTTGATCTCCAACCCTATAAGTAGGCCTCTCTAAAAAACAAGGGCTCACAAAAGCTAGCGCCAAAGGTCTATGGACCTCATTAGATACTCCAATGCATTGGACAAGTTTCCTATCGATTCATTCTTCTACCACTCTCTAAGGTTCACCCATTGTTTTATGTACCCTATTTCAAGAAGGTCTTGGGGTCGAATTTCCAAGTTTAGGCAATGTTTTAGCACTTGATGAATAGGATTCTAGTTGGTTACAACGAGAGGTAGCATTGAACAAAAGAGAATGTCGACTGTGCCAATGCACAATTCRAGAAGTCCTAATACAATGGAAGGTTACATAGTAGGACAACACAATATAGGAACTAACAATGATTTTATAACAGTTTCCACACCCTCTAACATTAAGGACAATGCTGTTTTTAAAGGGGGAGGGCGTGTTAGGGCCMTATCCTAACCTTCCTACTTTGGGTTACTTAGGAGTTAGTCAATTATCAATTAATATATATGACCATATTTTTTGAATAAGGTCCATTAGATAGTTAGTGGACAATTAATCTATGTAAAAAAATAATCTTTATTAAATAAGACCCACTAGGTGGTTGGTACTCATTAACGATGGAACCACAAATAGTTAGAGTTTTTCTAGAGAGAATATTTACCGAGATAGTGGGCTATGTAATATTTTGTCAAGTGTTTTGATTGTATTGGAGCTCTACTCAATATGAGGTTTCCCCCTTGAAGAAACCCATGAACATTGTTGTTTTTTCTGGATTATGAATACAAGGGATATATTCTACAAGTTCTATAATTGTATCTCCATATTTACTTTTTGGCAATTTATATTTTTTGAATAGTGTTCAGAATTACAGTTCCCACCCATTGGTTAAACATATTACAATCTACACCTGCATTCATACATTTATAGATCGAACATTTTTTTGATATAATCACTTTAGTACAACATAAATGGTAGAGAGACATTGCAAGTTCAAGTTTGACCCTTCTGATTCTCATTTTTTTCAAGGTTTTGTTGCTTGCTTACACATTTATTGGCAGTCACATGATATATCACAATCTCATCATTTCATATTAGTTGTTCATGTAAAGGGAGAAATGTAATGTTAAATTCTAGACTTTGTTACACAATCTACACATGGCCCATATATAAGGGGTTAAGATAGTTTTTTTAAGAGGAAAAGTTTGATCCATATCCTTCTTTTATCTACTACGGAGCCTCGTAATCTTGTTTTTTCCTTCATTGAGATATTGTAGGACATGTTCTCAATAATTTATCCCTCTTTGTGAAATTTCCTTTCTAGATATGAACTTTACATTACTTTTTCCCAAGTAGTTTGGGTCTGTAACACACCTGACCCCTAAATACTCTTTTAAGGGGCGGGGCATCATAATTTCGTTTCCCTAGACCATGTCACATCCTCTTTCCAGGATCTCCATCACGTTCTACTCATTCACCACTGTCCTCACGCTCACAACCAAGCTCAGAATTGGAAGAAATCCCCTTCCACAGTCCTTTGAGCACTTGTTGTTTAAGGGCCACGTGGCTTCTACATGGATCCGACTTTTACGTATCATCCTGAGTTCTCCTAAACCCCAGAGCTTCCAACACTCCTAAACCTATGGAGAGATTCCATCCACCAATAAACCAATGACATATCTCCCTCCACGTCAATGCATATGCTTAAGGGTAATTCGACGTTCGATGCTTCGACACTGAGCACCCCTTTTCTGTCTACGCATGAAACCTCCCGGAGTCCTGAATTCCCAAAGTCTCGCAAGCTTTCCACGTGGCGTCAACCTTTGGGCCCTTTGGTCTCTCTACAATACTACACCCTAACTCTTCCGGAGCTCTTATCTCCTGAACTTCCGAAACACTGCCGCGTAGCTCCGACCCATCTAACTTATCCTTGACACCATGCTCCAAACCTCTAGAGTCTCAAAGTCCCAGACTCCTGGCTAGACGGGCATATACCAGAGGCTGACACGTATCAAGGGCCAGGGGTGACACATGTCCTCATCAGGGGGTGACACATGTCATGCTCTAATAGGCATAATGGGTCTGCAAAACGTTCATATTCTGGTGACACGTGTCACCTTAGTTGCGGGTCCACGTCACCTTAGATGACGTCAATGATCCACGTCAACCTTAGACAAACAAACTTCTAACGTCCTTCAAATCTCACAGTCGAGATATATCCACGTAGATCCATAGATCCATGGCTCTCGTTGCTTCACAACTCTTGAATTCAAAGCTTATCAACTCACCACATCACAAATCCCCTGGAGGGCCAAGTCTCCAGACTATCAGATCTGGTGCCACGTGTCCTCTACCTGTCAACGATTGAGATTTACTTTGCCGTTCGCGACTTCAGGAGTCTTCACACTCTAAAGACTCTTGGCCAAGTTCCTCTGGAGTACCAAGTCTCCGGACTATCAAATCTCTTTCCACGTAGCCTCTCATTCAACGGCTCTGGTCCAACGGATGACATTTGATGAGGGACAAGAAGGGCCACGTGTCGCTCCACGATGATTCTTGGTTGGTCGGGAAGTTAAGAGGGGTTCTCGACGGAGTCCTTAGATCGACGATTGGGAAGGATCATGAGGGATCCAAGGATCGATGGTCCACATCACTTCGTGAATTTGACATTCGAGTGTTTTGACCATGTAGTCTCCAGTTTTCTCCCGGAGTAGGTTAGCACCGAACTAACCATCATCTAGATCAAATGGTCACGAGTGGTCCCGAAATTCGTTCGGATCGATGACTCTTGTTATATCGTGGGTTCGACATTCGGGGTTTTTGACGCTACAACAACTCCATTCTCCCGAAATGGAACTTCACTGAAGTACCATGCGCGAAACCCTCCACTGGTAGATCAGACGGTCAAGAAGGGTCCTCAATGGATTCACCAGGTCAACGACTCACAACATTTCGCAACTTCGACATTCGGGGGTTTTTGTGGTTGTGAAGTTGTGGCCTCCCAGAGTTTCGAACTCCTGGAGCTCCGAAGCTAAAAGAACTTAGCACCATTTAGACTAGTGCAAGGTTCCCAGACCTTAGCCATATGGGTCCTCCGAAAATCCTCGTGGGCTATACGCTTGACTCTTGGCTGGGAATTTGTTAAGGCCGTGGGAACGCGCATGTGGTCTCTTAGGCTATTGGTTTGAAGGAAGAACTCTCCACTCACAGAACTTAGGTTCTAACTCAGAGAAATACACTTTTGAAGGGTCAACATAATTGTTGCAATCCCGTAGAATCTGCCCCGACTCTAGTGCTGTGAAATTAATCCTTGGGAAGAATACCTTGAGGATTTCCCAACCATCCCAAAGGTCACACTGATAATTTATAACCATTCGAAGGAAATAGTTTACAAAAGAACATGAAACATTTTCCTTATGAATCAAACACTACAAATCTTAGTTACAGACACAAAAATTCAAATCATACATTCCAATTTAAGTGCACAGAGAATAAGAAGTACTTATCTATTACAAGCTACAACCAACCAACTGACTGTGGGTGTTTTCTTTTCCACCCAACCATAGGCTCAGAGGCATTCACTCTTAGCACTCTGGCCACCCCCGTGCCAAGACATGATATCACCAGGGAAATTTATGCTGTTTCTCAGAGATCCTCTCTTTGTCACAACAAACCTGTGAGGTTTATCAGATGATTTCTCAACATCAAGATCACGACATTTCTCTTTTCTTTTGCATTTTTGGGTCGCGTGTTCCCCTCTGTGCATGCGCTCTTGTCTGGTGTCTCTCCTTCTCTCTGTAGAGCTTCACACCTCCCTCTCCCTCCAATTGTCTGCGCGTGTATATCCCATTTTATGCCTTTCCCTGGAGGGTTCTTGACCTATCTTGTTCCTTTTGTCAGAAGGAAACTCAGGTCAGCTTGGGTCTGCAGGACTCTGTAATACTTCAGACTGACAACCTCCTGTCTCCTTAGCCAGACTATGCTTCCATTCATGGGGGTGGTTGATTATTCAACCACCATTCCTTTTTTCATTAACTCATTCCTCTCTTTGGGATGCATAGGGGTTTTTTATTCCCAACAAGGGGAAATTTGGGGTCAATTGACATAATGACCCCTCTCTTATAGTCTTCCCATTACTTCCTCTAGTGATATCATGGCCAATACTTCAAGGCTTCACCCGTACAATCAGTCGTTGGCAATCTAAACAAAATACGTTTACATTGTTCACATACCATAGCTTGGCAATCCTAATTAATGATTAATTACAAGCTGGAGGAAACATGGGTATTACAATCCCCTCCCCCTTAAAAGGAACACCATCCTTAGTGTTCTTTCTTAGTAACACCTTTCATGCCTTTCTCATTCAGTTGCTTCAGAAGTCTTGACCTTCTTTCTTGGTCATGTATTTTTCAGACTCTTGGCCTTCTTCACATGTCTTCACTAGTTCTTGGACATCAAGCACATTAATCACAATTTTCATGCAAAAACATATTACCGTTGTATAAAATTTCATAACTTAGCACAATACTCATCTGTGCAGTTTGTGGATCTGTATCCATATGGTTGTCTTGTTTTCTTGGCTCACTTTTTTTCCTGGACATACCCATTATGTGCACGATCCCAATCAATAGTGTAGAAGAATTGTCAAAGTCCCTTCTTCCTTGCGGTCACTCACCCTCTAGGCCCAGGATCATGCATCCACTTCTCTGCTATACAGTTTCTCGGGTGATCCATCTTGTCTTGCCAAGTATTTCTCGCACAAGAAGAATTTTAGAGGCTTCATTGAGCCTTATAGTCGAGGCGTCTCTCATACTTTCTCTACTGAGGCGTCCCTCCGGCTTGTGTTACCACAACACAACATGTTCTAGGGTGATCATGGCTTACCATGGGGTTCTCATGTCTCAACCATAGCCTCTTTCGTGCTTTCCAGCTTGATCATCTTCAGCTGTCCTCCTTAGACATATCTTTTTGTCTTCCCTGTATTACAGGTACACAAAATTATGAGATATCATCATCAATTTCAAATTCAAAATATTTAATTGCAAATCTGTCACCCACAGATTTTCCAAATTCCACATTTTAATTTCATATCTGTTCTGCACAGGAAACATATTCACGAGCATGGGACTTTCCTTCCCACAATAGTTTGGCTCAACAAACAATTGGTCTTCATTATGGGCTTTCATCACGGCCATATCCAAGACCCTTTTCTTCCTGCAATTCATTCTTTATACATCCAAACAAATGGTTAGCTTCTCATGTATATATATATATATATATTCTCACAACAAATTTAGAGTGGCATCACAAACATTTCTTAATTTGTGCATTCTAACAGTTTCATCACATCTCTATATAAACATGAAGTGAATCCTCATTCCTTACCTATGCATCATTTCAACATACCAAACTTTTCAAAATGTAATTCAACATTAAGTGAACTTAATCCAAGGTGCTACTATCCATGGCCACATTCACATAACATGCACCCTTCCGTTGATTTCAAGTTCGCCACACTTTATGTCAAGTACTTTGCCATGGTGTGTTGGAGCTTAGCCAAGTTCTTCACCATATGGTTTATTCATTTTCGTTCATTGTTTCAACATGACTATGCTTCCGACTATAGGATGATCATGATCCCTATAATATCCCCCGGTAGAACCCCAGTTGTAAATATGAATTGTAAACATGTTTTGTAGGCTGGTGAGACGAGTGTTGATAAGTTGGTGGGCTTATGTGTTATTTAGGCTGGAGAGCCTAGGTGTTAAAGTCCAGGAGCCTGATTTTTTTATATGTAATTATGCACAGATCATTAATAAAATATAAACATCGCTGCATGCAGACTGACCATGAAGAAAGAGTGATGGGGGACTAACCTTCCACAAGGTTGGGTAAGGGAGGAGGCTAAGTGTGTGGGCCTAGGGGCTAAGCTAGGGGGCTTACCTCTAAAGGGGATAATAATTTATTATTATTTCCTAAAGGCTAAGGTGGACAACTGATGAGTGTTGTCCTAAGTTCCTGGGAAAGGGGAACAATTGAAAATGTAGTGCATGAAGCTCCAGGAAGACAAGTGTCGACCTGGGTGCATGTGGTTAAAGCTTCAGAAGTCAGTTGTGTTGGGGGTTCACTCTTCCATTCTATCATCCTCCGCCTGAGTTCGTGGGGGATGCTCGTATGAACCTGTTTTTGGCCTCTGCGTATGTATCTGCATAACCGTGCACAGTGAAGGTTGTTTGTGCTGCCATTTTCCCATTCTCTGTCTGAACTCGTTGGTCTCTGTCACCGACCCCTTTACATCCGTGGTCACCTGAGAAACCACTCACGGGAAGGTGGAAAAACCGATTTGTGTGTCCTGTGAGCCCAGTTTATCCACACTGCAAATCCGATTTCATGCTTCACCATTTGGGTTGCTGTCTTCTGTGAAACCCAAGCATCCCGATTATGTCTGTGCCATGTGTGTGTCATAGATTTTGGTTGTTGTGGCCACACAGTCCCTTGGTTGAGTGTTATTTGTTACCGTCATCTATTCCTAGCTGAGCCATCTGTTGTCCTCCTTGTGCTGGAACGACGCTGAATAAGCAGGCTATCAGGCTTGTGTGCAACACTCTCTCTAGGTGAGAGAGGTGGTTGTGGTTGAAGAGGCAGGTTGTCAGGCCTATGAGGGACTCTCTCCAGGTGAGAGAGTGCACGGAGGAAGTGAGAACTCCTGGAAGGGGTCCTGTAGCTGCCATAGAGATCAGAGAATTCTGGTTCGTCCTGTTGCTGAAACCCAAGGAAATGGAGGTTTAGCAACCAAGGGCCTGTTTGGGTGATAGTGAAGGTGTATACTCCTGGGGTGGGATAGGCATGTGCAGAATGAAAGTCTGTGAGAAGTGGGCATAAGTGGCTCCTGGGAGAGAATCCATCCTCCTAAATTGTGT
>SNQJ01S0002063.1:0-13325 GCA_010110895.2 Picea sitchensis
ATAACTATAATAACTTTTACACAAGTAGAATTTACAGAATCAAGACGACACTGTATTTTCATATTTTTAATATCATCAGCTAAGAGTACGCGTTAATTTGTTGCATTATATGCTAACATATTTAGTACATTTGTTGTACTCATATCTAGCACGTTACGAAACATGGCGCATTTTAGAGATCCGGCTATACATATAAAAGATGAGTCAGACAAGCCTACAGCATTGCACTAAACTGGTGTCTGCATCAAAATGGGTTTAACTTCAACAATCCATTGAAAAGGCAGTTCCATCGGTCCTGAGATGCCCCTCCAGGAAAAAAGCAGCGTTGTGAGGATTAGGACTATCCATAACCACGAACTGCATTTCTTCAGATGGCTTCCAGTGGCGCTTACGTTGATTTATAAACCAGTTATTTATTTGCTTCTGATCCAGCCCGGTAGACTCTGCCAATGCTATCTTCTGACTTTCCTGCATAGAAAACAGCTTATCTCTGTCAAAAAGAAAAAAACACTGAGCCCACATTTAAGAATACTTGGTCAGATCATTACTAAATCATACCGAAGGATATGGCCACTTATAGTTTCTGGTCCACCAATCAAGCAACTTTTGCCTTGCTTCCTTGGGGAGTTTTCCTTTCTTTTTCTTCTTAAGAAATTCTTGCTTGAGACTGCTCAAGTACCCACTATACTTGCGCAAGAGTTGATCTTTTAATTCCCGGTCTTCTGCATGGGGATCTACTTCATGAAACTCCACTTCACCTCCACTACCGTCTTCCTCTTCTGATGATGCTGCTCCATCACCTCTTTCGTCACCT
Source organism: Picea sitchensis (assembly GCA_010110895.2). Classification (NCBI taxonomy): domain Eukaryota; kingdom Viridiplantae; phylum Streptophyta; class Pinopsida; order Pinales; family Pinaceae; genus Picea; species Picea sitchensis. Next base: position 815 of record SNQJ01S0002063.1, read on the forward strand.
TGATCTGGAGCGTTTGTTTATTTGTTAGGACAATAAAGTATGGTTTAGGATATCAGTTGAGCAAACATGCAACGAACAAAGAACTTTGAAACCCAATCCCATAGTTGAAAAGCTACCTTTTGTCAGCTATGTACTGTCAAATTATGAAACAACTTTCTTCATCTAGTAGACATAATAACTTGTAAGATTTTCACAATTCCAAGGCATACATTAAGGACCACATACACTTAAAAAATAATCTTTCTTAACGGTGTGACTACTTAGAGAAATGGAGATCTAACCTATACAAAGAACAAAGAAATTGCTCCGTGCCCTTAACAATAGAACACGTTCGCTACTTTCCACGATTTCTTCAAGTCTAAATACTTGCACACAAAAATTACACGATATGGACGGCATTTGTTTTTCAACTTTTTCAACTAAATATTTATTAGAACAGCAAATTCATCAGAATTGTTTTTTCCAACTCTGGCCCACATAGTGTGAACTGTTTGGGTTGGGAGGGCTGAAACTGCCTCCAGTACAACCTTCCTCCTCGGTGGGCATCATGCTTGCGAATCAACAAGGTACGCAAACCGGTTTGTTGATACACACATTACTTTGAAAAATATACTTGACAGAAAGATTGCTAATTTCATCCTAACAACCAACAAAATCTTCTTGAAATGATCAGGGATTTTACGTAGATAGAAATTTGTGATACATCAACATAAACCTACATCGATAATACAAATTATGTTTCATCTGTCCATAAGGTGTGTAACTCATAGAATCTACTATATTTGACGTGCTAAAATATTAAATAAATAGACCAAACAATTGTTGGAAAAATGCCAACCAATTTCTCATGCTGTCACATGCACATGCATATCATTGATATTTAGAATGTGCATGCATGCACTCTTTTGTGAACAGTTTGTGTAACTGGTGGATCTTATTATAATCAGTTTGTCTAATTGTTTGAGAGATGCTATATATGCGAGCATATCCATAGAGGTGATGGGTGTGTAGAGTGCAGTGTGTAGTGTGTGGGAGCAAGACACTGAGGTGTTGTGTGTATGAGACGAGAGGATGGTTGTATGTCTGTGATTGGCTATTGTAATTCTCCCTTGAATAATAAGAATACCGATTATCATTGCCCATGTTTTTTACTCGTATTGGATTTCCACATAAGTCAGTGTGTCAATTGTGTGAGAGCACAACAAGTGAGCCAAGGGGAATTGTGTACATATTTCCTATGAGCGCAAGAACCTTTGGACGTGCTTTTGGCATGTAAGGACAAGCAGACCTAAGTACTAAGGAGCCTGGAAATTTTTTTGCGACCAGAGAGTGTGATCAAGTTCTCTTTAGCACACCAACGCTCTTTAGGCAGTGTTAGGGGCACGTTGACGCTCCAACACTTACGAAATAGGAATTTTTCCCCCTTCAGCACGCCCAATTCAAGCACACAGAGCGTCGGCATGCCGATGCTCCCCATTCCACACTAAGAGAACATCGATTTCCAAATTCAACGCTCCCCAAGCAGCCTTAGAGGCACGTCGATGCGCCCTAGACAACAGTAAAGGAGCTTTATCCTCTTAAAGCAGGAAAAGGCGAGTTTTTTGGGAAAAGGTATTTTTTGCCTATCTGAGCAGAAGATTGACAAAGGACTTGATTGTGATTTGGCAGAGCTTTTTTTTTGGGGGGGGGAATGGCTATGGTTCAAAGTTTGAAATTCGAAGTTGAGAAATTTAGTGGCAAGAATAGCTCTGCGCTATGGAAGCTCAAGATGCACGAACTGCTTGTGCAACAAGTATTGCAAAAGGTGTTGGCTGGAAAGACAAAGAAACCGACAAGCATGACAGATGAGGACTGGGAAGATCTGGATGCAAGAGCTCTCAGTGGCATTTGTTTCTGTCTCGCAGATGAAGTGTTGTTTAACATCACTGAAGATGAGACAACACCACGTTTTTGGAACAGACTGGAGAGTTTGTATATGAAAAAATCCTTGGCGAACATAATCTTCTTGAAGAGGCAGTGGTACAGCCTATGGATGAAAGAAGGTACAAAAATAGTTGATCACTTGAATGTTTTCAATAATCAGATTTGTCAATTATCTAGTATGGATGTAACGTATGAAGATGAGGACAAGGCAATTACACTATTGTGTTTGTTTCCTGAGTCTTGGGATCATCTGGTCACATCTATGTGGTTTAACTCAACATATGTCATTGATTATGACATTGTTGTGGGAGCTTTGTTGTTTGAGAAGATAAAGAAAAGATCCAGTCAAGAAACCTCAACAGCAGAAGAAATGGTGGTCAGGGATCGATCTACAGAAAGAGGGAAAAATCAAAGGGGTACACCAAAATCTAAGTCAAAAGGCAAGAAGAGTAAGCAGAAATGTTGGTTCTGTGGCAAATCTGGGAATCTCAAGAAGGATTGTTGGAAAACACAGAATGTACCCAAGGAAGACTTCACAAAAGAAGCAAAGGAAGTCAATTTAGTTCAAACAACTTCACGTTCTAGTTCAGGTATGGTTGATGTATTGTCTACTTGTAATGTTTCACATCAACATCAACATTGGTTATTAGATTCAGGTGCGTCCAGCCACGTGTCTTCATAGAAATTGGTTCTCAACTTACCAATCTATTGATGATGATGTTATTTTTATGAGAAATGATTTTTCTTGTAAAATTGTTGGAGTTGGTAGCGTCTGGATTAAAATGCATGATGGTTCTATAAGAACATTAACAGATGTAAGGCATGTACCCAAACTTAGAAAGAACTTGATATCCTTGGGAGTTCTAGATTATGTTGGTTACAGGTATACAACTCAAAGTGGAGCACTGAAGGTGTCCAAGGGCATCTTAGCAGTCATGGAGGCAAAGAGGATTGGGAACCTTTATCAGCTTGAAGGAAGGACAAAAATAAATCAAGCAATGGTAGTGTTTGAAGGTGCAAGTGACTCTGCTCGTTTATGGAATCGGTGTTTGGGTCATATGAGCAAGAAAGGTATTAAGGCACTGGTTGATCGTAAGTCATTTCCAAGTTTAAAGTTTCTGAATTTGAATTTTTGCAAGTATTGTGTTTTTGGTAAATAGTGTAAACAGAAGTTTAAAACAGGGAGACACATAAGCAAATGTATTATTGATTACATTCATTCAGATGTTTGAGGTCCATCCCCTACAAGCTATTTTGGAGGATCGTCATATTTTGTGACATTTATAAATGATTACTCTAGAAAGGTTTGAGTGTATTTACTTAAAAGAAAAGATGATGTATTTAATACTTTTAAGCAATTCATATTTTTGGTTGAAAAAAACACTAACAGGTCAATCAAGTGTTTAAGAACAAATAATGGAGGTGAGTTCACATGTGTGGAATTTGAAAACTATTGCAAGGAAGCTGGGATCAAAAGATATAAGACCATGGTTTATACTCCTCAACAAAATGGTGTTGTTGAACGCATCAATATGACTCTTCTAGAGAGAGCAAGGAGCATGCTCATTAGTGCCAAGGTGCATCAGGAATTGTGGGCAGAAGTAGTTCTTACAACGTGCTATCTGATAAATCGGTCACCATCAACTGCAATAAACTGTAAGATTCCAAAAGAGGTATGGACATGTCATTCGTGTGATTTTTCAAATCTGAGAATATTTGGTTGTGATGCTTATGCTCTTATTTCTAAAGATCAACATTCTAATTTAGATCCTATATCAAAGAGATATGTCTTTGTTGGTTGTAGTGATGGAGTTAAGGGGTACAGATTGTGGGATCCTACTAGCCACAAACTCATCATAAGCAGAGATGTAGTATTTGATGAATCGTCACTCTTAATATCAAAACTGGTAAGATGTTGAAGACAAGAACAAGTACCGCAAGTTCAACAAATTCAATTGGAAACTCAACCATCTTCAGAAAGGGAGGAGCATGAATAAGTTCCAGAAGAAAAAGATGAAGATGCAGAAAATATCCATGAAACTGAGGATATACCTCAACCATCTCTAAGGAGATCTACACGGGTCAAGAATCCTCCTACAAGGTATGACGATTATGTTACATCTGTGGATTTCGTTTTTATTGATGAAGAACCTAGTTGTTTTCAGAAAGCAATTAAGGTAACTAAAAGTGCTCAATGAAAAAAGGCTATGAAAAAATAAATGGATGCCTTAGAGAGGAATAAAACATTGGACCTGGTAGAACTTCCAAAGAACATGAAGGTTGTCGATTGCAAGTGGGTCTACAAACTGAAAAAGGGTGTTGATGATAAAGTCGAAAAGTATGAAGCAAAACTTGTAGCAAAAGGGTATTCTCAAAAGGAAGGTATTGATTTTCATGAAATCTTTTCACCAGTTGTGAAGCTTGTTTTAGTTCATGTTGTGTTAGCACTAGTTGTTTTACTTGATCTTGAGTTAGAGCAGCTAGATGTTAAAACAACGTTTCTACATGAAGATTTGAATGAGAATATATATGAAACAACCAGAAGGGTTTGTTCAAGATCACAATAAGAGGTTTGTTTGCAAACTCAAGAAGTCATTTATGGCTTAAGACAGTGTCTCGGGCCATGGTACAAGAAGTTTGATTCCTTCATGGTGAGCCTAAATTTTACAAGAAGTGAATCTGATAATTGTGTTTACTTTAAAAAGTTGGAAAATGGCATGTTCATTATTTTGGTGTTATATGTTGACGATATGCTTGTGACAAGCAATAGCATAGTCGAAATGAACAGGTTAAAGGCTCGATTGGCTAGGGCGTTTCATATGAAGGATCTAAGAGCAACAAAACAAATCTTAGACATGGAGATACACAAAAACAAGAAAAACGGTAAGTTGTGGTTATCACAACATAAGTATGTGGAGAAAATACTTATGAGATTCGGTATCAATGATATGAGACCCGTACAGATCCCTTTGGCTTCTCATTTCAAGATTTCTTTAGTTTTATGTCCTAGTAATGACGAAGAAAAAGATTATATGTCTCATGTACCATATCCTAATGTAGTAGGAAGTTTGATGTATGCGATGGTAAGTACTAGACCAAATATTTCACATGCATTTGGTGTTGTCAGTATGTACATGGCAAATTCAGGTAAAGGGCATTGGGCAACAGTGAAATGGGTTCTTCGGTATCTTAGAGACACAAGTAATTATTCTATCACCTATAATGGTTCCAGTGATTCAATTTGTGGTTATAAAGATTTAGATTTTGCAGGTGATTTGGACAAAAAAGAGATCCACTTCACGATATGTCTTTACTCTTGCAGGAGGACCTATTAGTTAAATGTCACAGTTTTAAAACGTAGTTGCTTTATCCACCACTGAGGCAAAATATATGGTTGTTTCACATAAATGTCATATTTTGTGACATTTATAGATGATTACTCTAGAAAGGTTTGGGTCTATTTACTTAAAAAAAACGATGATGTATTTAATACTTTTAAGCAATTCAGAGTTTTGGTTGAAAAAACACTAACAGGTCAATCAAGTGTTTAAGAACAGATAATGGAGGTGGGATCACATCTGTGGAATTTGAAAACTATTGCAAGGAAGCTGGGATAGAAAGATATAAGACCATGGTTTATACTCCTCAACAAAATGGTGTTGTTGAACGCATGAATATGACTCTTCTAGAGAGAGCAATGAGCATGCTCAGTAGTGCCAAGGTGCAACAAGAATTGTGGGCAGAAGCAGTTCTTACAGCGTGCTATCTGATAAATCGGTCACCATCAACTGCAATAAACTGTAAGATTCCAGAAGAGGTATGGACAGGTAATTCATGTGATTTTTCAAATATGAGAATATTTGGTTGTGATGCTTATGCTCTTATTTCTAAAGATCAACGTTCTAAGTTAGATCCTAGATCAAAGAGATATGTCTTTGTTGGTTGTAGTGATGGAGTTAAGGGGTACAGATTGTGGGATCCTACTGGCCAGAAACTCATCATAAGCAGAGATGTAGTATTTGATGAATCGTCACTCTTAAAATCAGAACTAGTAGATGTTGAAGTAAGACAAGAACATATATCGCAAGTTCAACAAATTCAGTTGCAAACTCAACCATCTTCAGAAAGGGAGGAGCATGAAGAAGTTCCATAAGAAGAAGATGATGATGCAGAAAATATCCATGAAACTAAGGATATGCCTCAACCATCTCTAAGGAGATCTACACGGGTCAGGAATCCTCTTACAAGGTATGACAATTATGTTTCATCTGTGGCTTTGGTTTCTATTGATGAAGAACCTAGTTTCTTTCAGGAAGCAATTAAGGTAACTAAAAGTGCTCAATGGAAAAAGGCTATGAAAGAATAAATGGATTCCTTAGAGAGGAATAAAACATTGGACCTGGTAGAACTTCCAAAGGACAGGAAGGTTGTCGATTGCAAGTGGGTCTACAAACTGAAAAAGGGTGTTGATGATAAAGTCGAAAGGTATAAAGCAAGACTGATAGCAAAAGGGTATTCTCAAAAGGAAGGTATTGATTTTCATGAAATCTTTTCACCAGTTGTGAAGCTTGTTTCAGTTCATGTTGTGTTAGCACTAGTGGCTTTACATGATCTTGAGTTAGAGCAGCTAGATGTTAAAACAATGTTTCTACATGGAGATTTGGATTAGGATATATATATGGAACAACCAAAAGGGTTTGTTCAGGATCGCAATAAGAGGTTTGTTTGCAAACTCAAGAAGTCATTGTATAGCTTAAGAAAGTCTCCCAAGCAATGGTACAAGAAGTTTGATTCCTTCGTGGTGATCCTAAATTTTACAAGAAGTGAATATGATCATTATGTTAACTTTAAAAAGTTGGAAAATGGCATGTTCATTATTTTGGTGTTATATGTTGACGATATGCTTGTGACAAGCAATAGCATAGTCGAAATCAACAGGTTAAAGGCTCAGTTGGCTAGGGCGTTTGATATGAAGGATCTAGGAGTAGCAAAACAAATCTTAGGCATGGAGATACACAGAAACAGGAAAAATGGTAAGTTATGGTTATCACAACAGAAGTATGTGGAGAAAATACTTATGAGATTCGGTATGAATTATATGAGACCCGTACAGATCCCTTTGGCTTCTCATTTCAAGATTTCTTTAGTTTTATGTCCTAGTAATGACGAAGAAAAGGATTATGTCTTATGTACCATATCTTAATGTAGTAGGAAGTTTGATGTATGCGATGGTGAGTACTAGACCAAATATTTCACATGCAGTTGGTGTTATCAGTAGGTACATGGCAAATTTAGGTAAAGAGCATTGGGCAACAGTGAAATGGGTTCTTCGGTATCTTAGAGGCACAAGTAATTATTCTATCACCTATAATGGTTCCAGTGATTCAGTTTGTGGTTACAAAGATTCAGATTTTGCAGGTGACTTAGACAAAAGGAGATCCACTTCACGATATGTCTTTACTCTTGCAGGAGGACCTATTAGTTGCATGTCAAAGTTTCAAAATGTAGTTGCTTTATCCACTACTGAGGAAGAATATATGGCTACTTCACATCCATGCAAGGAGGCAATTTGGTTAAAAAGGTTTGTTGGGTGAGTTTGGAAGGATGCAGAACAAGGTGAAAGCATTTTGCGATAGTCAAAGTGTTATTCATTTGGCAAGCAATCCAGCTTATCACAGTAAGACGAAACATATTTCTATCAAATACCATTTTGTAAGACAGGCGGTTGATGAAGGGGGAATGGCTCTGGAAAAGGTCCATACAAAAGTGAATTCTGCAGACATGTTTATGAAACCAGCTTTGTTTAAAAAAAATACGATGGTGTTTGTCTTCTCTTGGCTTGCAGAAAAAGTGATGAATTAATTTGGGCATGATATATCAGGTAAATTGTTGTCAAGGTGGAGATTGTTGGAAACATGTGGCACCAATTTCCCATGCGTTCACATGCACATGCATATCAACTATATTTAGAATGTGCATGCATGCATTATTTTGTGAACAGTTTGTGTAAATGGTGGATCTTATTATAGTTTGTCTAATTGTTTGAAAGATGTTATATATATGAGCATACCCATAGCGTTGATGGGGGTGTAGAGTGCAGTGTGTAATGTGTGAGAGCAAGACACAATACTAAGGTGTTGTGTTTGTGAAAGCAGAGGATGGTTGTATGCATGTGATTGGTTATTGTAATGCTCCCTTGAATAATAAGAATATCGATTATCATTGCACGTGTTTTTTATCTGTATTGAGTTTCCACATAAATCACTGTGTCAATTGTGTGATTGTTGTTCTCGATTTATGTTTGTTTAACTTGTTAATGCTCTGTTGAAGTGCTTTGTTTTTGCTTCCACTGCTTAACAACAATGTCGTCATCCCTTCTTGCACAACAACAAATTACTTATCATAGGCAAATTACTTTCAAAAATATACTTGAACAACAACAAATTACTTATCATACCCAAATTACTTTCAAAAATATACTTGATAGAAAGATTATTACTCTCACCTAAATCTTTTCACAAAATTAAATTCTAAAATATTCTCCTATGTGTATTTGTATATCTCATTTGTGAAGTAATGTAAAGATGAAGTTCATGAATTGTAGTAACTCTGCTTGCCTCCTTCCATTACTAAACATCTCTAATCTACCTGTAAATTGTAACTACTTAGAAAGTAATCCAACTTGGCATCCGTAGCTAGTACATCAAGATATAAAGCCATAAAAACCAGATGTTGGGTGTTGGAGGAAAAAAAAGCATTAACCCAACCCAAAACAAAATAGCATATCAGTAATGCAATAATATTCTACCATGTCATAGACATCTTATCAAAATCAATTTTTTTTCAACAAAACTTGTTGGCGTGACTTCTTTTAGGTAAACACTCCTCCCAAAATTGTCTTTTCCCTGAAAACAATGATTTGGTGCCACCACGCATCCCTCCCCCTTGCAATCTTAGGGATTAACTTATCCAACTTTGATTATATAATTTTCCCATTCTCCTTGTCACTATGCATATCATATCCTAAATCACATTATAATAATTTTTGGAAATGTTTGTTGTCATTTGAAATCACATTTAGTCAACATTTTGAATAGACTAAAAAGGCTTTTTCTTATCATTGAGAATATGGGAGATTTGAAGAATAGTTGTTCACGCCGTGGACAAGCAATGGATTCGATACAAGAGAGGATTTTATACACTTCTCAGGATTGCTTTTCAAGAAAATTGCAAACAAAGAGGATGTTTTAGGGGAAAATTTGAGGGTTGAGTTTCTAGAGCTTGGAAAAGTTGGAAGCATGTATGGATGAAGCTTGGGTTGTTTTGTTCTAATCAATTTGTATTTCCTTTTCATTTTAATTGAAATTGGACTACAATGAAAATTGTTAATTGTTCTAATCTATTTGTATTTCCTTTTCATTTTAATTCAAATTTATTTAGCAATAAAAATTATCATATGCAAAAAATAAATGGATTAATTAACCAAAGATAGTTTGATCCTTCAAATTATCATTCAAGGTGAAAGTTTTTCTTCATGAATGGTTTTTAGAGATTGTCCACTAAGAAGAGGTTTAGTTTGGTCCTTGAAAATATCATTGAGATTTTCCCCTCATGTTTTTTTGGGATTTCCTATTAAAGAGAGATTCACTCGATTGGGATTAACAAATGTACTATGTGTATATTGTGACTATCCCAAAATTGTTTCTCTCTTTTTTGAAATTGTAAAGTTGGCTATCCCTATTGGTTGTTTGGAAAACTTGACTATGTATCTTCCTATCAGATTCACTTGAATGATAAAATGGGAGAGTAGAGATTACATACACAAATAATACGTAAAACACACTACTTGAATTAATGTAACAAATACATATAAATACAACATGGTTGTCTCAAGATAGATAAACAACCTATATTACACAATCAATCAGTTGAGACAATATCTGAACCACACACCAATATAGGAGAAAACCAATCTTCTCAAATCCAACTAACTAACAATCTCTTAAATAGTAAACGGAGATAAACATTATCTGTAACACACCCCCTTAATGTTTATCTTCAGATCTTTTTGAGATGGCTTTTGTTGTCTTGGTCTTCGTCTAGATTATGTCCTCATCTTTTGTCATCTTCATCCTTTGACTTGCATTATTATGGGATTCAACTTCAAACTAATTGCTTTCAAACTTGCATTTTCTTTAGTTTTGTACCTACAGAAAACTGATCACTCAAACAATTGATCATTGATTTCCATATAAAAAGAAATCCATCTACCGGAATACATGGGTCATCAGACGTTGTAACCACTAGTCCTCTAAGAATGCTTTTCAGCTACATGGTTCGTCAATGCATTAAAATTTCTCTCGAACATAACATGGTCCCTCACATTCTGAGATTATTTCATCTCACATTCCCCCCTTAATCCAAGAGTCAATTTCTCCAACTCAACATCAAACTTAGGCTACGGATACACCTGTCACCCCCGTCTATTCCACAACTTGATCCACATCCTCTCTATGCATAAGAGGATAACTATGTGTGAATCCGCACCACAACACATATGCCTGAATAGCAGGGCTTACAACAAACATGGGGAACTATCTAGACTATGATGAGGCAATACAACTTGGACCAAAAAACTCTGGGGGTGTCGGGTACAACCGATCATGCACCCCCTGCATCGCATATGCCTCATTAATTCAGGTACAATAAGCATTCAAAAATGTTTTACATCAACACAAAGGTTGCAATCCTCCTTTGTAACAATCATATTCCCAAATCCCATTACATTAACAAAAATATAATCCCCTGTACATCTCATCTCCTAGTCTTCATAATAATTTCCCTGGTACTCAAGGGTTATTGCGAACCTTTTCTAGTCAAATTTGTCTAATATTGGAATGGCCAGTTCCAACATAGACTCAAACTCGTGACAATAGTTGGTCAAACTAAATATCACAGCAATAAACATCCAATTCTTTCAACCAGAGTTATATTAATGCAATTTTCCATAACTAAGAAGAATTTAAGAAGACAACGTATAGACGAGCTACTGGTTTAACATTCCTTTACATTCACCTTCATCAATCCAGACTTCACCACAACTTGTCAATGGATCGCTCTTAATGGCAATGGCGTGCCCAACCACCACATTACTGTTGCATCTCGGCTCCAATCTCACAGTTTCAATGTTCTCTGCAATACTCAACTCTCGGTTGTCTCCAAACCCTTCCATTCAAGCCAGGCAAAATCAGATTCTATGTCTGACAACCAAGGTTTCATCCAGCAAACAGGTCGCACACCTCCAGCAGACTACGCGCACAAGTCTCCATTCGGCGTCTCAATTCCTTCACACGAGATCGTAGGCTCCTCCTCTCTTCACAACTTAGTCCTTCTCATAGTCCTCACGATTCTCGTGGCTCTGCTCCACATGCACTTTCTAGCAGTAGATCGATCCCTTTTCTTGGCATCAGGCAGAGTGTAAAATGCAGAGTGTAGTTTAAATGTTGATCACTACTTTTCAGTGGAAATCCTCTAAACAACAATGTGAATCAACAAAACTATCCATGAAAAACATACAATGCATTCCACTCAAAAGAAATCTCGAAAAAAAGATCCACGCAACAAAGCAACTGACTTTGAAAGATCTGTAGATTGAAATGCATTGCATGATCAGACTTCCACGCAGATCGCACCAATCACATGCAGATTGCACAAATATTGTACACATTGTCCACGCTTCAAAGGTTATGCACAACTCCAACATATTCAATGTTCCAACATCACACGCAACAATAATTTGCAACAATCGTCTTAGTTGTGTTTTGGGATGAAATTTAAGGCGGAATCTGCAGTGAATTGGGTGGTCATAGCCAAACAAAATATTAAAACATAACACCCTGTAGCTCACACTAGAGCATAGATCCTCTCTCATAAATTATTTACTCTACTCTCATGTTCCTAGGCCCTCCCGTGAGGGAGTCACGCCGAGACCTGAAGCTCTGATACCATGATAAAATGGGAGAGTAGAGATTACATACACAAATAATACGTAAAACACACTACTTGAATTAATGTAAAAAATAGATATAAATACAACATGGTTGTCTCAAGATAGATAAACAACCTAGATTACACAATCAATCAGTTGAGACAATATCTCAACCACACACTAAAATAGGAGCAAACCAATCTTCTCAATATCTCAACCACACACTAAAATAAAAGAAAACCAATCTTCTCAAATCCAACTCACTAACAATCACCTAAATAGTAAACAGAGATAAACATTATCTCTAACATTAAAAGCCATACTTCTATACAATCTCTTGTTCCTTTCTTTTCAAAGGAAAATATCCTTCTATGCAATCTCTTGTGCCTTTCTTTTCAAAGGATTATTTACATGGTATTTTTTTATTTTTTTTTAATTTGTGCGAAACCTGTTGGCTACGCGATTAACCTGTGGCTTGAGAAACCGCGACTCGGGGGCATCTAATCCGTCAAAATCACCCGGGGATCGCACCCGGCCTGAGCCACACCAACCCTTAACATGGTTGGATTTTTTGTCCCCGCAGGTTTCGAACCGGTGACT
>SNQJ01S0002063.1:13375-37961 GCA_010110895.2 Picea sitchensis
CTGTCCTACACCTCGGGGACTCATTATTTACATGGTATTGGTATTAAACGTGTTCTCCATATTTAACGGAAGCTTCAAGTTCAAGCTATTTTTAGTGTATCTTCTTTTATCTCTTTTTGCTTTCAAAAGAGATTGTTGTATGATCTAAAGCAAAAGTGTGCTTTGTTTAAAAAGTTTGTGGGCATTTCATTAAGGTATTTGAAAGTTTCTTTATCAACTTTTGGATGATAATGATTGTTAGTCTTTTAAAATCAACTTTCGTCTATCCAACTATCCAACTTTTAAGAAAAGTCATGAGTTAATATTCAAGGTTTAAAAAAATAGAGTTAATTGGTTATCTTTAACATTTTGCATTTTGTATTTATGATTAAAGAGATTTTGGAGAGATATTTCTTAAATCTTTATAGTTTTGGTGGATTAACAAGTTTGGAGCTTCTTTATAGATATTTCTTAAAATTTCATAATTGTATCTATGAAGTTTGTTAATGGGACATTTCACTATAGAATTTGTGAGAATTCTTTCTTATCTTAACAATGTTGATTTTCTTCTTTCAACTAGTTAGAGGGTTGATGACCTCTTTATAGTACTTCATAAATTTTTTCTAATCCTTTATTTTTTTATTACACTATTGTTTCTCCTTAAATTTTTAATGATATCAATATTCTATAAAATAATAGCTTCTCTTCTTTAATAATTGAACCAAAAATTAACATATTTATGTCATTCCCTCTTAATCCTTTCTTGACTCTCACTAAAATTTGAAGCAAGCCAAGGAAACTCTTGATTTGAGAATGCTTTTTAGTATTGCTTCAAACTCTTAAACTTAAGAGGAGAATACTACTTCTTAACTAAACCCTTACAAAATAGAATAGAAGAGAACTTAAAATATTAATAGTGACATTAAAAATTGAAGGAAAAACTATAATGTAGTGAAAAAATATAGGATAAAGCAAAATTTAAATAATGTAAAGAAGTAATCAATTTCAATTTAAAAAACTAAAAATATTTTTTTATTATAATATAAGAATCAATATTATAATTCTATCAAATCAATTTTAATTAAAAATAAAAATAAAAAATAAAAGATAAAAAAAATTGTCTTTCACATTCTTACGATTTATTTAACTTATATCTTAATTTCCATATAATTTTATTATTTTTATAGGACGAACAAAATTATAACCTTATTACTTGTATATTTAAAAGACAAGTAAAATTGATAAAGTGCAAATTCTATAAGAAGATTATTAAATAAATTACAAAAAAAAAATATGTGTGATTCATTATACTTAATTTCATTTTCATTTCATATAAATATTTCATGTATAATTTTATTTTACATATATGATTCATTATTATATATATAGAAGTATAACTAGTATCTAATTAATTTTTTGTAATTTAAAAATAAAATGAAATTATATATGTTTATAATTTATTTATTTTTTCTTTATTTTTTTTTTATTTTTTATTTTTTGTCTGGAGGAATCAGCAACTAGTTGGACACGCTACCACTATAACCTCCAGGTGTGCCCACGATGCCCCTTACAACACACAAGGTAAGTCGGGGGGAATTGAACTCGAAACCTCATGGAACTTCATTTTCACGACACTTGCCAATTGAGCTGCCCCCCGAGAACATATATGTATATAATTTGATGACAAAGTTAATTATAATTAATTAAATTTTAATAAAAAAATTATTACATTTCTTTCTTTCTATTCATTTTTTATTTTAAAACTTTATTACCTCAAATTTCTTCATAATATTATCTAATTCATTTATCATCCAATTCATTTTTTTTTTAATTTAATCTTTTTTTAATATATTATATCATATATAATAAAAAAATCAATACATAATTATATGATTAAGTAATAATTATGATGATAATAATGGTTAACCTCCATTAAAACCAAAATTGGTCTATCAAACTTTAAGAAATGTAAGAGATTACTTAAAAAAAATTATAATATTTTTCATGTTTTATGCTCAAAAAATATTAGAAAAAGCATTTCGAGATCATTACAGTGTTGATGACATTGAAGGTTATGAAGGTCAATATTCTTTCATGCCATGGTCTTTTGTGGATTATCCAATACAGTCTCTCACTATGTAACTCATGAGAAATAGTTCTAATTTTATCAATATGGATTCTTTTTTTAACACTACTCAAAACAAAGAGAAACTTTTGATCTTGAAGATTAGGCTTAACCACCTCTATCTAATATCTTAATTTTCTTTTATCCTCTAATTGTTCACGGTACCATAGATTCTCCTTAAATTTAGCTTGAACAATTTCTAATATCATTGGTATTTTACAGAATAACTTATTTTATTCCACGATGATTTAGCCAAGACTTCGCATCATTATGCCATCCCCACTTGAGTCATTGGTGATTTTGGCTAGAGTCTCAAGCAATTTTGGGTAGCCTCTTGTCATCCAAGTTGTTTATCTTGTTATTGTACATTAAGTACCTAATCATAGTTGTGTTATCAATGGGGCAAAGGCTAGTTTCTATGAGGAAAAAGATAATAGGAGTTAAAAAAGTCTCAAAGACGAGTTTTTTCTTATCCTATAGTCATAGCCAAAGTTCTATTAATTTACAATTATTTTCAAGTCCATAATAAACTTTCTACCCTCCATTTATCCTTTTCTCAATGTTATAGTTCCAGTTTTTCTTGTGATGAATATTTTTCCAAGGTATTGTTATATCATAGGTGATCTTCTTGGATTTTATTATCATAACTTTCTTTGTGTGTCATTCTTGTATTAGAGCAGAAGTCCTTACTAAACTTCCTTGTCATAAGAACACTATCATTTGCATAAAGAAAGATGATGACTACACTTATCAGAATTATCCAATTAATTAATTAGAATTATTATTTAAATCTCTACCCACAAATCTTAAAATTTATATAATTTACTTCAAATTTAAGTATATGTATATATGGGGTTTAAATTTCAAATATATATGGTTGTTTTTTCTAATAAATTTAAACGTGATAATAACATTTTTATTCATAACTTGCCATATGTTCATTAAGGAGTGATAATGATGTTTTCGTTCATCATGTAATATATATATGTTAGATATTTAAAAATAATAATAATTCTTTAATTTCTTTTATGAATTTTACAAATACTATACTCATATGAAAGTGATTTATTTTTATATTTATATAATTTATGAGATGACTCATTATTATAAGAATTAAGTTTTATTAAAAATAAATTAAATATGAAATTGAAATTTGAAGTTAATTTAAGTTGGGTAATGTAAAATTATTTAATATATAATTATTATAATAAAATTGTTTTAAATAATCTAATAATAATAATAATCTAATTTTTAAAATCATTGTTACTTTTCAAGAGAAAACACATGTTTTTAATGATTAGGTTCACTCACGTTATATGATGATTATTTTAAATACATTATATTTAAAATTAAATAATTAGTTTTATTGTTATTTTATTTTATTTTATTGAACTTTTAAAATTTAAATAAATTTAAAATTTTATAAGTAAAATATTTTTTTTAAATAGACATATATTATGTTTAAACTTGTAATTTTTATTGAAGAGTTATGTTGAATTTTAGTTTTAATATTTTATCATCCATTTTCGGTAGAGCAATTGAAGGAGGTGAACCAGAGCAAGCAGCTTACCTATCGAATTCCATTTGGGTTCCACCAGTCGGTCTCATGGTTGGGCCGTATCTTGCAGGAGTTGGGAAATAACCTTATAGTAGGTTAGATAGTTCCGCATTAACACTGCCAACCTACATCTCTCACGTCATTTCCCTGGAAAGCGATATGTGTATCATTTCCTTTATGAGTGTTTAACAACTTAAAATAGTTTAGACTTTATATTAAATTTAATAATGATAATTTTATTAATTCCATTTTGGTTATAAAGAAAATATTATTTATTTTGGTTATAAAGACAATATTATACATCCAGATGGGGGTAGGGTATGTATACCTTCGTAGACTTTACCAGAGGGGGGTCCCTTGTCCCATAAACAAGGGGGTCTCATACACCAATTTGGTGTGCTGGCTTGGCCGTGACCTTAAAAATAGATTATTATTATTATTATTATTATTATGAACAATATAAGATATATTAAATATAATGGTTAGGTTTAAACAATGGGTCACTACTAAAGGGAACTTTGACCATAATCTCATTGTGTTAGAAGTGGTTTTGCAGTGGAGAAATTTGCTAGTGTCTTTAAACTAAATTTTGTGGGGAAAATTAAAGCACTTTGGAAACCTTGCTCCACTAAAATTCCAACAAAATTTAAAAGAGGCAAAAAAAGGTAGCTCTTGATTGGGAAAGGGACAAACAGATGATAGGGTTCTTAGAGAAGTAAAGGAAGCCTTGGAGGTGCTCTACAATAGGGAAGGTTTTGAATTTCTGAATGAGGAACATAAAATTGAAGGTATTGGGAGATTAAAGGAGGCATAATTTTTTGGAAAAAGAAAAAGAATGGGGACTCAAGAGCAAAGCATTATGGTTACAAGCTAAGGATGAGAATACAAAATTCTTTCATGGATATGCCAACGACAGAAATAATATAAACTTTGTTTGGAAAATTGATAAAGGAGATGGTACCTTGGCTACAAATTTCAAGGACATGGCTTTCAAAGGAGTAAATCATATTTCCTCCCTTTTCAAGGAAGACACGTGTGCTATAATAGCAGTAGTGATTATGCCATCAAACTCCTTCCCTAGTTTTGTCAATGAGGAGGATAATCATGCTCTGATAAAGGAAGTTGGGAAAGAACTATATCAAACTCTGCAAAGCTTTCAAAAGGAGATAAGTCATGGGCCTAATGGACTACCTGTGGAATTCATCTTGGATTGTTATGATTCTATAAAGGAAGATTTATGAAGAATGGATGAAACAACAAGAACTCAAGGAAAAATGTTGAGAGCTTTGAATACAACATTCCTAGCATTGATCCCACAATAAAATAATCCTACAACCTTTCAGAAGTTTAGACCCATCTCATTACGTAAATGAATATACAAAATTATCTCAAAGGTCATTGTTAGGCCATTGAAAAGTGTTCTCTCAAATCAAATATCTAGAGAACAAATTGGGTTCTTAGAGGAAAGGAAAATACATGAGGCAAATGGGGTTTCCCAAGAATGCTTACATTCATTCAAAGTCAAAAACCAAATGTCGATGGTGATGAAAGTGGATATGTCCAAATCTTATGAAAGGGTAAGTTGGTTTTACATTAGACTAATTCTAATTTATTTAGGCTTTTTCCATGAGTTTATCATAGTTTATCGTTTTCATAATGAGTTGCATTTCATCAGTGTCTTTTGTTGTATTATTAAATGGAGCAGCAACCCCCTTCTTCAGATCGGGGAGGGGCCTCAGACAAGGATGTCCCCTATCTCACCCCCACCCCCCCTCTCTTTCTTTTAATTGTTGAAGGCTTAAGTAGGCTACTGAAATGAAAGTTTAAAAGGGGTACCTATTGGAGTATCATGCAATATCACACGTCTACTAATTGTAGGCGATATTCTGATTTTTTGTGAAGGCGCCAGAAGAGTCATTGAGAAATTAAAGGGCATCATGAATTTATTCTTCAAAGCAACTGGAATGGCCATTAATATGGAAAAATCTATGATGACCTTATGGGGGATATCTTTGCACGAAAAAAACTTTATTACTCAACTTTTTCCCTATAAGATAATTGATCTAAAACAGGGTCTAAAGTATCTGGGTTTCTTTTTTAAGTCGAATCAATATAAAAAATGAGATTGGCAATGGCTAATAACTCAAGTGGAGAAGAAAATAAACACCTAGTGCAATAGATGGATGTCTAGGGGAGGTCATCTGGTTTTGGTAAAAGTAGTTCTTGAAACAATTCCACACTCTTGGATATCACTTGCCTGGGTCCCAAAAAGTGTTCTAGAAACCATTAGGAAATTTTGCTACAAGTTTAACTATTCTGGAGACCAAAAAAGAAAGGACTAATGATTGCCTCTTGGAAAAATTCAATACCAAAAGCCATTGGAGGATGGGGCCTTAAAAATCCCTTTCTCTTTTCAAAGGCTCTTGCTCCAAAAAATGTATGGAGGCCAATTCAAAGAACAGGTTTGTGGGTCTAGGTAGTAAGAGATAAGTATATATNGAAAAATTCAATACCAAAAGCCATTGGAGGATGGGGCCTTAAAAATCCCTTTCTCTTTTCAAAGGCTCTTGCTCCAAAAAATGTATGGAGGCCAATTCAAAGAACAGGTTTGTGGGTCTAGGTAGTAAGAGATAAGTATATATTCCCTAATACAATGGAGGATTGGATCAGGAATCCCCTCGAACGGAAAAATAATGCCTCAATAATCTGGAAAGTTGGTATCTATGTTTTCCATCTAGTTGGCAACTCATTGATTTGGCAAATTGAAAAGGGGATAAATTGCAAATTGGCCTTGAACCTTGGGTAGGGAGAAAAGGTATGCACATACCCTTCAAATGATTTGGGATTTAAGGAATAAAGGTTATTTTAATCTTAGGCAGGTTGCAAACTGAGCATGGTCCACTAATTGGCACCAACAGTGGTTATCAAGGGAAGAAATTGGTTTGGGCGCAGAGCATGCAAAAAAATGGAAACAAACACAAATATCATGATAGGCAACAATGTTAGGCTCAAGGAAGAAGAGGATCGGTTGATCTAGTCTTTGAATCCAACTGGAACTTATGTTTCCTAAATTAGGCTACAAATCACTAATAGAAGAAGGAAGAGAAGACCTACAGATCTAGTGGTAGAAAATTATATGGAAATTAAAATGCCCACTAAAAGACAAGATCTTTATGTGGATGAGCTTACACAACAAGGCTCACACATGGGATGTTATTCAGAGGAGGAGTTTTATAGGGTAAGGATAGTGTTGCCAATGTCACCAAGCAAAATAATCTATAGTTAATTTCATGCTGAAATGTTTAGAGCACTTCCACTTATTATAGTCGGGTGAGAATGGCTTGCTATAAACCAAAAGGTGTCCGAAGATAAAGAGACATCTAGCTTTTTTCTTGATGGTGCATCATAAGGTAACCCTCCAAAGGGAGGTTTAGGAGGCATACTATACTTATCTTCAGATCATACTATTTCTTTTAAAGCGGGAATTGGTCAAGAAACTAACAACTTCTCTAAATTGATGATTTTAAAGTTGGTCATAAAACTAGCACAAGAATTTGGTGTAACCCAATTACAATTTTTTGGATATTCAAAGCTGGTTATCCAATGAATGCATAAAAAATGCTCTCAGGAATTTCACATTAAGATCCTTATATGATTAAATTCTCAATCCACTAACATTCTTCTCATATACCTCCCTGTCTCATATTTATAGGGACAATAATAGTGCTATAGATGAATCTCAAAAGCTAGAACTATGGATCACGAGTTTCATATCGGTAGAGGAGGTGCGAGCTCCCTTTGGGAATATGTAAAGAAGCTATTGAAATGGTGTCATAACGAGCTTCATATTAGTCGACGAGGTAACATCCTTGATTAACCACTTGATCTAATAATCCGATCGAAAAGCTAGTCGGTTGTTGGGGGCATTGTCTAATTGTTGTACAACATCAACAACGGTGTTGAGGCGCTTGATGCCCATATAGCCAAAATGGACTTCACATGATTGATGTATTTCAAACTCACGGGTCTACGAAAACCTTGGTGGAACTCGGCACCAACCACTTTGACAAACTAGACACAAGGGGATCCGATTTCGTGAAGATAACAAAAACCCTTGGGATATCGTGGTCCACTCAATTCGCAACCTCGTGTGAGCATGATTCAAAGTAGGGAAGCAAAAGTCTAAGAATATATGCGAGCGCAAAGCTGTTGAATAATCTCAACAAACAATAGAGGCATCTAAAATCTAAGACTATAAAATCTCCGTGCTTCTTGAAATTTGGGAGTTTCTTCATACGCCAAGAAAGTGACCGCAACTTTAGTATATTGAGTCCTTAGTAAATATCCCCATTAATCACCCTAGAAGATATCATTCCAATGAAAAAAAGGTAAGAAAGGTTTATCATAGCTAGAAAATATGGAAAGATAGGATTATAAACTTCAAAATCATAAATAGCTTAAGATCTTAACATGGTCTCTACCCAGTTAAACTCAAAGAGGAGTGATAAGAGAGATCCTCACAAGAATGGAGAAGCAAATGAGAATGAGGATACACTTAATGTGTAATTTTGTAGAAATGTACTCTTTCAATTTGGGTTGATTATGTTTGATTAAAACTAATTTCCCAAACATACATGCCCTCGAGAGTCATTGATTTCATTGATTTCATGGTCAAGAAGTCTTAGATGGGATGCCCTAAAAGTGAAGTTGGAAGAGCTCTCACACCTATTCAGTCTAATCAAGACAAGGTTACCAAACCAATATTCCCTAGAGAGAGTCATCGATTCTAAGATTAAAGAAGTATTAGACAGATGCCCTAAAAGTGAAGTTGGAAGAACTCTCGTTTAATCACTATTAATGAGGCACACCTATAATAAAGGAAAGATTACAATGTATTACCTTCAAATAAACAAGAGGTCATGGAATTGGACATCAAATTAGTCATAGGAATTGAGAGAGGCATACTTATAATAGAGGATGGATTATACAATATATTAACTTCAAATAAAAAGGGGTCATGGAATCGGACATCAAATTAGCTATAGCAATTTGCAACCTCAACTTGGTGTCTGAAACAACATTTCTCACCTTTTCCTTCCTTTCAATAAAAATAACTTGATCGGATTTGAGCCATATCTTATGTTTACCATATACTTACCAAACATCCAACAAAAAATTAAATAGCCTGACTTGATTTGAAATATAGCTTAGTTTACCATATACTCACAAGCCACCTTGTATGATACTCCATTTAAGAATCATAACCATCCTTTAAAGGTTCATAGCTAAATGGTGATCACCAAACTTGAAACACACAATGGCAAGTTAGGGCTTAGTCATATTAGACTTGAAGACGATGTCTTATTGGCCAAATGGATAGTGAGATGTCTTTTAGGTGATGAAACTTGGAAATTATTGCTTAAACACTATATTTTCAATAGAAAATACCTCGACGAGATTTCCTCCACAAAGTTTCTATCATTGCTCCTCCACCAAATTTAAAAATTGGTGAATCACGTGTTATGAAATATTTCGGAAACCTGGAAGAAAGTTGGGACAATGCTCTCTTAGCAGCATTGGAGTGGCCTGAGGAGAATATTATATATGGCATGTCACTCTATCTAGACATGGAAATTTCAATGTTATACTCTCTCGTATGGACAGACAGACACCCACAAGAGATTATCAAAGAGAGGGAGTTTATCTTGAGCAATATTTAGGATGAAGGTTCTAGATTGTGTAAGACTTGGTATAATCTTTCATTAGAATAATTTTTATAAGGTTCTATGGGACTATATGAAACCTTTTTTTTTTAAAGTTGCATTCACAACTTTGATCTCATTTATCTCAAAGATGTCTCTACATGCAATGTAGAGATTTTTTTGGTGGTGCTCTAAAACATTTTCATCTAATAGCTTATTTATTTTGTTGGATAACTCAACGTGATATGTTACCTACTCAAATTTTCATGCCGAATTGAGTGTTTATGTCTTGTTCATATAGGGGACAATACAACATCACATGCACCTCATTCTCAATTTTCTTATTGTTTATAAAATAGGCACATATGAGTTTTAGTTTTCCATCTCTGTGCTTCCACCACTAGGTGATGAGAACTTTAGAATGAATTGAAAATTATGTGTTTTATTTGCACAGAGATTTCTTCTTAGAGGAAATGTTGTTATGTGTAAGTAATCATTGGGTTGATCTTACATTGATAAAACTCATTTTCTCACCAAGATCTTCCCATAACTTCTCTATTGCCTTCTTTTGTACCAAGCCTCCAATCGTTAATAACTAATCAAATAAATCTTTTTAAAATTTTCCATTTTTAATCCATTTCACTTTGTCATGTTACCCGCCCTTATCTTGAGTTGCAATCTTCCCTTAGTTAATTTGTCCCTATCATATATCTTGAGTTGGAATCTTCCCCTTAGTAAGGTAATTTGTTCCTATCATATAAATTGAATAGACATCGAACCTTTTAAAATGCAAAGGAGAAATGGATAAATCACTTCTTTAAAATGTCATCTTTCATAGTATCTTTCACCCATTTATTTTCTAATATATCTTTTCCACTATGTCCTTAAGTTACATGTCAATAGTGATAAAAAAAAGTGTGGTAAACGTTGCCAAAACCTAATGTTCCCATAAATATTTGGGTCTAAAATATCACCTAACTTATTTAGTCTTATTTAGTATGTTTATCTCTTAACTTATTTAGTATGTTCAACACTATAAGGTAAATTTTATGAAAAGAATTAGCTCCACTCCATAAAAAGATCCAAAAAGGGACAAGGGCATGCAATGATGAGATCAAAGAAAGTTAGAAGAGGGATTTTGCTCTGGTGGAAAGATTAGGAAGTGAAAAATGTTTGGGCTAGAAACAAAAATACAAGGAGAGGTCGTGTCTTAATTAAAAAACTAAATGAATTTACCCTACCTACAATCATATGGGTTGGCTAGCGAACTTCCCAAGGATGCAAAGGACTAGAAAATAGAGGATAATTATCTAGTGAAGGGCTCAAGGAGGGTAGTGCATTCAATCTAATAAAGGGAGCACCATTACTAAGTAACAAGGAAGTTTTTAAGTCACTTAATTCCTAGTCAAGGCTCGAGTTCCCATCTCTCAATGACAAAATTAATAGGAGTGTGTTCCAAAGGGAAGAAGAATGATCTTAATCCAAGTTGTAAATACAAGAGAAAGAGGTGTACTAGAATGCATCCAAAGAAGGTGAATCTAGTTCTCAGAGAGGATGTAAGTATCAAGGGCGCCATGAGCCTAATGGAAAAAACCTTGGTAGGGAAGAAAGTGGTGGAGGGATCTATGAGGAGATGGTTGGAGATGAATTAGAGCAGTTTTCTTGGCTACATTACCAAATTCCACATACCAGTTAGGGGATGGATAACATTTGGGTTCAAATCAAAATAAGGTTTGAAAAAGGTGATCTCTCAAAAGTGGTACTGGGGCTATGCCTTAACTTGTGTTGATGGAAATTGGGCTTCAACCCTAGAAGAGAGGCATTTCATTTGCAGAAAGATATAGGAGAAACTACCTGGGATACCAATGGAACTACGGAATTTAGAAGTCTTGGAGATCCTAGGGAATGGAATAGCAAAATTTTTAGACTTAGAAGAGGATTTCTAGTCCAAAGTGGATAGAAAGTTGGCGAGGATTCTAGTGGAAATCAATCTACACAAGAGTTTGTCGAAGGAGTTGGAAATCTCATGGAGGAATTGGAATTTCGCCCAAGTTTAAACTATTGGGATATCCCTTCAAGTGTATGAATTGTCATATAGCAGGCCATGAGTGGAAGGAATGCTCTAAGTTGACAAAGAAACATGTATGGAAAGAAAAAAAGATACTCTTAGATGGTTTATCGATAAAAAATAAGCATCTAAAGGATAATATGGGGAAAGAAGATGATTCTACGAGGAAATTGGTTATGGAAGCAACATTGGAAGGGGATAAAGTGCATAAGAAAGCAAAGTAATCTTGCAACAAGGAGGTGGAAAATTATATAGAGGGCATACAAGCTCAAGCACCAGGAGATCAACATGAGGCTTAGAAAAAAGGTATGCAAAATGAATTTTTACTGAGTAATCCCCAATGATCTTTTAAGTTTGGTTTAGAAGAAGAGTTTTGTTGACTAAACAATTTTGTTCAAACTTTCGATATCCCAATGGATAAGGAAGAGGTTGATAACCATATAAAAATTTTGGAGAGGTTGATAACCATATAAAAATTTTGGAAAGTTTTCCAATAAGCTTGTTAGGGGAGGAATTAGCCATCAAAAATTAGGGGGAGACCTAATTACCACATTAAGGAAAAACGAATAGAGCACTGCTCCTTGAATTTAGAAGCGCAGTCCAAACCTAGATACCTACTTAGGCCTAAAAAGGAGGGTAACTTGGAAGGGGTAGAACATGGTCTCGAAATTAACCTAGAGGAGCGTTCATGTGTTGGAAGGAAATCCTGTATGGCCCTAGCGAAGAAAAAATCCCAAACAGAGATCAAAGAAGGAAAGAACTTGACTATCGACAAAGGGGCCCTTAGAGCAAGGAAAGCCTCTGTGAAAGGGCTCCAATGAAGAATATTTCTTTGAATGTTAGGGGTAGGGCATTCCCAAAAGAAGTTATCCCTCAAATGATATTTTTCCAATTACAAGTCAAATGTCATTCTAATACAATAATCTATGTGTGAAGGAGTTAAAGCGATGGGAATCATGTCTTCAATTNTATTTCTTTGAATGTTAGGGGTAGGGCATTCCCAAAAGAAGTTATCCCTCAAATGATATTTTTCCAATTACAAGTCAAATGTCATTCTAATACAATAATCTATGTGTGAAGGAGTTAAAGCGATGGGAATCATGTCTTCAATTTTAAAAGAATGGAGTTTCAAATCAATTGACTCAGAAGGAAGATAAGGGTAGTTGGTAACATGTTCGAATGAACCCATGGATCTTATGAGTTATTATTTGTTACATGTAGAAACCCTAACAATTCTAAAAGAAAAACAATTTGGCAAAGATTTTTCAATAATTAGGACCTTATGGGAAAAGAAAGGGTTTCTAGGAAGATTTAAAAAGGACAGAAGAGGTTAGAAAGGGAAATGTGATTATAGGATGAGATTTGAACATGACATTGAAAGTAAGGGAAATATGCAAGGAAGGTGCACGGCCGAACCCTCTAGCAGATTTTTTTAATCAAATGTTGGAGGAATTGGGGTTGTGCAATGTAGAACCTCTAAAACTGGTTCCAACCTTGAGGAATTTCGAGAGTGTGAAAGAGAGGGTATCAAAATGAAAGGTTTTTGGTGACAATAAAGGTTTTGGAAGAGATAGACAAGATGAGATCATGGGTAGGGGAAGGAAGCCATCAGATCACCTTCCAATGATTCTCCAATTAGAGAAAGAAGACCTAAAACCTACGAAGCCATTCAAATTTAACCACACGTGGTTGGAGGAAGAAAGAATTGAGGAAATGATAATGCAAAATTGGAAAATGTTTGACCAGGAGCAAGGAGATTTTGGAACATATCCATTTGTTAAAGATTTTAGAAATGCTAGAAATTAGTGACAATACCAGTGAAGAACAAATCACAAAATGCAAAGAAAGAGTTGGTTGAAACAAAAGATTAAATAAAGGCTATCTATGAGACAAATAAAGAAGGAATATTCTCTGATGAGGGAAAAATTAAACTCAAAAGGCTAGAAGGAGTAAAAAGGAAAATATTGGAACAAGAGGAGGTAGAATGGAGACTAAAATGCAGAGAAATATGGCTGGTAGAAGGTGATGAGAATACAAAAATCTTTCAAAACTATGTTAAGCACAAGAAAAACATTAATATTAGATATGGGAACTAAAGACAAGGGAAGGATCTAGAATCAAAACATTTTTGAAGGGAAGGATCTAGAATCAAAACATTTTTTAAAAAAATATAGAAAGGAATAAAACATTTCAATTCCTTATTTCAAGAATCTTCAAACACTAATATTGCAAAGATCCTAAAGGTAGTATCCTTATGATTAGTGATGAGAAAAATGAGAAATCCTTCTTACCAAAAAGATGATTAGTGATGAGAAAAATGAGAAATTCGAGGCAAAGGAATCCAAAGAAGAGATTAAATCAATCTTATATCATTCAAAAAAAGCTAATGGATGGACCATAGAATTTTATTTAGAGTTATGAATTTTTGAAACAAGAACTATCGAAGGCTATAGAGGAATCAAGGACCTCTATAAAAATATTGGGGGCCTTGAACTCTACATTTATATCACTAATTCCTATTAAAAAAAAAAAAAAAAAAANGAACCTTTAGATGAATGTACACCTATTTGATTGTGCAATTCTTATTAGGTAATGTACATTTATATCCCTATTTGATGGTGCAAGTCAAAAGATGTTAGGTAATTGTGTAATCGGTGGTATTCTTCATTTGTCCATATCACATAACTTTCAAAAATAAAACTTTAAAACAGACACAAGTGCATTATGATGGTGCAAGTCAAAAGATGTTAGGTAATTGTGTACTCGGTGGTATTCTTCATTTGTCCACATCACATAACTTTCGAAAATAAAACTTTAAAACAGACACAAGTGCATTATGATGGTGCAGGATTGAATACTGGCTGGCACCCATTGTATTGTCAATACTAGGGCTTGGGAAAGACTTGCCAGGAGCTATATGGATGGGGACCACGCTAACTCATTCCTTCACGTCTTGTCTAATTTCGTTAGTTACCAAAATTAGATACTAGTTTACGGTATAGAAACACTTCGTAAAATAAAAAAATAAAAATAGAAATAGAAATGGTCTTGTTCACTGAGAATTCTACCTCCTCGGATCAAAAGAATAGAATGCTACTGAACCTACTCTATCCAACTTATCCTGTGACGGGTCAAGAGAGAATTCTAACATCTTCTCCGGGGATTTCCCCCTCTCAAGTCATCGATTAGAACTGGTTTTGGGGCGGTGCAGCACCACATATTGAGTTCCGAACGTTTTTTATTATAAAAAAAATGGGTGATTTTATATTTGTGTGTAAATCAGTCTAATATGTTTATAAAAGGTATCTAAGACAGCCTGGAAGAGCTTGGAGTGTGTGAATGTGCTAAATGGCATCTGCAGTGGAATTCTATTATCTTATCTCTGTGCTATCTGTGTGTATCTGCCGCCAAGTCAAAAGATGTTAGGTAATTGTGTACTCGGTGGTATTCTTCATTTATCCACATCACATAACTTTCAAAAATAAAACTTTAAAACAGACACAAGTGCATCATGGATATAATTAAAACCAGCAGTGCATAAAGGAATTGCAAGAACACAAATTTTCAAAGGTCTGAGTCATGGTAATTGACAGGGCCAATGGAAAGAACAAGATAGAAAACTTAATTCCGAATCCTATTATGGAAAGAATCATTGAAGTAAGCAGCAGGCTTGAGGATATTTCGTTCCTAAATGTGTATTGTGAGTTGAAAGACACAGTAGATAAGTTATCCAAAGACTTATCATTACCGCAAGGTCGGGTAATCTGGTGTCAGTGGAACAAAAGAGGATGGATCTCCATCAAGAGATCATAATCCTGTACTAATGTGCTTAGATGTGAAGTTTCCAGAGTGGGCTGTATATTTTGAAGATCTATGAGAGTGTAGTTTTGTAACTGCTGTTAAGATCTCTTTTTAAATCAATAACTTGAATGAATATGCAAATGACTTGTGCTTAGTTTTAGGATGAGTTTTGGATGTAAAATATGAGGAATCATATGATGTCCAGTCTTGAGTGGGTCTAATGGTTAAGAACATGTAAAATATGAGGAATCATATGATGTTCAGTCTTGAGTGGGTCTAATGGTTAAGAACATGTGTTTCCTCTTAAAAGGTCACCGGTTCAACTCCAGAGGGGGATAGGGTATGTATACCTTCGTAGACTTTACAGTGATTATATATTTAATTTCTCAAATTTCTTCAAAATAAAAGATCTCATTTATACTATCCACACTCAAGATCCTAGCCTTAAAAAGGGCAAAAAGATCCTAGCTTTAAAAAGGAAAAAAACGATGGTTGGAAACTGGAACTACTGAGGCCGGAATCCACTATATCTTGTAATTTTGGAAAGAGCAATAAACTCCTGACCAATTCATTATAACGTTTGCAAAGGTAAGACGCTTTTCCCTTCACATGGGCAAAACACAACCTTATAAATGACTGAGTAAAAGCGTATGAAATAACATTACGTGGGGCAGCAGACTCATCAAACCAAATTACTGTCATACATTCGCACCTTTCCGACAGTTCATTCAATTCTGAGGCTGTACTATACGTGGGCGCCCTATACGTGTAACACTATGATGTGTTTATGTGCGCCGCCTGAGTTTACAGTGAATTTTAAAAATAATGCTCAGAAAATCGATCATCGATCAGACTTTTAGATCGGTTGGAACTTTAAAATTGCATTAGCTAGAAAACGTACCGGAAAAATAACTCGCCAGGGAAGATTGCTCTCGAGTTAACCCACTCCATGCATTATATAGACAACCATATTGAACGTCATTCTGTAACTTAACATATAAACAATTGACAGGAAAAAGGATAAGCCACAGCCACAAATTACCGTTTCCCTGCCCCGCTCTGTCCCGAAAACAACACAATAGCATTCGAAGACCAGCAGTGGAGTTAATCTGTAATAACTAAAATGGAGGCGACCTTTTGCGCTAATGTGAAAATTAATTTGGACTTTGTTGGACAGCCACATGGCCTCCGCACATCATGGTGTAAAGCGCGCTCGCAGCTAGCTAACGTCATGATGAAAATTTTGCCAAAAAGCCTCATGGAGCTATAGTATAGTATTAGGTCAGTAAGCCCACCCGATACTCTCGGGGCAGAAATGACATGGGAAAGTACTCTGAGAACTGTACGATGAGATGAACCGACTCTGATATCAATCTATTTATATTTAATCTCTGCTTAATGTAAGCGATAAATTTAAATTAGGTGTTAAACGTATCCTCCCACATATCTTTGTGGATACGGGTGACCTCGCTCTACCTTGAGATCATGTGCGTCTTTTACGTCAAGCAAATCCTCCTTTGTCCATGTGCGGTGCATAACAGAGGCGTCGGGGAGTTTGGCAGAATGTCCACCTCCAGTTGGAAATTTAAAATTGGAATGTGATGGTCTATTGAGTGATTGTCCCATCATCACGATCATCGATTTGATGTATCCGTACGAGAATACCAGTTTTGCTCGCTGGATTACACAGATTTTCAACAGATATTCACGCATTTTCAACATACACTTTTTTGGAATAATCAAAACTTCTATCAACTCTAAAACTTGGCATCCGGGATCATTTCCCTTTTTTTGAATGGCAACGACTGTTTCCTTCAATGCGATTGGAACTGAGCTTACAAGTCTTCGTACTGCCTCTGATCAGCTGTACATATCAACCTGAAGTTTGAAAATTTGGAAATACTAGAACAAGCAGCTAAAAAAAAGCATTTATAACCCAAAAAGACAATTAAGCCTGGACTGGATGGAACTCAAGGTCAGTCATGTGATGTACTGCTCCCGTGCGGATTTCAATCTAAGGGTATCCACAGCCTTTTAGTAAAATAATGGTGTGTATTTATCGTCCTCTGAAATTATAATTACCTCATGTGTTGACAAATATTGATTGTCCGGACGATTCGTCCTGAACTATCCATCCGCTTTATGTCATTCATTCTAGGGTTAGGGTCAATCGGACTGCAAGACGAACGCGGTCACCCACACCCTACATGTGCTATTGGCCGTTCAGGTACATTAATGATGTTCGTACCGGAAAATCCAGTAGCCAATGTACATCATATCTCGGATCTTATCAACAACCTATTTCCTGCCCAAGGGCCAAGTGAACCAGAGGAAAGGAGGGCAGCCACGTGCTGTCTCCATTTATTAACATTCTAAGCACGAATTTCTTAGCCGTTATGACCTTCACGATGCCCGAGTCAAGGAACTTAACTTTTTTACATGTGTCACGNTGCCCAAGGGCCAAGTGAACCAGAGGAAAGGAGGGCAGCCACGTGCTGTCTCCATTTATTAACATTCTAAGCACGAATTTCTTAGCCGTTATGACCTTCACGATGCCCGAGTCAAGGAACTTAACTTTTTTACATGTGTCACGTTAAGATAATAGAATAGTAATAGATCTCCTCTGCAATCGACTTAACATAAGGATTCTGATTTCATATCAAAAGGCCTAGGCGGCTTGCCGACAGACTGCCTTCACGCAAAATATCAATATACAATTCTCTGATCCTATGCCTTGTGATCGCTTAAGTACCATTTTATAAACACTGTGGCTGATATCAATGTTTCTTAATTAATCGAATGTCATTCATTGAATTTTAAGGTAGTAGTTGAATTTTAAGGTAGTAGTCTAAAGTCTTTTTTTTTTAGCTATATTTTAGGGTATATTTATTTGAAATAAAGTTAGAAATTATTAGATTTTTAGATTTGAGTGATTATTTATGTATAATTTAAGTGTTTCAAGGGGTTTTCAGTATATTGATTTCATTTTTACATTTAGAAATAGATTTAAATAACAAAAATTAGTGATTTTATATAAAAGTATTGTCTAACTATTCTACAAAATGATTTTTTTGTTCCTTAAAAATATCAAAGTTTAATATTATTATTTTAATTTTATTAATAATATTATTTTTCTTAAATTATAAATTTTTATTGTTTTATTTAAAAATATTTTATTTTATTATAAAATATTTATTCTCTAACATGAGATATTTCACTCAAGGTTAAAATGTTAAAAGCATTTTACAGATTAAAAAAAAAATGATGAATTTAACCCTATACTTCTATACAGTTTGAGTTGATCTAGCTGTTAAGAATATGTGTTTCCTCTTAAAAAATCACATCTTAAAATGAGATGTCTCATTCAAAGTTAAAATTTTAAAAACATTTTACTAATTAAAAAATAAATGATGATTTTAATGATAATTTGTTTTTGTTTTACCATTAATATTTTACTAATAAAATGTGCCATAACAAATATTTTAACCATCAAATTTCAACACTATTTCAAGCTTATTTATTTACACTAGTACAAAAATTAGTAATTACCCAAATAAAATAAAATAAAAACTAACAACCATTTATCAATATCAACTAACAACAACACTGCTTTGAATTGAAATTAACATGTATAATGTCGAAAGCGATGGATTTCTGAATTGAAATTGACATCTAATGTATAAAACTCGTGGTATGGTAGAAAACCAATTATGACATTTAAAAAGAAAACCTTCACTGAAGACTTTAAAGAAAACCAATTATGACATATTAAAAAAAAAACCTTCACTAAAGACTTCAAAACATTCTATATAGGTTCCAGATTAAAGTATTGTTTACTTTGGAAACGGAGGGAATAAATATGAGAAAGCTTTAATTTAAAGAAAAACTCAAAGCTGGTATTAAATCCAGATACGCAACAATAGCTAAAGCTCTAAAGATCTCGCATTGGCCACAATTTGACTCTAAAATTGATGAGTTTAGCTTTATTCTACGTATTGTAAAGATTCTTGGCCTGCAATATGGTACTTTGATTATCACAATTGAATCACCTTGGGTTGCTGTTGTGGTCAACCCAAACGATTGCACCTCTATACTCTGCTAATACTAATAAATAGTGCAATAACATTTATTTCTTACGTCGTTTTGTCATTTCTCCAAAACTGAAGTGATAAAGCAGAGTATCCTCATTCATTCTACATTTACTTGCAACATGGGACTCAACATCAATCAACCTATGAAGCAAGGTTAGATTTTGACTCATCCTCTAAATAGAATTACTCAATTTTTAAAAATAGGGGAATAATAGAAGGAGATGACTCAAAAGTGGGTGTGGAATAAGAAGGATTATCAAAAGGAAGTTCTCTCTAAACTACACAACCCTTTAAATGATGAATTCAAACTTTTCTATCATAAAGTCATATAGGCTTTCTACTCCTTGTTTTATTCCACATATGTATTTGTATTTTGTGACTCTTAGGATCCTCCATTTTATTATGATGTGAGTCCATGCATTAAGCAAAAAATCTTTAAATAAGCAAACATATAGGATTTTTCCCATTCCATGGACTCTTCTCATGATTAACATTTTAAACAGTTTTGGTAGGGATCCATCTTACCTCCTTTGCTCAATATTCACCATCCATGTTTTTGGACTGTTACTATGCAACCAACCATCTCCATAATGATGCAACTATTTCCATCGTCCACCCTAAGTTGTTGAGGTTTATACGAAAAAGTATGCTTGCATATGATACCTTCTTATATGCAAAAGTTATTGAAAGTATTATTGACAAATGACCACTTCCAGTGTTAGTCATTATGGTATAAACAACAAGGGCACTTTCTTGTTTAGTCAGCGTCCTAAAATATTTAAAGCTCTCAAGCACATGCTCTATGACCATTTTGATTTAGATGCTAAAGGTCATCCATTTTCCCCACTAGGTCGCTAACAACTAGCTACAAAATTATTTTGGATCTCCTTGTTTTTTTTGCTTTTAAGCTTTTCCCCGTGGTGCTTACCAAGAGCACAACCATCATATACACCATGCATGGGATGTATGCGTAGAAATAACAATGAGTAAACCTTGAATCATGCTCAACTTGGTCATCAACAAGAGATTCTAGTAAGTAATACATGACCAAAATTTTCATGCCATAACTTCCTAACATCATTAGGGAGTGTAACAAATGCATAATAAAAAGGAGCATCAAATTTGTCAAACTTATACGATTTGGAGTCAATATCAACAAAACTAAATGCACAACAAAATAAGGATTATACCAAGACTAAGAGCATGATAAACATCAATAATCTAACATTTTTCAATCATAACATCACTATTCCTAGCCAACTCTAGTCCATCCTTAAAAGGAGTCCCGTTTCAAGACCACTAAAATCGATCACCCATTCCTTCTTTGTAGAGCTTTTAATAGCCAAAGAAAGTGAAGAGAGAGAAAGGATGAAAAAGTTTTAAATCCTTATTGGTGTCTTTGGACATTTTTACTTCTTGAGGTCAAACATCACTTAGAAACATCTTTTTTCATCGTGATTTAACTTTTCATAAGAATTGCAACTCCTTTTTAAAGTTGTCTTCTTCTCCTTGTGTTGTTCTAAATATTGAAATTTAGAATTATGCGTGGATGAATTGTGTTGTTTTTGAAAGATATTTCCCTTTACTACATGTGCATCACTGATAGAGTCAATCTTACTCATATTTCCCTATTTCTTTTGATTGAGAATAAAAAATTGCAGAATTTATCTAGTGTTTTTTTTCCATGGCATCAAGAAAAGTATTACATATTTAAAATAAACTAGAAGTAAAAACAAATTGAATGTGATGGATATATTATTTTACTCACTTACACATTGATTTGTAACTTAAAAAATCTCAATCCCCATCTCCTTGAATCTCCCGAGACACTCCTAAATGGATCAAAGTCATCATCTCCTTATTGATTTTCCAAATATAAACACCGTTGGCTTGTTGAAAGACAATGTGTAGAAATGTTGTAAGTTTCAGTAGCATCATCCTTACACTAGACATCAAAGAGGAGAGGGTTCTCGATATCCATCCCAGTAAAGCTCATGGGCCTCCATTTTATTCCACATTTATTTTTGTATAACCTTATAATCATTAGGATGCAGTTCTTCATACTTCCTACATGCCTTTAACAATGCCAAAGAGACCCGTACAATGAAGATCCTAGATCTAGGTGCTCCTTAATGGGATCAAAGTCATCAAGTTCATATTAATTTGTATAATAGAAACACCATTATCTTATTGAATGACAATGTAGTATCATTCATATAATGGATATAAAAAAGAAGAGGATCTTCAATATCCATCCCTTTAAACTCTTATATACCCCCACCCCACCTATATATATAGGGTGGGGGTGCGAGGAATAGTAGAATATATATATATAGAGAGAGAGAGAGAGAGAGAGAGAGGATGAGGGTGGGGAATAGTAAAGAAAACACCCAAGCATCCATTTTGTTCAGCATTTACTTTTACATAACCTTATAGTCTTTTGGATGTGGTTTTGCCTTTATGCCTTTAACAATACCCAAAAGACCTATACACAAGAAAAACTCCTATATTTTAGCTTCCATATACAGTATTTGCATTTATCTTAAAATCAATGGTTAAAGTTGCAATATAGAAATCAACCAAAAAAAATTGATACACACCATGATCACTTCAAAAGTGATGACAAAAAAATAACAAAGTGTAAAAGTAAATCAAAGTTGAAAAATTAATTTTAATACTATATTAAAAGTCATAAAAATAATATTAAACTTGTCCCAATCATAATATACATTTTATATATTTTTATTTAAATAAAATCAAATTAAAACCTACACTAAAACCAAATATAAACTAAAAGTAAAACTAACTTTTAAATTAAAAGTTAAAACTTAGTTTTATATTATAAGTTATAACTCTTAATGTAGAACTAGTTTCTTACCAAAAACATATTATCACCATTTACAACATTGAACATGATCCTCTACGATCATAACAAAAATCATTAACACTTTGATTCAATAGTGTTTTGATTGTATTTTGTTGAGTGTATTTCCAACGTAGGTGTGTTATTTTTTATAATAAAAAAATATATATATTAAAAATAAAATTAGCCTTTGTATTAAAGTAAAGGTTAAAGCTCTTAAATATAGAGATATTTCTTACCAAGTACATGTTGTCGTAAATACTCTACAACATTAGCCATCAATATCTCTACAATCCTAGCAAATATCTTAAAAACAGATTCAATGATGTTATCAATGTATTTTGTCTATTGTATTTCCATGGTATATAGGTTTTACATCCATAGAATTTTAAAATAATAATATATCAAAAGTCACCGTACTTTATGATGACTCGGACTTTATTTAAGTTGAGCTTTATAAAGACTCACAATTTTTTCTAACCTTTCTTTTTTTTAAAGCTTAGGTCAGTCTTAAAGAATTGGCACAAATAATTTTCTATTAACGAAAATTTCTAATAACCTTTTAAATATATCAGTGGATTGGTATTTTCCTAAACAAAAGTCGTTAAAATTTCAAATACAATATAATTAAAAACAATTATTTATATTATGAAAATATTATTTTTTTAAATAAAAATATTTATAGAATTATTTTTCACTTTTATAAGCTCTTCAATTTAGGTAACCCTAAATTCAAAGCTTCATTGTATCTAATTTTAAAAGTGGGGATAAAAACAATCTCTCTACTATTTTTGTGAATATTATGATTAGCTTCTTTTTAGATAAGAAATATGGAATTATTTTTTAAAAGAAGATCAATGTATGGTTTGAAAGTTACAAAAGAAATAGTTAAAGGCTAGGTTGGATTTAAGAGCTATCATTCAACTATAGACCACCTTATTATGCTTAGGATCAATGTTGAGGAATGTCACAATAATAAAACTAATCTTTTGTGTTGTTATATTTGACTTTAGAAAAGCTTTGGACACAATGCTTAGGACTAACCTTTGGAATAGATTAGAATAGGTAAAAGTTCCTTTTGAGTTGAGATATATTGCAATAAGGTTGTACAAGAAATGTTATGGCCAAGTTTAGGAACACTAAAGGTTGGTTGAAAGAAATTAATTGTAATATAAGAGTTAAGTAAGGTTGTCGCATATCCCCTGCCATTTTTGGCATATACATTGACAAATTAGAGGGTTGTTTGGAAGACATGGGTTGTGACAACCCGACTCTAGTTAGTATATCCATTATCCTTCTTCTTTGCATGGATGATATTGTTCTTATGGCGAGGAGTCCTTATGATCTCGACAAGCAACTAAAAATTCTCAAAGATTTATACTCTAGTACAGGTCTGACTGTTAACACTAACAAAACAAAGGTCATAATAATTAAATTTTAAAAAATCACTTACATTAATTTTTTGTATAACAACAGCAACTTGGAGGAAGTGACTTCATACAAATATATCAAAATCGATCTTCAACACAAACTTCACTGAAACTATAGCATTGTGAAAAGGATAAATGAAGGGTTGAAAGCTTATTATGGACTTGAAAATAGTTGTAAATCAGTGGACCTTTAGCTATGGGATAAGAATAAACTCCTTTCTGAGACACTTGTTACTCCTGTTATCTGATATGGTTGTGAAGTTTGGGGATACATAATCTCTGGAGAGTTGTGAAGTAAGATAGAGAAAATCTAAAAGTGTTTTATAACTTATAATCTCAAAATTAAAGACCCTATTGTATCCTCCTCATAGAAGCGAGTTTCTCCCCATTGAGATCACAACTATGACTAGGTACAGAGAATGTACAAGAACCTTAGAACAAGTTAAACAACATGCAAGACAAGATGTTTCCTAAGATTACTTCAAACTCCAGTATAAACAATTTACAATTCAAGCAAGGTTGACACAAAGATACCAAATATTTGCTTAATTATTAAAAAATAAAGAAAAAAGTCACTCTATAAAATAACAATAATATTAAAATATTATTACATCTTAATATTTATTACCTCACCTCTCTCTTTTGAAATCAACCCATTTTTAGTAAACCTCCTCATTCTTAAAAAGTTGAATAGAAATGAATTATAAAAACTAATGAATTTGAGATTTAGAAGTCACACAATGTGGGATTTTTTTAAAGTTATATAGGTAATCTATTTTTAAGGTCACGTTCAAGCCAGACACCAAATTGGTGTATGAGACCTCCTCCGCCCAACGATTTTGATTGGTAAAGTCTACAGAGGTATACATACCCTACCCCCTATGGATTTGAACTTGTGATCTCTTATGAGGAAACACATGTTCTTAACCATTAGGCCCACTCGGGATGTATCTGTCTATAGTTTCTATT
>SNQJ01S0002063.1:46483-57148 GCA_010110895.2 Picea sitchensis
AAAGGCAGTTCTGAGTACTTGAGATCTCATTTAGTGAGTTGGAAAAGTCTCTCTATGTCAGAATCTTTGGGTAGATGGGGTTTAAAGGATTGGTCGATTTTCATTCATGTTCTAGCAGCCAAATCTTTATGGACATTTTCAACTCGAGATAACCTCCAAAGTCGTATTTTGGTAGATAAGTATATTGATCCTAAGTCTAAGTCTTCCACTCAAAACACAAGTTTATTATATTATATTGGAATTTCTAGAATTATAACTATGTATTTTGGTACATAAGGATATTGATCCTAAGTCTAAATCTTCTACTCAAGACACAAGTTTATTGTATTATATTGAGATTTCTAAAAATTATAACTATGTAGGAAGTTTGAAACGTTAATACCTCCCATCAATAGCGAGCCTTAACAAGTTTATTGTTAATGACTCTAATCAATGGCAGGCCTTAACTCATGTTTTAACAAGTTTATTGTTAATGACTCTAATCAATGGCAGGCCTGAACTCATGTTTTTCCCATCATCGATCGGTATCTGGCATGGACGGTTGGTTCGGGATCAAATGCTCGATTAGGGAAAGACGCCATTGTTGGGTGTGGGGGGCATATTTCTTCGAGAGGAGTTAGTAGTCGTACTTTAGGATATGGGGTTGTACACCTTAAACTCGATCAATGATCCTCAAACTACGTCTATCTCGCATAAGGATGGCCCACGACGAAAGATTTAGGTTTGGATCTTATATGGCATAAGGCATGGTATATTTTCACGTCAAAATTAAGAAAGACTCATATCTATCTCATCAATTTTGAGGATGATTTGGTATGGCAATTCAATAATTCATGTCATAGCAAGGTTCAT
This sequence comes from Picea sitchensis, assembly GCA_010110895.2. Taxonomy (NCBI): domain Eukaryota; kingdom Viridiplantae; phylum Streptophyta; class Pinopsida; order Pinales; family Pinaceae; genus Picea; species Picea sitchensis. The sequence continues at coordinate 47,336 of SNQJ01S0002063.1, forward strand.
CCATATATATGAAATATTAAAAATGTTCACATATACACTTAAACAAAACTATGTCTTTGAAAATACACATAATAAATAATACGATAAATTGACACATAAATAATACGATAAATTGTTTATTGTAATAACCAATTAGCATCATTTAATTTCGTGTGAAGGGTCGTAATGAGCAAAAGGGAGTTCTATAACTAGTTTAATTTTAAGGGAGTTCAATAACTAGTTTGATTTGATTTTAAAAAAGCATTTGATATTATCATTACATATATTTTGGTATCGACACTAAAGGAATTAGGCTTAGGTTTGCTTTATGTGAAATGTGTGTGGAAAAAGAGAAACTTGGCACAATTTTAATTTTAAATGGGAAAATATGAACATAGTTGTATAAATTCTGCAATCATAACGTATCATATTATTTTGGGAAAATATGATCATAAGTGTATAAAGAATTTACACAACCATAATTTGTCATATTATTTCTTCATGTAAGTAGATATTTTTATTATATTCTATAGATTAAAAGTCAAAAATGATGTTTTAGTTTGCCATGTTTGCAAAAGAGAAACTTTCTAACATTTAAATTAGTTATAAAGAAAAGATATTAGATATCATGATACATATAAGTTGATATTTATTATGTTTCTTATTTATCAAAGTCAAACTAATAAGAATTAAATTATGTTAATATAATTGTTTTTGTTGGGAGATAATGTTGTTATGTATTTTAAATATTAATGTGTTTAATTTAAGATCAATCTTTCTCATAAGATTGTATTGTTAACTCTATTACATAGATGTAAGAATTGGTGTATTAAACATCAACAAACAAAGTGGTATGAGATTAGTGTCCTGTGTTATTAATTTTACAAGATTTGGGTCTACGGGATTTTGTTTCACACCATTACCTCTTTCTACACAAGTTTCATTGCCTATGTAATTTTGGTTTCAATAAGGAAAGTTATTAATTTCTCATACTTTAATCTTCCATACATTTGGCCTAGCATGACTCTTAATGCACATACTTGGTATGCAAAGGCTATGTAACTCTTCAACCATCTTTTGACATTTGCAAATATTCCACCATCCAATATCTTGATGATTATCCTTAGGTATGTAAAAGAGATATTTCTAATGTAATTGTAAATAAAGTTTCTAGAGCATATATGAGCTATATTTGGATTTCACCAAGATAACTACTTTCTCCTAAAATTCATCATCTATGCTATGAGCTATTTTAGAGGTAATCGGTCTCATAGCTTTTGCTCTTATCTTGTGCATTTCACTTTATTATAACATCCATGGTAGATATTATTTCCTCTTTAAAGCTCATAAACTCAATACAAAGACAAGAGGAGGGCTTAGATCTATTGTTACATACCCCAAAATCTAACATCACTTCAAACTTATTGTCATATTACCCCATTATTCATACAAATCAAAAGAGACACATGGATTTTATTCACTTTCAAATGACTACATAGTGTTTATTCTCATCAATGGTCCAAAGCACGACTTYTGTTAGAGTATAAATTCATTGGGATATATTGCACAATTATTATGAACTTCAATTGTTAAAAGAGACCACTTGACATTGAATGTCATATATGATTTCATTGGGATATATTGCTTGATTATTGTGAACTTCAAATGTTAAATTATTATTAAATTATAATAAATTTTAGTTGTACACCATGATTCTCAAACTTTGGGATATGGGGTTGTACACTTTAAACTGGATTCACTAAAATTTATTATTAAATTATTATCAATCTCGAAGGTTAAAAAACCATCCATTCTCATATATCCTTGTTGAAATTTTATATCTTTCTATCTCTTCATCTTTTTATAAGATCTCCTTCAATCAAGTTTTAATGTACTTACCTTTTCTATTTTTGTGAACCGGTAAATGCTCCCTTTCTATATTAATATATCTTTTTTTTCCAAATTCAAAGTTTTTTCTCAAGCCATTTTTATGTAATTATTTTTTCTCCTTTTATATTTTATTCTCAACCCTTATTAATTATGTTTAATCCCTTTTCATCATTAATATTAAATTAAATCAATAATATTATATTAATTAAACTATTTTACTATATTTATATTAATATATGATTACATATGTGTTGGAAATATTATTTTCATTAATGACAAAGAGAGGGGGAGACTATGAATGTTCAAGATAAAGATTGCAAAATGGAGATTGTTGGAAATATTGTTTTTGGATTTTTTATGCTCAGTTTGAATACCCTATTTTTTAAGGCAATTTTACCCTATATACCTAGCTCAAATGGGAGCATAGGTGATATGGTTGGAAATCTTATTCCGATACCTCTTCAATGGTATATGACATTCCCTCTAGCTCCTTAGGAATGCGAAGATATGAATTTTTCCGCGTGACAACCCAACCAGAAAATTTAAGTCAACTCAATCATTCTCTATAGGCTAGCCCTGAAAGTGAGGACATAAATATTATAAATACAAGATAGGTGTGTGCATTTGACGTGTATCCAAGAAAGAGATCAAGTATGACGTGCATAAAATATATCTAAGGTGCGCTAAAGGAGATGAGGTGTCTTTTTGAGATCTAAAGGTGTGCAAGAGAAGTCTAGGGAGTTTTCTTAAGGTTTTTTTGTTCTTAAGGTGCGGTATGAAGGACTGAAGGTCTGTAATACTACAAAGTGTGTTTTTTTGAGGTTGTGATGCTACAGTGTGGGTTCATATTATGGGAATGATGCTCTCGCTAGGGCATGAAGACTAAATGTGACAGGGGTTTGAAGCTATGTCTAATGTATGAAGCATGCAGATGAAGTTATAAGTACTTTGTGTATGGGGATCTTATATTGGTGTCTATACATGTCTTACTGAGTTGGTGCTCAACTAAAGAGATTGGTATCTCCGATAGGTTGGTGCCTATACAATATCTTGTTGAGTTGGTGCTCAACTGAAGAGATTGGTGTCTACAAATGTCGTTGAGTTGGTGTTCCGCTGAAGGGATTGATGTCTACATCAAGTTGGTGCTTACAAATATTGTAACAATAGGTTGGTGCCTACATGAATTTATAATGATAAGTTTTATGGTTTTCTCCCGATTGGGTTTCCATGTTAAACTCTTTGCATTGTAATTTGAGTTTATATGTGATTATTGTTTCTCAGCTGATGAATGATTGATGAATGATTAAATAAAGTAAAAAGTATATTATATTGATTCACCCCCCCTCAGTATAAGCATAAGTTCAACAATATGATACATGATATTATTGTCACTCATCTCACAAATAAATATATGGTTTAAACTAACCCTTACAATTATTTACAATGTAGATTGTATATAATTAATAACCACTTACACCAAATCACTCATATCATATTATACTACAATAATTTAATTTTAAATCACACTTTAGCTAGACACAAAAATTGATGTATGATATTTTTTTGTTTTAGATAAATTTGAATGCTTCATTTACATAAGTATACAAACCTTACCCCTACCAATTTGAACCCGTGACTTATAAAAACAAAACATATAATTTTAACCATTAAACCCTCTCGAACTAAATCAATATATACTAATACCAATAATCTAAAGTTTTTGAATCTTTTTAGGTAAAGAGGAAATGACATTTTTTACTTAAAATTTGGTAAAAGTCATTTTGGATGGATAGAATTGTTGGAGTTGTTAACTCTTACTTGTCTTATTTTTAATATGTGATTCTTCATAATGTGGTTTATGTAGAGTTTATTGTATTGTTTATTGTATTGGGCTAATGTATTGTTTATTGTAATGTAGAGTTTATCTCTACGTGAGTTGTTTTCTTCAATTATTTAGGAGGTTGTTAGATCTAGTTGGTTGTAAGAGATATTCTCCAACTAGTTGACTCCTAGATTCGTGTGTGGTTGAGATATTCTCTCAACAAATGGATTGTATGGCTAAAATAGTCAATCTATCTTAAGGCCAAGCTTGATGTATAAATATGCAATATTGTGTGATGATAATATATATACTAAGAACAATTGTATGCTTGTGTGAAGAAACATAACTCATCTCCTATTTTCTATCTTGGTATCAGAGCTGGTTTGGGCTTGACTCCCTCTCAGGGGGGGCCAAGAGCTTGAGAGAGCCGTAAGTTTTAATCCTATGTAATATGTAGAATTAGCATAGAAGGTGCGATTAGATTAGTTGTTTTGTGAGTTTTTTGTGTGAGTGTTTGTTGGAGTGGTTTTTTTTTGTATACAAAGTACTAAAGAATAAAATTGTGTGGAAAAGAGTCATGTTATACATGTTGATTGCCCCCATTAATCTGCCATTTGTGAGAGGAGATATGAGCTAGAGGTAGACGCTAGAAATCAAGGCCACGTGGCCAATATGTGTGCTCAGTGCCTAGAGACAACCTACGAGTTGTTCGAGTGGGTTTCATAGAGCATTTGTGGTTTCTGAAGAGATGGATTTGCGTGAATGAAAGAGGAGGAAAGCCATCTTTGAAATTGCAGTCATAAAACATTGAAAAGTCCATTGTGTGCTAAAGAGAGAAGAAACACGATCGGAATGTTGTTTATGATATGCCATGAAGAGCCTCTATAGGGTTTCATGATTAGTGTGCAAGAATCAATGTTACTCTCTGCTATGTTGATCACTACCCTGCTTAAATTATGGTTATGCTAGTTTGAAAGAGAAGCCTTGATCGTGCTTTGCAGATACAACCTCTTTATGCCTATTTTTTTGTGTTGGTTATTTGTTGCTTATACAATTTAGTGTATGTTGCGATGATGATGGTGAAATTTCTTAGTTTATGTGTGCTCTTATGATTAAGTTTTTTTTTATCTATATTTGTGGATGTTGGTGACGGTGAAAATTGTTTGTCAAATAAATGATGATGAATCTTCAAATCAAATGAATAAGGTCATAGTGTAAGATTGACACAGATACATCCCATATCCAAACTATTTTCCTAGAGAACTGGCAAGCACCATGGTTGGATACTTAGGTGTCTCGGTAGATGGAAGTATGTCCATAGAATGTCTAGTAGTTTAGTTGTTACAAACAAGGAATTGTTTTAGTGGTTTGAAGCAATCGTATCTTCAAAGTTAGAAGGGACCAAGTGGAAGTTCAACTGAGCATGGATGGTTGTCCAATTAGTTCATAAGTTGTGGATCTCAGGAATGATCCCTTATGAGTTGTTGAGACATGCATGTGGATTGCAGTCAACTAGTGAGGTTATGAGACATGCATGTGGATTGTTATCCAATAATTGATTTTGGGAGATTTGTGATTCGGGAGTTCAGGGAGGTGGAATCCGGGAACTCATGAATTCAACTCGGGAGCTACACCTTTACGAGGGTTACAAGACATCTTGATGGAGTTCAAAATGGTTAGAGATGCTAATGAAAACCTTACCTAATAAAGATCAAGACAAGTACTAGTTAAGGGAGAGTGTTGGAGTTATTAACTCCTACTTGTCTTATTGTTAATGTGAGATTCTTCATAATGTGGTTTGCTAATGTATTGTTTATTGTAATATATAGTATATCTCTACATGAGTTGTTTGCTTTGCAATATATAGTATATCTCTACATGAGTTGTTTGCTTTGTAATATATAGTATATCTCTACATGAGTTGTTTGCTTCTATTATTTAGGAGATTGTTACATCTAGTTGGTTGTAAGAGATCTTGTCTAACTAGTTAACTCTTATATTAGTGTGTGGTTCTAAGAACAAAAATAATTTTATGGTTGTGTGAAGAAACATTGCTCCTCTCCTATTTTCTATCTAAAATATTATATAATAGAAATATATATAATTTGGTTGAAATAAAGATATTCAAACATATTAAATCTATTTCCATATTAAAAACAAAAAATTAATCAAATCCAAAAATATTAAATCTATTTCCATATTAAAAACAAAAAATTAATCAAATCCAAAATTCCAATTTGAACAAACAAATTAATAAAAAAATAAAAAATAAAAATAAATAATAACCAAAATTTAATAAAAAATTAATAGTGATTATAATAAATCAAAATCATAAAAAAAATGCTAACATGTTATTTACAACTCAATAATATTACACAATTATTTCAAAATTTATATTATTCATTATCTCTACTATATATAAATAGTTAGCCAAGAACCACCTATTTACCATATTATTTTAAGGTTAGTAAAGCTCATTAATTTTCATGACCGACCATTGTTATGCGCATATTGTGCGCCTTTTCAGAAAGTACAAACAAAATGGCTACTTAAAGACTTGAATCTTTGCGGAATGGGCCATAAAGAAGTAGATATTAAAAAGGATCTCATACATTTTAAAGAACTCGTTGGAAAGGCGAGTGTAAAAGTCACTCTGATACGTTCAGAGGTTTTGAAATAACATACATATACTAATTTGTTCATTTGATGATTTTATAATTTTGTTCATATACTAAGCAACATATATCAGTTGAGGACACTTATTCTGTAAGTTACAAATATTATTATGTGAGTTTTATACTTTAGTAAAGATATATTTATTATTATATAAAAAAGGTTAAGTACCGGTCAGAGAACAAATTAGAAACAGAATCTTTCTCAACAGAAGGATATAGTTTCTAAAATTGCTCATGATGTTAGCTAAGGATAATCACTGTCCATTTGAGGCAAAAGCAGTTTGGTAAAGTACCTACCCCATAATAGTAAAATAGTTCAAAAAATGGAAACCTAATGACCAGCCAGCCAATGGGAACACCAATGCTTGAACAAAAGCAGCACCAAATATAGTGCAAACCAGATGGATAATGGGGCATCGCTGGAATGGAATACTTGATGAATAGCCAAAAAAAACATGAAAAAAATACGTCATTAGAAAAGCGAGGAAAATAGAATACTATTTAAAGAAACCATCAAGTGCAATTTAAACACACCAAACCATATTTCCATTTATTATAACACAGAAGGGACGGAGTATTGTCAAAAATATATATCGAAGTTTTGTTATTCTATGATTCAAAAAACAATTAGGAGAAAGAATCTCCAAACCCTTCAACCAATTGAAATTTGAAACTAGTTAAATAGTTAAAGCGCATAAAATAGACTAAATCCATCATTCCGGTTCATTCAACAAATCCAGCAGGAAGTTTTCATCTGAAAATACAGATGCTAGTTGTGAAAAAATGGTCGATGGTAATTGCAGTTTTATTTCCAGGTTCATAAAGAATCTTAGATTATTGTTCTAAGGACACCTGCATTCTTTTGAACACTGATTTTGTGATAAAGCAAAGGGCAAGGCCCTTCTTGGGAAAACGTATTGTTCTTACTGTTGGAAGAACCAAGTGATTATCAAACAAAACCTTTTCAACAAGTGATTGTCAAACAAAACCTTGCAGAGTTGAATAGAAATTCATATATATAGAATATTAAAATTTATCAATTATGTATCGTCCATGAGCACTTCTTCTCTAACTAAAGTCAGATGGAAAAGGGAGACATAAAAAACCAAGTGATCATTTATGAATATATTTCAGATGCATTATGCATCAAAATAGTATCCATGAACACTTCTATATCCTAAGTTATCTAAAAATAACTACAAGCTTTGTTGGTAAAGCTGGACAAAACCTGAATTTTTTTTATTAATCAAATTTATTAGCGACTTAACCCTTTGCTAGCCTAATTCTTTCCATATTCATAAAAAGTTTCTACAACTACCATAAAATAGTTTAATTTTTTTTGTGTGTGTTTTCAGAAAACATTTCTTATTTATGTTTCCAAAATTTTATGTTATAATAAAAAGTGTACTCATCGTTGCTTCTGATCATCATGACTCGAACAATTTGAAGTTCTTCAGTTCATAATATCAAAGGTAGGAAATCCTTGCTTCGATTCATCATCAAAGGCTCTCAAGAACAATTCGAAGTTCTGAAATTCATAGGCTCAAGAACAATTCGAAGTTCTCGAATTCATAGTCTCGAAGGAAGGAAAAATGAGGTAATTAAATTGAAATTTGTGAGGGAAGAATGTACAAATTTTGGATATGGTTTTATATATCAGACTTCTAAGTTTTTATTGAAATGCTAAAACTTAAATTACTCTTTTCAAAATAAAAATTTCTATGTACATTTTTGAGACAACAGACGAATGTTTATAAGCTCTTACCGATCTTGGACTGGATTTAGTTGACCCTTGAATCAGATTTAATGAGACTAAAGGAGCTGTGAGATTGCTCCTAGCTCCTTGTATTCCAGGGTTTGAGTTGGCATAAAATTTGTAGAAATTTTGCCCTTGTTATCCTTTAGAGAGGTCTGGAAAAGAATAGGATTGGGAATGTTTTTTTATTCAAGCTTTCCTTCGGGACATCGGTGATAAGTACCTCCTTCGCGATGACAACTGTCTTGCATTGCCTGATCCTGAGGAGAGGGGTAGTCTTGATTCTACTCCATTGAAGGGTTCTTCTGAGTATGAAGTATGAGCTTCATTTAGGTTAACTTCAAGTTGTGAGAGAATATGCTTGAAACAAACTTTGGGCATTGACATTGAGCTGCCTATGAGGCTGGCTTCTCTTGAATTTTCTGCCTATGATCTCAGATCTGTCGCTTCTTTAACAGTTGAATCTGGGATTTGGGAATGAACCTCTCGAGTGCAGCTTCCCCGGGGGCTTTATTCACAGGAGGAAGATCAGAGCCAAAGCGCCGAGAGTTAACGTTGTTAGGACATACCAATGTCACGCTGATTAACTAAATCTGCTTGTTGGTTTCAGTACCACCCTTGTTCGTTGATCTATACTTCCAACATATAACAAATCTGAAAACATATGTTGCTAATTAACTATATCTATCCTCTTGTTGGTTTCAGTACTACCCTTTATTTATTGATTTATACTTACAATATATAACAAATCTGAAAATTTTCGGCTTCGATGGTCTGCCCTTCAATCGAAGAAATAAAACACCAATATAATGAGTGACATAAAAGCTGAACATGCTGGATAGCGATGCACTTACTTTTAACGATAAGTTCGTCCAGGTAGGTGTGTGTGATAGAAAGAAGTGTAATGTGCGGGGAGGAAGGAAGTGCAATTCTATATATGTTCGAAGGAAGGAAGGAAAGAAGGAAGTAATCATTACGATTCTGAGTAATTGCTACGCATCCCTCTTTGTCGCGGAAGAACACTCGACCTAATCCCCGTGTGTAGGCCACCAGAACATGCTTTTAGCAGACGAAAACTTTTTTCTGTTCTCCTGCCGATTTTCACTATGGGAAGGTGAAAGATATTATTTTATTTCTGTTGCATTTTATACTAGCCAACTACATCCCCCATCCCGTTCAGCCTCTACGCTTGGATTTGTGGATTTGAACGAGATTCAGTATATGCATAGATGCTATTTTAAATCTTAGAACTACCCTTCTATTGATGGCCTGGGAGTAAATACAAAAAAATCCTAGAAGCTCAAATTACTTTGAGAGAAAGAAATACCGAACACATCGAAGAAACTTGATCGACCGTCAAGAAACCATGAAAAAAGGAGAATTTGGCTTTAGATTAATTGATGAAACCGAAGAGTGCTTACCTAATGAGGAAGTTCTAATAGTCCCTTTGGTTAGAGCACCCAGCTGATTTTCGATCTTCTTCAAAAATGCCATCGCTTCTTTAAAGGGTTTTGTAAGCTCCTCCTGATATTTGATGAACATCTCGCAATAGGCTTCCTGAGAAGAAACAAATAACGTTTCAGAGTGGTGAGCTTTGGATTAAGCTCAAAATGGCAAGTTCAGTCGCTGAGCAGATATTTTTCCTTTTTGAATCATTAGGTTTATGTTCCAGTTTTCATACACGTCTTAAT
>SNQJ01S0002063.1:71856-86450 GCA_010110895.2 Picea sitchensis
AAAAAAAAAAGTTATTAAATAATTTTCATCAATTTTATTCATCTTTAAAATTGAAGATTCTGAATAATTAATAGATAGAAAAGCATAATCTATAGTTAAATATCATATTCATGACATAAATGTTGAAATAAAATATGTATATTTCACTCTTCGTTATCATGACTCTAATTTGCTTCCTCACATGGCATGATAATAATGTTATTATCAAAAAATATGTTTTGATCTAGGATCATGTATTAGTATGAACAATAAATCCATATTCAACACATCTAGATAAAAAAAAACATCGATTGTAGTGTTTTGGAAAAACACAAGGCTCCATATTTTCATTCCAATTTTTTTTTGGAATTAACATATTAACCCACCATCACTATCTTCTTTTACATTACTTTCGTTAAAGGTATCCCACCACTTGTACCTTAAAATAACACATTAGAAAGATCATAAGTCCACTTGCAAGATCTCTTGTATCTTTATGATGTAACCTTAATTTCCCTCTATTAGGTTGTGATCATGGTGGCTAGCACAACAATTGGTTGAACTTGACCTCCACTCCATAATCAAGTGTGACATGTCCATTATCTACCTCCTTAAGGTGAAAATCATGTCCATATGCTGAAATAAATGGAAACAAATGTAATTGTATAAATGCAATTAAAGGACATTGTCATATGTTTAGGAACCCAACTAATAACAACATAATACATGTTATAAATCAAACATGCAATATAAAATGAACAATTGAATATGATAACTTATTACATCACCAAATTCTTATGCTTAGTGCATCTTCTTCACCGCATGGGTACTAGCTAGACATGCCATATTTTTGTCTTATATGGTATGCCACCTAGCTATTGTGATCATGGTATTTTTTATGGGTGAATTTTCACTTATTGGCTATTGTTTTGGCATTTTTTTCAAACAATACATTACAAATTGACCATTTTCACTCCAAAAAATTCACTTATCTTTTACATAAATATACTTATATTGATAATATTAGCCAAACTTAACAAGTTTTAATGGTAAATTCTATGTTTTTTTATTCAATATTCCCCTACATATCTATATGTATGATTTTTTTTTTAATCCGGAATAATCACCTAGATTACTATACTTAGGTATAAAATTTGAATCCTTAAAAAATACAACGATTGAGATAGGTCATTAGCATATTTTAAAAAAATGATTAGTATAAGGCATGCTTCTACCATTCAACTTGTTTCTTGTCATTCTCCCATTTTCTTATTTTCTCATCATACAACATGACCATGGTCAAGTTGCCTCTATATTTGTAAAGAACAAACTTATTAATGACATCCATTTGTACATCTCTTAATGGATTAATTAAATTACAACAAACAAATAGTATGGTATCAAATAAATATTATCAAGATTGTAAAAGGTCATTCCATAGAAAATAAACATAAGATAAGTGCCTTACCTTTTATCATTCACCTTCTTCCATTGGTTTTGAGTAGTTCACCTTCCCTTTTCCCCTCATCCCAATGGTCGTCCCAAACCACTCTACTTGCCATTCCATAGAAAATAAACATAAGATACGTGCCTTACCTTTTATCATTCACCTTCTTTGATTGGTTTTGATTAGTTCACCTTCCCTTTTCCCCTCATCCCATTGGTTGTCCCAAACCACTCTACTTGGGGTATTGTATTTTTTCTTGATGTACTTACTAGCACAATAGAATGATTCATATACAATGTACCCCACTACCATATATCCCTTAGGTTTTTCCCTTTGGTGAAGAAAACCCATTAACAATTTCATGTGCCTCTCCAAGAAGAACATCTAATGACATGAGACAACTCCCACTCATTTAGCCTCATCAACTTGGTGAATTAGAAGATGGATATGCAATTATGTGAACCTCATAGGTAGTTCCTTCTCCAACATAAAAAAATATCATCTATCCCTTGACACCATCATGGAATGACACCCATGTGAATATACTTTGATCCAATCTAATGTACAAATGAAAATAATTTTTATAAGGCACATCTTAGGCCCTAGAGGAATTCGTTGTTCACATAACAACTCATCAACAAAGGATAACGACACTACAAAATAAATATATACAAAATTAAAGAATGCATAACAATTTAAGTATTCCATATAAAACTATATGTAGGAAAAATAGCATGTAATGAAAATACCCTTAGAAGGTTCAAGTGGTTATCGATTTAAACCTTGGCATATGTCTTTCTAAGATGAAGTATTGTTGGAGATTTGAAACATATAAAGAATGTGCCTTCACACCCAATATAACATCCTTCACTGAAGACAAATATTTGTTTCTTCAAAATCCATGGTGTTAGCGTCAGAAGTCACTCCTGAATTGCTTGCAGGAGCAGAGCCCGACACCCATCAATTTAATGTCACAGTTTGATAAAAGGGCGATCAAATGGGTAGAGACTCGAGGAGATGTCACTCTAACTCAGGGACTGTATCTGGTACGCAAAGAACAAAGGAGGTTTGGAATCCTAACTTCAGCCAGTGGGTTGATTAAAAGATGAACAGGTGGAAGACTTAGTGAGAAAGGTGAACAAACGACTTTAGGCAACAGGATTTCGGTCGTTTGCAGAAGAAAGACTCTGAATGCAAGATCCTCTTGGTTCAGGGTCTCAAGAAACTGAAAGGGGACTTGACTGGATCCTCCAATTCCAAGTCACTCAGCGTTAAGAAAATCACACGAACTGACTAGAAACATCGTAATTGCTACAGTGATCCATTACAACATCATCCTACAAAAACTACAACTCGACTGGATCCTCCAATTTCGAGCGCTCTAACACATTATAACACAGATGAAAAGAAACTGGCATTCACAAGGCAAGAAGTCTCAGAAGTCTATACATAACCAGAACACAGTGCTTCATTAAAGTTTTACAACCGGGAGCTCTGCTCAACCATCGATCCCTTACAAAATTACAAGGACTGAGACTATATACTCAGGAAAATTCGCCCCACAGAGGCGTGCCCAGACACCCAAGGCTTGGTGTCTTTTCAGTCAAATTCGGACAKTCTTTCTCTGTCTGTCTCCACCTTAATTGYGCATGGCCCCTGCAGGGGGAGGGTAGCTGAGCTATTAATTGTCGAGCTAGCGTGTGCAGACTTTTCTGTCTCTTCGAAGACTTYGACATGACTTCTTTGAAGAACTGGGTACACAGGACCTTCTTGAGCGGACCGCTTGTCATACTTTCCATACCTTACGCTTAATGCAATGAGGAGAGGTTTCACCTACCCTTTCTCGCCTTAATTTATTTCATGCGAAGGTCGGGAGCGAGATCATATCAGATGGTACCTGGAGATCGAACGATCTATTCGAAAACTGGACTCGATGCTTTTGGCCCCCTTCTCGCATAGCTCCTTTCTTTCCCAAATGACCGTGGGCCGTGACCCTGTGTCTATCCCCAAAATGCTTTTGGCGTTCATGCATAAAGAGGAACTGATCCACGCTTCTTAGAATCACGATGAGAGAAACACCGAAATAGCTTGAGTTAGCGCCGCACGTTTCCACAGATCCGACGACTTAGAACTTACCTGATACCTTGGTGGGCCCGGATCCGGGAATCTCCAGCATTTCGTGCATCGGAACATAACAACATTGCCTTTAGCATTTTGGAGTTGCGACGGGAAAAATGCCGAAGCGGCTTAATCGCGCACCACTTGTCTATCCATATCGGACGGCCCAGACTATCTCCCTAGTATTGTGGGCCCGATCCCTAGCGCCCTCGGCACTTCGCGTCTCGCGGCTGGGAGGAGCTAAACCTTCTATTTCCAAGTCGCGATGGGCGAAAAGGCGAGGAGCCTAATCGCGCACCACGTGTCCCTCTGGATGGACGAATGAGATCTTTTCGACAATATTGCAGGCCCGACATTAAAACTCTCGCAACTCGTAATTTCGCGAGTTGGAGTGTGGAACTTTGACCTTCTCCTCTCGCGAAGTTCCGAGACGCGATGGTTCGCGAAGGGTGACCCCCGAGGAAATACGACTGCCCACCTTTTGAAACCTTCTGCGCTATACTTCGGCGCGACTCGGCTGACTGGGACTACCCATCGATCGTTGACCTGCTTCGATGATGAACCTTTTCCGCTGAAACAAAATGCCCGCTCGCTCGGTTTAAAACCCAAAAGGACTTCTTCCGCGTGCTGCTCTTGAGCATTTCGTGCAGCTTGCAAAACCAAATACTCTAGTGCCCGCGACAAGAATTATCGCTAACACATGGGACATCAACTTCTTGAAAAGACCATGAGGAATTGGCCTCTCCTCTACTTATTTTATGTGGAAAATGTTCCCTTTTAGTTATTGAAGCCATAATATCTCTCCTAACACCAAATGTGCCACTTTTTTGTATGATATGTGCTTGGGTCTATATGGTGTGTGAGTGTTCCAAAAGACATTTCCTAGCTAGTTGTTGAGTTGACGCAGACAAATGAGTGAGTCAAGAATAAATCTATGTTATCAATTCCATCCCCTAAGCATGCATACTAACTAAACAACCATTAAAATATGAATTCAAATGAATAAAAAAATTGTTTGGGGTGGGGTAGGGGGAGACTAGAGAATTTATTTGTTACCCAATAGAAAGGAAATATAACATGAATGATATCACTTGGCGGGAGTCTTATAGAAGTCGTCTCTAAGCATTCTTCATGGGAGGGTTCTTTTCTTTGTCCAACGACCTCTCTTTGATTTGGCAACACTTTCCATTATGCAATGGATACATTGGTAACAAAATTAGACAATTGTAGGCTAAGGAAACTCAATAATGGTAAATGGAAGCAAGGGACTTATGAAACTTTGGCACAATCTTGGCGGCATAACTTTAGCACAAAACAACTTATGGAAAATGGAGGATAAAATCTCTCATTTATAGAGTCACATGGACATGCAATGGAGGGAAATGGGGTTGGGAGTCAAATCATGGTCCATGCCTCATCCATGTGACTATATTCAAGTCATGGATGACATTATACCCCACAATTCAATGAGGCAGGATGACCTATAAGGGATTGCCTTCATCGACCAAGCTCTTCAAGTGAGTTCAAAATTTAATGAACCACAAAATTGGTGTGAAGTACACTAATACAAAGATTTCATCTGTATAAAAGGTTTTCCTACATAACTCATGCCAAATTAATCGAGGGGTTGTTCTCGTCTTGGTCAAATTTTAAGGTTGACTTTTTCTTTTGGCACATGATTGGTCTATACTCCATGATTTTGGACGTATTAGGTGGGGTTAATGTTGATTTGTGATATATCTAGATAAGATCATTTTAGTGTCATAGGTGGACAAAATTTATCTAATAATCATATGCCCTTTGATGTGCAAATTTAGGAGAACATCATATAGTAAAAATACATCATGTGTTTTTGTTACAAACACTAAGAGAGAGCCTAAACTCAAGAGAGAACCTTTATGGAGAGAGAAAGGAGACCACTTAGAAAACAAATGGTGAGGTGATGCATGTATATGATATCTTTACAAACAATGTAGGAATACTTATGCTCATGAAAGAGTTAAGTCAAATACAATATGGGACCATGGCTTGTGGATCCAAGTCATGATTTGTTGGCTCTATGATAGACCTGAGGTTCATAGAAGGTGTCCAATATAGGCCCAATGTAGTCTAGTGTGCTAGCATATTCAAAATTCCAGGTGGAAGGAGGTCTCACTTGAGGAACACATGATAGTTGCCATGTGATTAAGGTGCAAAGTATTAAAAATTTAGTAGGGGTTGTATTTATTTACTTATCCATTAATGAAATTCATTAAAATTACCATAACTAACAACATTCATGTGAATCACAATCACAGACCAATCATATTGTTGGTTGTGGAGCTTGATTATCTTCCTGATTCAGAGGTCTTGTTTCAACTGTGTTTGGATCCCATATCCTAACGGGGGGATGTGGGGGGATTCCCCCCCTACATCTATTTCCAGGGGGTCTAGGGGGGTTGACGACACTTTATGGAGCCCCCCTTGGTGGGGGTTCGGGGAAAGCGCCCCTGAAGAGACATTTTTGGGAAAATTGTCTTGTAAAATATTGTAATTTCGTAGTCAATCTAAACCGTTCATCATTAGGTTGCATATCTGACGATATAAGTTATGTTAGGGTTTTTTACCTTGAAGGAAACCCTATTTTATGTATGATGGATTTGTATTGCGGTGATGTATGAGAGTGAATATTGTATTCTAAGAGAGGATACTGTGAGAAAAAAATAAGAGTAAGTTACAACAAGTGTGTTGTAGGTTGTATCCCTTCATTTGTTGGATAATAATAAATGAAGGAATGACAATTTCTCTGGTGAACGTAGCCCATATTGAGTGAACCACGTATATTTGTGTCTCTATTATATTGTGTATCTTCTGTGTTTTATTTCCACATATGTTTTATATTATTGCTCTGCGATCCCCTTTTTTCTAACACATACAAATATAACATGAACATGAACATGAATACATAAGTAGAACATGCATCCACTGCATTAGAATAATGAGTAATACAACATATGTCTAATGCAAAACTCGAGATAAATCTCACATCCTCTCTCTTCAAAATCCTTCTTAACATCCCTTACATTCAATACAATGATCATATATATAGACAACTTGATTGGTTATAAAAGATTCCCTAATATACTAGGGAGTCTACAAATTGTAACCCACTCATATTACAGAGTACAAAATTGTCTACGTCATTAAATACGTACAAAGGGGATTGAGGGAAATAGGTGTCAAGAATGTATAATATGACTCCTTAGCCTTCACATACTCATGTTTCCACAAAACCATGTACTTAGACTTTTGTGGTCTCTTGGCTTCTAAGGATTCATATTCTGTTGAACTTTGCTTTGCACCAATAATTAGTCAAAATTGGGCTACAACAACTCCCCACGACACCTTCTAAATCATTTGTAAGCTGGGTTTTGCATCCCATTCCTAAAAAATGGGTTATATATATGTAAGTTCTCTGATTGCTACATCCTAAAAATTAGTGAATTCATCACACACAATGATCCACTTCTAGCTAGCTTCCTATATTCTCTAGGCATGTTCAGTTACTTATGAAATTTATGCTAGTTCTTCCATAGTGGGTACTACTTGCATCAATGTCTCCAACTCTATATTGGCATGTTGTTTCATATTTTAGTCACCATGACTAGAGACTAGTATTTCCTTGCAAGTCCACGTACCATGTTTGTTAACTTTTTCTTCTCATCCTCAGGAGCATCCTACTTGATTGATATATGTCAACTTTATACCATCTTGTCATCGAAGGAGTCTGACGCAATGGCCTCAATGTATACTTTCTGATATTCCGCCTATATTTTTTATGGGACCTTATTTTGTGTAATATTCCCCAACTTAATTGAGGAACATTATGAGCATAATTACACAAAAAATCGATTTTTTTTGCCAACTAATTATGTAGCTTACCAACTATAGGAATACAAACACAGATTTAACCATTCAACTATCATTAATTTAACTTTAGTTACAACATGTTGAAATAAACATGAGTGAAACTAATTAATTCCAATCACAACATCATCTAAACTATTCACATACACATAGTTAAAACACAACAATTTAGCTCATAAAATAACACAGGACACAAATACACACTTATATTTTCATAACAATTGTGCAACTAGATGCTTGAGATGGACATTCCACCCAACCATAAACTTGTTGTTCTATATCTCAATAGCAAGTCACCCCTGAGCTAGGGATAGGAATCCGCAAAAGAGGGTGTCTTTCACAGTCCACTCACAACTCAGATATCCCGCAACCCACTAGTATTCTTATACAACTATCCCGATTTCCACCAGCTCTCTTCCTCTTGACCTACCCAACCCAAGGAATTCACCACTTCACTATTTTCTGCCAATTAGGTGTCACATCCATTTATCACTATTGGGAACTCAAGGGAACTCACTGCTAGGAAAAGTACTAGTAAAACAAAAACAATCACTTGTTGTTACAATGCAACTCACACAAGAGTTCACTCACCATGATTGACAACTCGGTTCTTCTACAAGCCTGACAATTTGCTTCCATAATTCACCCTCGATTGTTTATCCATCTCCAGTGCACTTCCTTTATGTTCTTTGCTTGTTGTTCATGCAAAAAAATGACTATCTAAAAACTTCCCCCCTTAGCCATACGGATTTCCTCCCTTTTTCTTGCTTGCTTGACTTACACTCTTTCCTAAGTTGATTGTACTTCAACCCCATGCTCATAATAACTATGGGATGTGACTTCTCACACCCACACTCTTACATGTATTCAATGATTGGTCTCTCATACACTCAAACAAAAAATAGAAGGTTGTCCCCAATGATAATAAAATTCAGGAAAGTGGGTTTGGATTAATACCCATAAATAATTTTCGCTTTGGACCCCTCTTAGACACTCCCTTCTCTTGTGGAAAATGTTGGGCCTTCAATTTTTTAAGAGAACCTGATTTTGCGGAAAGGCCAAAGTTTTGCGGGAAAGTGCAATAGCACAACGAAAGATTAGAAGCAGTGGAGAACAATTAGGATAAGAGGAAAGGTTAACTGCAAGAGTGTCAGTAGTGAAAATAGATCATGCGCCAGCTAGACGAGCAAGTGGAAAGATCCAGAAGCTTCGAGCACATGCAAAGAGAAAGCAGGAAAATTAGCCTTCCGTGGAATCAAGAAAAGGAAATAGTGGAATGAACAAGTCAAGAAGCGCTCGAGGGAAAACTAGACATATGGGAATATGTAATGGGAAAGGGTTGGTTGTTGGTCATATTGTGTGATGTTAGATTGTTGTTTCTAGTATTTTTGTTGTTCTTCCTCTGTCATCAAGTTATTGTCATTGTTTTTGTTGAGTTTGGTTTGATAAGCTATTGTAATGGGTTTTGTGGGAATAATTGTGCTTGCGCAATAACGATAGAGTATGTAGTGGGTATTGGAACATGGAATGTGATATATAAGCTATGATAAGAAGGATGTACTCACAAGATCATGAATTCTGAGATACTGATAATATAAGAGATCATTTGGGCCCTAAAATTTTGGTTATGATGTATATGAGTTTGTAGTTTCTTCATTGTTCAATTACTTATGTATTGTGTATTTGGTGTTTAACTATTATCTCTAATGTATGAACTTGACTGTATGTTGTCAAACCTAGTTAATTGGGTGGTTATGTTGATTTAGACAATTGGTAATATAAGTCTTTATATGTTTAAGTAGGATTTTGCATTGTGTTKCACCAGACCCGATGATGCATCCTCTTTGATTCACTTCACCTCATACAAGTCTCAGTTGCGCTTTGATTCATAACTCCTTCCCTTGTGGATGGTTGATTATGCCAACGCTTCTAGACTACAACAGTACCTTTTTTGGTAACCTCCGAGAATCTCGATCTCCAATATTGCGCCAACAAATGGTTATGTTGTCGGGGCCTATCTTTAAAGTGAGTTTTTAGAGGATGCCACATCATATATTTAAGTTTGACATTGAGAATTGGTGGGAAAGAAAGTTTGACGAGTTTATACAACAAGAATCTGAGTTACGACGAAAAATCTTGAGGGTTGTGAAGAGCACTGTCGTTTATTAAGAACCCACGAGTGACCAGTACGAGATCTTTTGTATTCAATTCCATAAATAATTTTTTCAATGGTTAGATCGGTTACAAGAAGCGTTGGAATATAAAGATCGAGTCAAGAGAAGCTATAATTGGATCATTGAGCGTTTAGTAGTTCTTAACCAGCTAGATCATCTGATCTCTAGAGATGTGGATTTTTGGGTGCACACCACCTTGAAGGGATATATTATTGAATTTTATTGAGAGAACCATAAGAGTTTTTAAAAATTAGAAGTCGTATTCCAAGAAGGAGCCCGAGGAATATTGTTGCGGGAAATCCCCCTTTGGATTAAAATTTTTCTAGCGGAAGAGGGGATGTTACCTGTCCAAGTTGAGATGGCAGCGTGAACCCCTTTGCATGATGGGTTGGTGATTCAGGAGAGGGTTCATGGGTTAGGTTCTGAATTTTCTTGACATATGGGGGGTCATCGAGTGAAGAGTGCCAGATATGAACGATCTCAGAGGAGGGATGTTGTGATAAAAAAGAGGCAACAAAAACATATGAGAAAATTGATGAAGAGGCTTGATCAATCGTGGAAGGAGATCAGATTCGACGATACTTATAGAAGAGATTTAGAGAATTTACGGGAGTTGCAGACATGTGGAAGGATGGCCAACTGATGGTTGCAAGAGAGGTTTGGAAAGAGAATTGAAATATCTTGAGGAAGCGGACTAGAGGAAGGAAATTCAAAAGAAAGAATAAGGATAGGTGCCACCCTTGAAGAAGAAGACTCAGCCAGAATCCCTGAAGAAGTTGTGGGAGAATCATATCCTATGACTCCAGAATATGATAAAGCACATCACAAAAATGATACAGTAATACACACTCATGCGACCCCCTAGGTTTAATAATTCCATTCCATGTCACAGGAACCAACCTCAAATCACCCAATCCCTCAACGTTATCTATAAATCCGGTAAATTATGTACTAAATTTATTAGTATTTTTTGTCATTTCTAATCATTGTAATATGACAAGTTCAAGTGGTAGTAGTGGAAGTGGGACAAGTTCTTTAGTCATGACGCAACCAGGACCCTCGGGGTTCATTTTGATAGGATCTCCAAGTTCTTCGATGGCAAGTGAACATGCATGATCCCTCACCTGATGCCCATAGTTTTGGGGTAAAGGGGATGAGGATGTCGAACAACATTGGTTTCTTTGTGAAGCCATCTAAAGGTCTCGTGGAACTCTAGATGCCAACAAACTGGTCGAGTTTCAGGCCACCTTGTGAGGGTGAGATTTAAAATGGTAGATGAAATCCATTGAGCCAAGAATAATAAAGGATAGGTTTTCACTCTTGCTCAGGTAACATAAAGATTCATCACATAATTTGACTTACCATAGTCAGAGCAACAAGATCTCTCTACGTTGCGGGAGATCAAATAGAGAGACACATAATCTACATGTCAATATAACCAAATGTTTAAGGATGAGATAGGGAAATTGGAAAACTCCATCCACGAAGACCACCCGTGAGAATGGTTTATACAAGGGTTGTTACCATTGTCTTGAATACCATTAACCCAACAGAGGATTTCTACGTTGGGGAAAGACTTAGAACAAGACATGAAGATCAAGGCTATGACAGGTTATCTTGGTAGATTGTGGGTGATGTGACCACCTGACGATCATAATATCTCGTAATTGCAAGGCCAAATTTCCTTGTTAACTGACATGATTCAGGAACTGACCCTTCCTAGAGCATGTCAACCACATGTATGGTGTACTAGATGCTACATTGAGGGCCATACAGTGACATAATGTCCAAGACTAAGGGGTGCAGGACCCCCTCTGCACCCGATGGCGCCTCCACTAGGGGGACCATTAGGTGGAGTTTTGCAAGTTTCCGCTACAACACCATTTCATGTCCCTATTCAATACCATGCCTTCCCCAATAATCAAGGAAGCCAAAATAATGAATATTGTGAAATATGCAGAGGTCATGGCCACTCCCCTAGGCACTTTCCAATTCTACAAAAGTACACCCATGTTCTGAATACAGTATAGTGTGAATTATATGGGTCACCTACTCACACTACCAAGCAATGTCGCGCTCTAGATTCCTTTACAGATAGATTGGATCGATTTTTGTTTAGGTTCGATGAAGCTCCTCAAGGGTTTGGAGGAGGTTGTAGAGGCGGGGGAAGATTCAGAGGTGGACAGACTGGCAGAAGAGGACCAGTTTTTTGTTGCAATTGTGATGAACAAGGACATATCAGAGAGTTTGTCCTCTTCCGAGAAGACCTCGGTGCACACACTGCATAAACAAAACCCATGACACAAAGGATTACCCAGAATTGATCATGAAAAGGGAAGATCACGCAAGGCAACAAGGTGCCAATTTAATAAATTCTGAGCCTCAACCTATCACTAAAGAAAAGGAGCCCAATATTAGCATTGTTACTAGAGGAGGGACTAGGACTTGTGTTGATGTTGACAACCCTGATCAAAGTAAAATGCAGAAGGTGGTACATGAGGATGCTAAGTATGATCCTATAAGGTAGAATGAGTTCTTTAAGAAAGTAGTAGAGATGTTCCGTCAAATGTATAATCCTGCAATTCCAACAGTCACAGAACCAAGCTTTGAGATTCAACCAAGAGTTATGGAAAATTTGTTTGCACAGAAGGAACTACTAGGGAAATCACAAGAGATTATTGATTTATGGTTCCAATTGTTTTCTGACATTTTGAATGATGAACTACTCACTACAAAGTTGGGAAACACAATTATGGGGACTTTAGGTACTAAAGGCAGCCCAGAGGAGCTAATTATTGCTAACGTTCTAGAGACAAATAAAAGTAGGATACAAAGGAGGAAGCAGAGATCTGGAAGAGAATTTAGACTAAACGCCCACATCGACGAGTACAAAATTAGCGATGTTATGTTAGATTTGGGCTCAGACGTCAACATACTACCAAAGAAGACTTGGGAAGAAATGGGTAAGCCCAAGCTCGTCTATTCACCTATTTAGCTGTGGATGTCCAATCAATATTGTATCTATTCTGTTGGGAGGATGAAAAACGTTGAAGTGGACATAGCTAGTGTTAAAAAATGGCATACTTGAAGTTGTTATATACCTAAAGAAAGAAATTACGACCTTTGAAGTGGATGGTATGAAAGTAAACCAACCTCTAGACTCATACCAAGGTCCTCGATATACTGATGCAACTAAGGAAAATATGGTACATGGTGTCTTAGATCAACTCTATGCTTTGACTGTAGGAAAACAAGAATACTACATTAACCCTAAAGCAAGTGGATTTGTAAGCTGGCAGAGCATTCAGTCTGCAAGAGAAGATTCAAAGGCCGCCTTTTATAATTGCAATAGGGAAGATATGAAACTATTTCAAGGAATTGTGCGACTATCAAAGCCACCAAGTGGATTGGGATAGAGATTATAAAACACCCTTTTTATGATGGCACTTCAGATTTACGTAGTTTTCTTATTGATCTGGAGGAAAAGGTCGATGTTCAATAAAGAATTCTAGTACTTGATGTGGCGTTAAAATCGTCTCTAGCTAGGTGGTGGGCCACTCATAAGGGGGGTCTAACTTCTTGGGATGAGGTCAAACTCTCCATTCAATACCACTTTATCCTTCCTTCACAAATTGACAAGTCGAGTAAGGATCAAAAGCCGAAGCATCAACTGTTAACTCTAAAATCATATGGTGGGTTTTCGAATCCAAAGGAGCATGTTGCACATTGCACTAAAGTATGGGAAGTTGCACAACTTCCTTATAAATGTTGGGTGCATCAATCTATTCATTCTTTGGGACAAATTCCAAATGATTGGTACATGCATGAGACTAGAAGACAAACTGCCTATTGGGAAGTACTTCAAAGCCAGTTCTGCCATGATTTCTCATTTTTGGGTAAGTCTCCTGAAATCACCCTAGTATTGCAATAAATTAAAAGGATGCTATTTACTAATAAATTTAAGCCCTTACATTCACCTATAGTCTTCCTTGAACATGAATACCTACTTCATTATAGCCTTTATCCATCCTCTGTATGAATACCCATGGCTTGTAGTAAGGTTGATACGGACCTAGAAGATCCCGAAGATCTAGAGAACCTTAGGAATTTGACATTTAAAGAATCCAAAGACATTAGGGTTGTTGTTAAGAACCAAATATCAATATAGCATAGAAAATCCTCAGAAAAAGTACTCAACGCCTTGAAAAAGGGAGAATTTCAGATAATAAGCCTTTTCGAGGGGGCAACCTCCTTTTACCCCACTTAAATGTTCAAGTACAAGATGATTCAAAATGAAAATGTCTCCTTGGTATATATAGGAGACCAGAACATAGTTACCAACTTAACGAGAACTCTACAGAGTTCTTGTTTTTTGGGGGGTCCAATTTTTTACCTTGTTTTTAAAAATGGCGCTACCGGTAACACCCCTCTCCCTTTTTAGGTGGTTTTTCGATATTTTAATTTTTTCAATCCACAATGTTTACACATTTTTTTTTAAATGCTTATTTTTCATCTATTTTCATTTTTTTCAATTTTTATTTTTTATTTATTTTTATTCAATGGTGTTTTTAGTCATTTTTCCATGCTTCTTTCAATCTTAAAAATATTTTTTACCATTTACTTTTTTGAAGTTACGATTTTTCATATAATTGTGTCTTCTTAATTAATTTATTGTTCCATACTTTTAAAATATAGTGGAAAACACCATTCTTAACACATTGTTTACCTTTACTTCAATACATGGAAACAATTTGTAGTTAAATAACACTATTTTTTAATATTTAACAAAAAAATATAATTTAATTTTTTTTATATAAATTAAAATCTAAGAAAAAAAAAAAAAAAAAAAAAAAAAAAAAAAAAAAAAAAAAAAAAAAAAAAAAAAAAAAAAAAAAAAAAAAAAAAAAAAAAAAAAAAAAAAAAAAAAAAAAAAAAAAAAAAAAAAAAAAAAAAAAAAAAAAAAAAAAAAA
>SNQJ01S0002063.1:89551-134970 GCA_010110895.2 Picea sitchensis
TCTGAAACATTGTAGAAAACAAGTTATAGCAAAAATTCCAAGGTGTCTCAGATGTAGCAGCGAAACCCCAAGACCTTGAGCTCTGATACCATATGTTAAGAACCAAATATCAATATAGCATAGAAAATCCTCAGAAAAAGTACTCAATTCCTTGAAAAGAGAGAATTTCAGATAATAAGCCTCTTCGAGGGGGCAACCTCTTTTTATCCCATTTAAATGTTCAAGTACAAGAAGATTCAAAATGAAAATGTCTCCTTGGTATATATAGGAGACTAGGAGGTATAATTACAACTTATGGCCTAAAGTAGACATAAATAAAATAACATTACTAATCTAATATGCACCAATTAAGGGGTAATGAGCCAATATTAGGGCTTAACAGTTGTTAAAGACACTATTTCGGATGATGTTAGTAGCTCCTATACCAAACCCCTGAAATTGTAGAAAATAAACATAGGGAGTGAGGAGCATCCCAAGATGGTATCCATAGGAGACTATTGGGACGAACAAACCATGACCAAGATACAAGCCCTATTGCGGGAATACAAGGATCTCTTCCCTAAAATATTCTCATAATTAAAATGGATTAAGGGAGATTTAGGGGAGATGAAAATTGAGCTAAAACTTGACTCAAACCCGATCAAACATAGGCCCTATTTCCTTAATCCTAGACTCAAAGAGAAAGTGAAGAGGGAGATTGATAGAATGTTAGCAACTGGGATAATTTTTCCGGTGGATGAGGCTGAGTGGATCAACCCTATTGTAATACAAAACAAGAAGGGTATGGACAATATCCGAGTCTCTGTGGATTACAATATTTTAAACTTAGCCTTTTTACATGACCCTTTTCCTACTCCCTTTAGTGATGAAGTCCTGGACCAAGTAGCAGGGAATGAAGCCTATTCTTTTACAGATGGGTTTTTGGCTATCACTAGGTTAGAATTGTTGAGGAGGACAAGAAAAAGGCTACCTTCACTACCGAGTGGGGATCATTTTCCTATAATGTTATTCCTTTTGGGCTCAATAATGCCCCAACAATGTTCTCTCGGATAGTGATTACAACATTATGTGACTTCATTCAAAAGTTTATTGAATTCTATATGGATTATTGGGTTGTGTACATCCTATTAAAGGAGCATATAAGTTTATTACGACTGATGTTTGATCGCTACAGACAATTACATAATTCCCTAAACCTAAAAAATGTATTGTTTGTGTACCATTTAGGAATATGCTTGGACATATAGTCTACAAGGAAGGAGTGTTGGTGGATCCTACAAACGTTGTCATGATACTAAATGTGCCTCCTTCTACAACTTCCAAACAGTTGTGGTCAATGTTAGGTAACACAGGATACTATCGTAAGTTTATCAGAAGCTATGCAAGCATAGCCACCCCGTTCGAAAAGTTCTTAAAGAAATTTGAGGCTTTTGGTTGGATGTCAGAATGTGATCAAGCCTTTGATACCCTCAAAGAAAAATTAAGTATTGCTCCTATTCTCGTCTACCCAAATTGGCAAGTAGAATTCCATGTGCACATTGATGCTTCTGACATTGCTTTAGGGGCCATCCTTTCACAACCTGGTGAAAGAAACCTGGATCATCCCGTCTGCTTTTCCAACAAGAAGGTTTCTCAGGATGAGTACAATTACACTACAACTAAAAGGGAAGGTTTAGCAATGATTTACTCTTTGCAAAAGTTTAGACATTATTTTCTAGGTAGTCACTTTAATTTTTTTACTGATCACTCAGCTTTGAAATATCTTGTTAATAAGCTTGTGTTAGAAGGCATAATTTGCAGATGGTTATTGTTGTTTCATGAATTTTCTTTTGAGGTCATTGTTAAGCTCGACAAACTAAATGTGGGTCCAAACCATTTGTCTAGACTAGAGTCAGGAGAGAGTAGTGGGTTGTATATGATCAACTACCAGAAACATATATTTTTAAAGTAGAAGTTATTCTTGATCACTTGTTTGACATTGCATTATTTTTTAACATGGGTACCTACCCTAAAGGTTATTCCACAACTCAAAAACAACATCTAGTGGTCCAATAAACAGACTATCAAATCATTGTGGGATACTTGTTCAAATTAGGATTGGATAACATCTACACATGATGTGTACTTGACCATGCAAGACCTGCTATTTTTTGAGAGTGTCACAATGGAGTTATGGGAGGACACGTAGGCGTAAAGGAAACTGCCCAAAAATTATTACAAGCAGAATTATGGTGGCCAACATTGTTCAAGGATGCCCAAGATTATGTTGGGGCATGTGATGTCTTTCAACGAGTTGGAAAACTATCTCGCCACGATGAATTACCCTTACACCATGTCCGAGGCCTGCAAGCCTTTGAAAAGTGGGCTATTGATTTCATCGGTCCGATCAAACCCCCTGTGAAGCACGCCAAGGCACGATACATTATTACTACAACCGATTACTTGAATCGTTGGGCAGAAGCACATGCTATTAGATATTTCTATACAGACACAACAATGCAGTTTATTTTTGAGTACATAATTACGGGTTATTTGTCACGCGGAGCTTGACCAATGATCGAGATCCACTTTATTAATTGAGACTATTTCCATTCTCAAAAGGGAGTTTTTGATTCAACACCATAAGAGCAGTCCATACCATCCAAAAGCTAATGGAACAATATAATTTTGACGTCCCTAGCCACCAACAAAGTAGAACCTTTCACCACTTCTTGGGCCCGTTTCCCTAGCCACCAACAAGCCGGGCAACACCACTTCTTGGACGTTTCACTTCACTCTGATACCATTTTGTGAATTTATATGCATGCATATCTAACACAAATTAATAGTTACAACATTCTGTTCATGCCACTTATTCATGTGGAAATAATCATTAAAACATACTGACAATATATGCATACAAATGACATATTCTAACCATACACATATTAATGCACAAATAACAGTAAGCCTACACATACAACATATATGATGTATCTAGGAATTACTCATCAAGTTATAAAACATGTACAATTACACAACATACAATCAACATAGATTTAGTACTTATATTTCAATAGATGACCACCAAATTGCCTGCATACCTTCCACGAACCTCCCAGCCTTAGACCACCTTACTCATCACGCTCAGTAGTGGGTCACCCCCGAGCTGGTACTAAACTCCACCGAGAAAGGGATTCCTAGGCTTGGCAAGGGCAACAGGAAAGTCACACAATCAACAGGAAGGATTATCTACCAGGGCTACCTGACACTAACAACCTACAACCTCTCATTCCCCACATGTCTTTCCCACCCCAGGAAGTGTTCCCCTTCTCTGCTCAACAGTCCTTCGGCTGCCCCACTTCCCTTCTAGGGCTTCAACAACAGGCCATACAAGAATGATTAGAACACTATAGATGTAGTTGGGCTCCCTCTGGAAAATCACTTCCCCAACAACCTCTCTCACCTGGAGAGAGTTGCTTGTAGTCCTGACAACCTGCTTCTTCACTCCAAGGGCCTGACAACCTGCCTATTCAAACCACATGTCCGACAACCTACTTCTTCAGTCCAACTTCTAATTCAACTCCAGTAAGGATAATGGCAATAACAAGGCTCGGTATAGCTCAGGTGATGACAACAACAAAAAACCGTTAAGGCACAACATGACTCATGCAAGGTACAAGTGCGTTGTGCTTCATAGGAAAATATGGATCAACTTCACAGGTTTACTAGTTTCAGAGGCACACGCATGATGCAGAGGTTAAGGATGAAGAGGATGGCTCACAACATGAATCCCTGGATGAATTGGGAAGGGTGAAAGACTTCTAGAGAATCGTAAGGGTCGTGAGTAAACTCGAGACTGGTCCCGATGCAAGGATGGAGAGAAACGCCAGAATGGGAAGCGAACCCCCAACGAGCTGGCTTTCCCAGCTTTAAATGTATGCTCCCAGGTTGACACATGTCTTCCTATAGTTGCATGAGTTCCACTTAGCACTTGTTCCCTTTCCAGGAACTTAGGACAACACCGATCATGTCCACCTTAACCTTTAGGAAATAATAATAAAATATTATTCCCTTAGAGGTAAGCCCTCTAGTTTATCCCCAAGGTCTAGACACTTAGCCGCCTCTCTTACCCTGCCTAGAGAATCTTAGTCCCCCATACTCTTTATTCGTGGTCGGTCTACACGCAACAGTGTAATTTTATTAATGATATGTGCATTTACATATACAAAAATCAAGATCATGGCCTTAAGCATCTAGGCTCTCTAGCCTAATAAACATATAAGTCTTCAACTTATAAACACTTGGCTCACCATCCTATAAACATAATTACAATTCAACATGGGGCTCAAACTTGGGTTGTTACAATCCCCTCCCCTTATTTTTTCACTGTCCTCAGTGCAACTTACTTACACAACAACAACAAGATTTCCAAAATCTTCAAAAATATGCAGGTACTCTGCCTGCATAGCATCTTCATGCTCCCATGTTGTGTCCTCGGGACCTTACTAGGTCCACTGAACGTTTACAAGACCTATGGCTCAATTTTAGTGCTACTTTCTTTTTTGATCCAGTATACGCATCGGATGCACCTGAAAAGTGCTTTCCTGCTCCACTTGAATCACATTCCAATCAATAACATGATTAGCATCAAGTACATATTTCTTAAGAAATGACACATGAAATACATTATGTATAGACATGCATGTAGGAAATGAAAGCCTATATGATACTAGACCAATCCTCTCTAGGATTTCAAACGACCCACGATATTGACCTTCCAACTTTGAACAATTTCCCAACTTCAAGGAACTTCTGTTGGCCTTCACTCTCAGGAATACATGATCCCCCACTTTAAATTCCCTGTGAGTTCTATTCTTATCAACATAACTTTTATGCCTGTCTTGGGCAACCTTCAAATTATGCTTAATATTCAACATTTGTTCTTCCATTTCCTTGAGCAACTCTGGCCCAACCACTGCCCTATCAACTGGGTTGTCCCATCTTACTGGGGTGTTGCACTTTCTGCCATAAAGTGCTTCAAATGGGCTCATCTTAAATGATGCTTGATACCCATTGTTGTAGGAAAATTCTACCAAGTGTAGATTATCTTCCCATCAAATGGTTTGTCCACCACATACATTCTTAGCATATCTTCTATCACTTGGTTCACCCTCTCTGTCTGCCCATCAGACTCAAGATGATAAATAATGTTGAAGTTCAGATTTGTTCCGAACCCTTTGAATAACCCCTTACAGAACTTTGATGTAAACTTTGGGTCTCTGTCAGACACAATTGTCTTAGGTACACCATGCAAGTGTGCTACTTCCTTCATATAAATATCAACAACATTAGTTTCTTTATGAGTAGTCTTCATAGGAATGAAATGGGTAGCTTTAGTAAGCTTGTCCACCACTACCATGATTGCATCATGCTGCTTGTTCATTCTGGCCAATCCCGTGATGAAATCCATTGTCACCACTTCCCATTTCCACTCAGGAATGGGTAATGGTTGTAGTAACCCAGCAGGGTGTCTATGCTCAACCTTGACCCTTTGACATTCCAAGAATTTAGCAATAAAATCAACATTCTCCCTCTTCATGCCTGGCCAATAATATTGGCTTTTGACTGCTGAGATTGTTTTCTGATATCCCGGGTGTCCTGCATAAGGCACACTATGCATCTCTTTTAAAATAACACTCCTCAATTTAGAAGAGTTGGGTACATAAAATTTGTTTCAGTATAGGAGGATTCCATCAATTCCCAATTCATAATCCTCAACCTTCTGTTGCATTTTACCTTGCTGCAATTTTGTTACCAATGCCATGTATTGCAAATCTGATTTTGCAGCCTCTACAAATCTGACTTTCAAATCTGACTGGTACATGCTAATGGTTGTAGCATGCAACTCATGCACCCTTCTACTGAGTGCATCAACCACTTTGTTCTCTTTCCCCTTGATATGCTTTATTTCAAAGTCATATTCACTGAGAAACTCTAACCATCTGCTTTGCCTGGAATTTAGAGTTGGCTGATCAAACAAATATTTCAGACCATTATGGTCTGTCCTCAACTCAAACCTCTTTCCCATGAGGTAGTGCCTCCACTTCTTCAAGGCGTGCACTATGGCTGCCAACTCCAAATCATGAGTGGCATAAAGACTTTCATGCTCCTTCAACTTCCTTGATTCATAACATACAACAAACCCATTTTGACCGAGGACTCCACCCAGTCCTTCTTTACATGCATCTGTGCATACAACAAAGTCTTCATTTGGATCTACAATCCTCAGAATTGGAGCACTGGTTAAAAGTTGCTTCAATTGCTGGAAGCTCTTCTCACATTCTTCTGTCCATTGAAACTTCTTCCCCTTCCTTTGCAAGTAAGTGATGGGGTGAGCTATTATTGAAAACCCTGCAATAAAACTTTTGTAGTAGCCATCTAGGCCCATGAAGGATCCGACTTCTATCACATTCTTTGGTGCTGACCATTCTCTAATGGCTTCTATCTTCTCAGGATCCACTGCTATCCCATCCTTTGAAATGATATGCCCCAAGTAGTGAATTATGTTTTGATAAAATGAGTACTTGCTCAATTTGGCATACAACTGATGTTCTCTTAGCACTTGTAACACCACCCTCAAATGACGCTCATTCTCTTCTTCCGACTTGGAATATACAAGAATGTCATCCATAAAAACAATGACAAACTTGTCTAAATATTCCCGGAAAACACCATTCGTTAAGCACATAAAAACAACTGGTGCATTTGACAACCCAAATGGCACCACTATGAACTCATAATGACCATACCTTGTCCTGAAGGCAATCTTGTTGATATCTTCCTCTTTAATACTTACCTGATGATATCCTGACCTGAGATCTATCTTGGAAAATATCTTTGCATCCTTCAATTGATCAAAGAGATCATCAATCCTTGGAAAATGATACTTGTTCTTTATAGTTACTTTATTCAAATTTTTGAAGTCAATGCACAATCTCAACATCCCATCTTTCTTCTTCACAAACAAGACTGGGGCACCCCAAGGTGACACACTTGGGCATATATACCCCTTCTTTAGAAGTTCTTCAAGCTGCATTTGCAACTCGTTCAGTTCGATTGTACTCATCCTGTAAGGAGTCTTTGACACTGGAGCTGCTCCAGGCATTAAATTTATAGAGAAATCAATATCTCTATTTGGAGGTAGTCCTGGTACCTCCTTGAACACATCTACAAAATCTTCCAGGACGACATGCTCCTCCAAATTTGGCACCTTATCCTTAGATGCTTCCTCCATATGGGATGAAAATATTTGACATCCTTTCCTGTAACATTTCTTCAGCTGCATTGTTGAGATTTCTCTGATAGTAACTTCCCTAGGAATTCCTTGGACTGCTCTTTGATTTCCTTCCTCATCTAGGTAAGTGAATGCCTTGTTACGACAGTATAAGATGGAATGGTGTTGGTCTAACCAATCCATACCAATTAGGCAGTCATAATATCCTAAAGGCAAGATGTTCAAATCTTCCCTTGTGCTTAGTCCATTCATGTCCATAAGACATGACTTAACCATATAATTGACTTTTTATTTGGCTCCAGTAGCCAATTGCACCAACCAATATTTTCCATGATTGCTTCTTAGCAAATGCAAACTTTGCACCATCTTAGGATCTATATAACTATGACTAGATCCTGAATCAATCAAAATAGTAATGGTTTGGTTGTTGATCGTACCTTCCACTTCAATCATATGCGATTGATACTCTGCTTGCTTGTTGTCCAAGGTTGCATAGATCCTTGGTACATTTATGCCCATGCCCCCCACTATTTCAGCTCGCTGAACATTGTGAACAACTATCTCTTTGTCACTTCTGTGAGGACAATATCTAAACATATGATCACCTTTACAACCCCAACATTGTAGGTGGCTACCTTGGCCTTTGACCACCTATCTCAATTTTTCTGGGTTCTTTAGAAGTTGGTTGTCCTTGAGGATTATTTATGAAGAGTGGTGGCTTAATTCCTTTCTTCCTTTGATCCATCTTGAATTTCTTCTTGTCTTCCCAAGATTTTTGGAAAGTTGGCCTTGCTTTTTGTTGATCATATAGGCACTTAGCTCACCTTATGGTCTCCTCTAATGTTTTGGGATCATCATATTGTATTTTGTCACTGATGGATGGTGGCAAGCCACTCAAATACCTATGAATCTTGACTGTCTCATCCTTGATAAAAGAGGCATACTTCAACAATTTTAAAAACCTTCTTTCATACTCATCAATGGACATACTTTCCATCTTGAGTTCAAAGAACTCTTTCATTTTCTTATCATAGTACCTCTTAGTCCAGTATTTATTTTCAAAATACTTCTTGAATTCCCTCCAAGTAACATCTTTCTCTTTAATGTATTGCACCTGCACAAGTTGATCCCACCACATGGATGCCTTACCT
This sequence comes from Picea sitchensis, assembly GCA_010110895.2. Lineage (NCBI taxonomy): Eukaryota > Viridiplantae > Streptophyta > Pinopsida > Pinales > Pinaceae > Picea > Picea sitchensis. Next base: position 97,979 of record SNQJ01S0002063.1, read on the forward strand.
TTGAGTTCATAGATGGAAATTCTTCCTTCTGCACGAGAAGAATAATTATGAAATTGAAAATGCTTTGTCATGCCCAACAACCATGTCTCTGCATCTTCATCCTTATTGTGCTCCCCATCAAACATAGAAGGTTTGATTTTTTTCATTTCTCCTCATAGCTCATCCTCCTGGGACCTCTTATGCTTCCTAACAGGGGATATACTTGAGCTTTTGTGTACTCCCTTATTGGAATTCCTCAGGGAGTGTTGGTGATGTTTGCTATCACTTTTTTTTCTTCTGTGACTTCCTGATTTTCTTGAGCCACTCTCCTTATACAATTTCCTTTCTATTCTTTCCAGGATATGCATCAACTTTATGTTGAATTCTCCCTATTGCTCCCTGGCTTTCATGATATTTTTGTTATCTTCTCGGTGAGTCTAGACATCTTTCTGCAGCTTTTCAATGATTTTCATCATGTTCCCTTCTTTATCTATATCTTTTCCATGCCCATTGGAGTTTGATCCTTCAACTCCCAAATGGAAATTTATTCCTCTAACTTCATTTTCCGAACTGTAAGCACCCAGTGCCTCCCCCATTTCTCTGCGCTATGCGACAATTCGGTTCGGTTCTGACAATTGTTAATTCTGCAAAATTTGCAGTTAACCGAAATTTTGTCAGCCTAATAGACTTTTAAAAAACATTTCTAGAATAAACCAATCTAATTCAATAAAAGAAATACTAGATTCCATTCTCTAGGGGTCTTGGTCGGTCAAGAACCCCTTCAGGCTTCTATCTCTAAGTCTCGCTATGTTCTGCAACAAATTTTTGGGCGTTAACCCCTTTTTTTCTTCCCTTGGTTCGTAGGTGACCACGACTGTGACCCAACGGTTATGATTTGGGTGCTTATCCAGAGCCTTGAAACTTCGGGATTCGGGCTTCGGAGGTTTCTAAAAAACTTCACAACAAATCTCTCGAAGTGCCAGATTGGCGAACTCACGAAGTAGGGTGGATCAATAGTCCATGTCTCCCAACATCCAACGACTAATACTCTCTATGGAACTCCATGCTTTGGGGCTCCAGGACTTCGGAGCTTCAGGGCTCTAGGGCTTCAGAGCATTTCACCTTTGCACATCCGAAACTCCTTAACTGCAAACCTTTGAATATTTTCACGTCACCCCGGTGACGTCATTACATCACGTCACTTCGGTGCTATGGAACTTCGGGGGTTTCTTCCTCCCATTTCATCACGAGCCATTTCTTTCAGGGTGTCATGTCTCCAAACTTCATGATCTAGTGTCACACGTCCACTGGGGCCTATGGTTTCCGTGCTTGAACTATAACTACTGAAAACGTCACATCAAACCTTATACTTTTCAAATTGCGGGGACATGGGTTGGTGGTTTTGGAGTAACCTGTCGATCGTTCCACAATTGTCCCCATGCTTACATGTACCTCGTCTGGGAAACCGTGGATTGGATTGCGGGACCACCTTTTAGAATTATCTACCGCACAAATTTGATGTATGCAATGCCTCCCGAACATCGATCTTGATAGATCGTGACCAAAGTTAATGCGGGCCCGATCCAACTAACTTCTTCGTCAAACTTAACTACCTTATGCCACCACCAAGAGCACCACGTGGCAGGACACACGAAGCAAACACGTGACCCAATGAGGCGGGTGACATATGTCACATTCTAACTGCATTTCTATCTTACAAAGGTTATTAACTAACTGACATGTGGCACACATCCCATGTGTCCATGTCATCCCTAGTGACATCAACATGCCAAGTCACTTCAGGACTTTCGGCTTCAATAGATTTCACCTTAGCATACCTCGTTTCTCCCAAACGTCAAATTCTCAAATAATCTGATATTTTTACACACGTCTCCTTCGACAAATGGTCTGGATTAACTTCAGACTTTGGGAATTCAGGATTTTCCACTCTATTCACACCTTGGTTCTCCTGGATGTCATATTCTCGAACAAGCTAACTTGCCGACACGTGTTCCTTTCTTGGATCAACAGACATGAGTTGCACAAAGTTCGCTCTGTCTTCTCTACATGTGATCAAGATCTGTGACCTCGGATTAACATTTGGGCTCTTATCTCACTTTGCAAGATCACCATTCATTCTTTAAGGAACCATGAAGATCAATGACCAGGAGTGATTGCGGAAACTCAACTTGCTCACGCTTTAATTTCCTTCTCGATCTTCGCAATGCGACGATGCTCGCCCATAGTAGGATCAATATCCACCATTTATTTGTTGATCTAGCAAGATAAACAATCCTGAGGGATTGCAGAGTCTCAACTTACTCTCGCTTGATCTGACGACTTATCTTGCTCTCGCCCAGAGCTAACAACCCAACACCACGAATGTTGCAATTTCTTTCTCTGTGGCCATTTCTCAAACTTGTTACACCTCCTATGTTTCAAACACATCCCAAGTATTCTTTCAACGCCCTTCTGGCACTCTGCACCTCAAAATTCTTTGGACTTTCTATGTCGAATTTCTCGTTCGTGGCCCATCCAAGTTCCGGGTAGAAACCATGGGCTCTAAACTTGAATTTTGTCCATTTCGACAACAATTCATTTCCGAAACTTTTCCTTCGGCTTCCACTAACATGGCCCATCCAGGCTCAGTGTTGAAACCATGGATCTGATACCATTTTGTGATGTCCCCAACCACCAACAGGTTGGGAAACGCCACTTCTTGGACGTTTCACTTCGCTCTGATACCATTTTGTGAATTTATATACATGCATATCTAACACAAATTAACAGTTACAACATTTTGTTCATGCCACTTATTCATGCAGAAATAATCATTAAAACATATTGACGATATATGCATAGAGACAACATATTCTAACCATACACAGATTAATGCGGTAATAACAATAATCCTACACACACAACATATATGATATATCTAGGCATTACTCATCAAGTTATAACACATGTACAATTACACAACATACAATCAACAAAGATTTAGTACTTATCTTTCAATAGATGACCACCAAATTACTTGCAGACCTTCCACGAACTTCCCAGCCTTATACCACATCATGCGACTACTCATCATGCTCAACAGTGGGTCACCCCCGAGTTAGGAATAAACTCCACCGAGCAAGGGATTCCTAGGCTTGGCAAGGGCAACAAGAAAGTCGCACAGTCAACAGGAAGGATTATCTTCTAGGGAAATCTCACACTAACAACCTATAGCCTCTCATTCCCCACATGTCTATCCCACCCCAGGAAGTGTGCCCCTTATCTTCTCAAAAATCCTTCGACTATCCCACTTCTCTTCCAGGGCTTCAACAATAGACCAAACATGAATTCTCAGAGCACTATAGTTGTAGTTGGGATCCCTCTGGAAAATCACTTCCCCAACAACCTCTCTCACCTGGAGAGAGTTGCTTGCAGGCCTGACAACCTGCTTCTTCAATCCACAGGCTTGACAACCCGCCTCTTCAAACCACAGGCCTGACAACCTTCTTATTTAGTCCATCTTATAAGTCAACTCCAGTAAGGATGATGGAAACAACAAGGCTCCGTATAACTTAGGTGATGGCATCAATAAGAAACCATTAAGGCACAACATGACTCAGGCAAGGTACAGGTGCATTGTACTTCACAAGAAAACATGGGTCAACTTCATGGGTTTACTGGTTTCAGAGATGTGCGAATGATGAAGAGGATGGCTCACAACATGAATCCCTGGATGAATCAGGAAGGGTGACAAACTTCTAGAGAATTGTAAGGGTCGTGAGGAAACTTGAGACTGGTCTCGACGCAAGGATGGGGTGAAATGCCAGAATGGGAAGAGAATCCCCAACGAGCCGAATTTCCCAGCTTTAACTGCATGCGCCTAGGTTGACACCTTTCTTCCTGTATCTGCATGAGGTCCACTTAGCAATCGTTCCCTTTCCAGGAACTTAGGACAAAATCGGTCATGTCCACCTTAGCCTTTAGGAAATAATAATAGAATATTATTCCCTTAGAGGTAAGCCCTCTAGCTTATCCCCTAGGCCTAGAAACTTAGCCCCCTCCCTTACCCTACCTAGTGGAGCTTATTCCCCCATACTCTTTCTTTGTAGTCGGTCTACACGCAATAGTGTAATTTTATTGATGATATGTGCATTTACATATACAAAAATCAGTCTCATGGCCTTAAGCATCTAGGCTCTTCAGCCTAATAAACATATAAGTCTTCATCTTATAAACACTTGGCTCACCAACCTATAAACATAATTACAATTCAATAGGGGCTTGGCCTTGGGGTGTTACAAGAATCCTTCAACAATATCTTAGAGAGGGTCTTAACTAAAGTATGTTGTGCAAATCACGATGATTGGGATGAGAGAGTTCCCGCTGTGTTATGGGCTTACCGAACTACTACAAAGAAATTACACAGGTTCACCCTGTTTCAATTGGTATATGGAAGAGAAGTGACGGTTCTAGTTGAGTTTCTAACTCGATTCTATTTATTGTGCAAGATAATAAGATGACAGATGATGAATCCATCACAACAAAAATTGCGGAACGAATGGAGCTTGACAAAGCGAGATTCTTAGCAGATTTTCATTAGATAGTGGAAAAATCCCACCAGAAGGCTTGGCATGACCAACATATCAATAAAAATTCCTTTGTGTAATGTGACCATGTCTTGTTATATGACAACAAGTATCATAAACATATAGGGAAATTACACATGCATTGACTAGGGCCATTTATTGTTATAGAAATCTGTGAATATGGCGTTGTTAAACTCGTGCAACTAGATGGTATTATTTGTCCTGGATGGGTGAACAACACACACTTGAAACTCTAGATCTCTTCTTGTTAAGTGCTATTTTGCAACACACCTGCACGTGGAAGTATGTACCATAGATAGGATTTTTCATTAGTTGTTATCTTCTATTTCCATCAATAAATTGGTGACATGTTCGACTGTCACTTGTCCTAACATCTAGTTGTCCCTGTCAATGTATGCAACCCGGATATCACCTTTGTGGTTGGGGAGGTATAAATCAAATCCTTTTTTATCTCGTATCCTCCAAGCTCGAAACCCATGCCTATCATTGTCACTAGGTTAGTTAAATGTCATTGTTACCTTTTTGCTTGTTGTCACATCATCACTAGTCGAAGAAATTTATGTCCTCACAATTGTCGGTACTTTTCCAGATGAGAACTGTTGTGGTCATTACTTTCTCGTTCACCCCAGTATCCTAGTATCTTGTCTTCCCTTATGCTCTTAATTACCCGAATCGCTCATGGATCTTGCCATGTTCGATGGACATGTTCAACATTAATGTTGAGTTACCTCCACATTTTATCTCTTAATGCATGTTTGTCACATCACCTCCCATATGTGCCTATAAACTCACCTTTTCCCAACTGCTAAGTGTTATTGTGTTTTAGTTAAGCTGTTTGCATCTTCATTCTTGGAGGCCCCTAAGAAATCTGTGAGCCCGCGTATGCGCCTCTATCCACAAGTGTTATTTGTCTACCAACATTGATCTGTTACGATGGTCCTCACATTTGGTCGGGGAGATCTTCCTAAAGCCACTATTCTGGAGGAATTTATTGATCCACGGGTTGTTGTTCAGGGTGATATCCATGGAAAAGTCAAGCAAGCTCGGTTGGTCGACCTCGATTTTACAGATGCCGCCCTATTTTGACAAATGGATATTCATGCATTTATGGATTTTATCACATTTTCGAATGGACAGTTTCAGTGGTAACGGAAACTTGAGTACCTACCACTATAATATTCTACCTTGACGAGTCTTCACGACCTTCTAGTCTTTGTCACTATTGGAGAAGTCACCCGTTGCACGAAATTCCTTATCATCCGAGTGAAAAACAACACCTTGTGTTTATACAAGGCCTACCCCATCCATGTAGAGTACATTCATAAGCTCACCGATTTGTCCTTTGAAGGTCAGGATGTCACGGATGACTTCTAGGGATTTGGGAAGCATGGTCTAAAAAAGGGTGAAATTAGCCTGTATGAAAATTATGGCACTAGGCGAGAAGGTTTCAAAGCGCACATTGTGGCGATCAATGATGAACAAGTCTGCATGGCCTGTTATTTTATTGTTGGGAAAGTTATAAAGAATCACATGAAATTCGAGTGCACCCTTGACGCCATCACTGTAACCAAATTCACCAAAAATGGTGTACCATTAAATTGGTGTAAATATTTTCTCACAGAACTGTTCTAGCCTTGCACATATGCACATGATAAGCATAGATACTTCATATATGGCTACTTATTGGTAGCATTAACTATGTGGAAGTGGAAACCTCCGAAGGGTCGCAACATCTCCCACACTCCTGACAATTGTATCGCTAGATTTTTCGACTTGTGGCATATTTGCACTGCAACCACCAATGATACATCTCACACTACAACCTTTTCACAGTGGTATAATGACCTTATCGCCGCAACACAAAGGCCACGAATCCCACAACCGCTACTAAATAGGAACACTCACCACATCTGGTTTGGGATGGGTCGTGACCATACATTTGTGCAACCTCTCGAGGCTTCTCCATATCTCTTCCATATGACCCCTTTGCCATTTTATTTGGATGAGGCAATGTTTGACAATGAGGTTACAAATGGTTGGTTGTCACTGTAGAAAAGAAGAGGTTAGGTGTCTCCTACACAATGGATGCCATCATGCAACGACCTTCTCCTATTCCCACTTCTAACGTAGGTACCCGCTTAGAAAAAAGGGAACGAACTCCTTCCATATCAGAGGAAGGGGAAGATGAAGGTGAGGAAGAGACGCTACCCGGGGGAGAAATGCATATCCCATTCTCTTCTATTTCGGATGCCGACATTATTTCTGGTAAGAAATTGTGTGAAATATTTTCTTATGCCTTTCCTTTGAAAAAGAAATGCATTGATTCTCCCTCTAAGTCTACTATTGATTCCCTTATCACTTAGGCCACCCCTCTATCTTCCCTTCCACCTTCTATATGCACCTCTACACCTCTGATACTCCCTACTACCCCCATTCGCTCATCAGTTCATGTAATAACCATCATCGAAGACCCTCTAGTGGAGAAAAAGTATACCCTCATTCTTGAGGAACTACCTAGACAAGAACATACCTTACCTTTTGATGTCCCATTTATGACTCCACCATCCCTCACTCACACCTATTTCAACACGATCTTTCCATAGTCCATCGACCCTTTTACTACAATTGTTGGAAACTCCCTTTCGATACCATCCGCTATTCCCATGCTCTAGAGACCCAAGTCCCCCTGGACACACAACTAGACACTGTTATCCAATTTGAGCCGGAGACAGAACCATAGGTACACATGCAGATGGACCTGGATGCTCCTGATACATAGACAGTTTCCTAGGAAGACACAGACTCAACTCATAGTGCCAGTTACATTAAGGAACAAATTGCGCCCATGCTACAAAATCCTCAATAATGTCGAGCTAACCTAGAGCCATGTTTGGAGAAAACTAGTGTGGTTGCACCACTTCCATAGGATGTCCAAGACTGGCTTGTGCAAAGCTTCAAAGCTCCCTTGCCTAGTCCAGATGGAGCTGGTACCCCCATCTTATTAGATCGATAAATTTAGGTCGAAGACAAACGACTAGTTGTAATGGATGAATCCACCAGAGCTGGAAAGAAAGAGCTTGGCAACTTCTGACCCAAAGTGAAATTATAATATGTTTAGATGTAGCAACTCGATTCCATTTCTGACACATGATGGAGTCGGGCCGGTGGACTAACTTGTTGGCTACAAAATCAGAGGATCCTGATGTGACTTCCGCGCAGGAATTTGTTGCAGGAGCCTCAATTTTAGCAAAGAAATGGTAGAGCTGCGTTGATCACTATGAATGTTTCCCCGAGCAGGCTCTTGCCATTGTACCGGTGTTGGGCGATCCATTTGGTGAAGTTCAGGTGAAAGAGACAAAAGGTAGACTTGGGATGAGTCAAAGGTTGTGGTCGGGGCTTGTTGGGCCCTCCATTTTTGAAGAGAACTTGATTTTGCGGAAAGGCCAAAGTTTTATGGGAAAGCACAATAGCACAAAGAAATATAGGAAGCAGAGAAGAACAACTAGGATAAGAAGAAAGGTTAACTGCAAGAGTGCCAACAGTGAAAATAGATCATGTGCCAGCTGAATGAGCAAGTGGAAAGAGCCAGAAGCTTCAAGCGCATGCAAAGAAAAAACATGAAAAGCAGCGTTCCGCGGAATTAAGAAAAGACAATAGCGGAATCAAGAAGTCAAGAAGCACATGAGGGAAAACTAGAAATATGGGAATATGTAATGGGAAAGGGTTGGTTATTGGCCATATTATGCGATTTTAGATTGTTATAGCTATTATTGTTGTTGTTCGTCCTTTGTTATCAAGCTATTTTCATTGTTGTTGTTGTTGAGTCTGGTGCAATAAGCTACATTAATGGGTTTTGTGAGAATAATTGTGCTTGTACAATAGCGATAGAGTCTATAGTGGGTATTTGTTGGTTATTAATCTCTCTTCTTACTCTTTGGCTGACCCAAGTTCAGATATAAACAAGATTCCAACAAATCCCTCTAAAACTATTGACCCTCCTTGTAAACCAGAAGGCAACACAACACACAAAATGTACTGCGCAAACTCACCCAAGATAGTTCTATGGGTGACTGCAATGCTCAGATGCTTGCAGTCTAGGAAAGAGTTGGGATCTGGGATTTCCTTTCATCTTCTTAAGCCTTGATCTGTTAGTTCCTGCTATTACTCTGAAGATCCATTAATCTATTAAGTGTATGTATGCATTCTAACAAATCTAACGATTGACAAATCTCACAAAATTATTCATTCATCAACTAATTACTTACATGAAGTACTTATGCAATAGACACATCACATCACAAATTACATAGGTGTTATCGTGGTTCACCCCCTCCTGGGATATGTGCACAAAGATATGGCTCTTAGGATCTTTATTATGGTTCTATAATGTATGGCGCCACGTGCATTACAACTTCGTTCATACAATCATAAAAAAGACTCTACGACCTTTGTGAGGCTGACTAGATCACACCAGGCTCCTCAACCTATAATATAACCCTCAATTTCTAGTTACTTGACTCTCATACAACTCAAGAACTTGAAAAAAGGTATCAGATCTCACATACCTTCTCCTATCCAAAAAAAACTGTATTCTCTAACATTGTGGAACAACAACAACAACCAACCCTCGACCTATACCTCCTAGGTAATTATTTATACTTATTTTTGTCTTATCATCCATTACCATCTCTTACAAAAACCCTAACCCTAATGTCGTTAGGTTTCCCTACATGCGCACCTTGCATGCTTCCCTCCTTTGCATGCGGTTTTCCCTTGCATGTGCTGCTTTTCCTTCCAACTGTACTTTTCTCATTCTGGGTTTTCCCTCCAAAAATAACATCTCCTCAAAATAGGCCTACGCCCAACAGGCCCCCAAAACTGACATGTGTCTCGTCCCGAGACACATAGGCATTGCACGTCCCCTGGACAACCTCTACTAGGCTATGGAACTTGTTTGCATGTTCCCTTCCTCTGGCTTGGACCTGCACGGATTTTTCTGTTAGTGCCTCTAGTGCTTGCTCTGTGACCTCCTCTTGTATCATTACTGCGCACTCCATCTATGCATGCGCCATGTTCTTCTTTTCCTCCTCCAACTACGTGATGATCTGTGCTACTTTCTCCTGAAGAGGTTCTATTTCAACCAATATCTCTTGTTTTTTCTTCTGTGTAGCTTTTAAATTTGCCTGCAAATTCTTTAAGTCCTGATTATCTTTCAGGAGCTCTGTGATGCTCATTTTTTTCTATCTGTTCTTGATCTCTTGCATGGCTGTACTTAGCCTTTCCTCTTCTTGGTCCCATTGTTGGACCTACTTATCCTCATCAAAGCCTATCCAGAACTGCGCTACTCTATCAAACAGTTCTGCTGTTGCATTGACTTGTTCCTCCATTGCTGCTATTTGGAGTGAAGCTTCTTGTTTCATCTGCTCCCTTACCTCGGGAGGAGTTGTAGGGGTCAATTTTTCCTTTAATTCCTCAATATGTTTCCTATAATGTTCGATGTTTTGGGAAATAATTTTTATTTTCTCCTCTGCGCTTCTGTTCTTGGTCTGTGTGCTGTCAGGTATGTGATTGTAGACTGGTGTCACCCCCTGTTTAATTTTGTCTAGGCACTCCTTTTCTTCCTTGGTTTCAAAATTGACCTATTCGATCACCAACTCCAAGGCTGCTTTGCCATCTCTTGTTTCATGCAATTCTGCTGCGTTTGTCCTTGCGCATGAGTGTACCTCCTGCATGACACTGACTTGGAGTCTGTACAATGCCTTGGTAGGTATTATTGCTAATACCATCTCTACCTGCACCAAATATTTCAATGGTGTATGCTCTGCAGTTTCATCTATTTGCAACATATTAGTTGTCAATCTAAAAATTGGGCTCGCCTGGGCGATAGTCTGAATTGTATCCTCCTTGTTTGGCATAGTCCTTGTCATTGCTGCTATAGCTGCTTTGGGGAAATATTATGTTCCCCTTTTGGGCCTCTGCGTTGTCCTGATCAGCTCGAGGATCTGCTTTATTCCTACTAGGTTGTCTTATATTTTCCCCCCTCTGGTGTTGGGCTTCTTCAAAGTCCTTTGTTGCGCAGTCCCGCACCTTTTCTGCCATGAGGTCTGCATCATCCTTGATGATCGTATATTTTTGGAGCTGTTTGTGTGCTTTTTCCTCCTTGCGTGAGCCTTCTGTATGTATGATTGTCCTCTTAGTGGGCCCTATCTCTTGTGGAGTGGATGTTGAGGGGGTTCCCTGCGTCTCAGTAGACCCTGCTCCTTGTTATTTTATTTGTGGGGTAGTGCCGTTTTGTGTTTAATGTGTATTCTTCTTTGAGGCACCCCCTTCTTCAACTGCACTGGATTTTGGCTAGGCTTCCCCGACTTCGTCGACTTCTTGGGCACAACAGTGTCTACTTCTGTACCCTAAGGCACTTCTTGAGTTAGGACTAGAATCCTCCAGTCATTGGGTCAATCCGTCATGGCCATATCTATATTGTCTTCATTGACGCAGTACCTTAGCTGTAGCCACTCCTTCTTCAGATCCCTCCGCACTTGAATCCACATGTTGTGCCTCATCGCTCGAAAGCTGGCTATGTTCCTGTACTGTGTGACCACGTCTATAGTAGTTCTCCAAGTATTTGCAATGCTCTCTTGTATTTCACTGAAGTACTTGGAAAATGTACTTGTGTTGGCACTTCTATACTTGGGGTCTGAGTTTCTCCCCAACTATGTATATTGTGTTGCGTAGCAATGACCTATCCGGTCACATAAGTAGGAGTATGGGGGCTCCCTCCACCCTATCAATGCAGTCAACATGAGTAGCCACGAGTAGTGGAACTCTGTCCCCAAGTCCTGTGTGTCTTTGCATTCATTGAGGAATAAGTTTAACAAATAGGGGGTCCATGTGAGCGAAGTGCCATTAGCGCACTGCGCTGTAGTTGCGATGACCTCGGCAGGGACTTCCTCCTTGTGGATTTTCCTGAGAATTTTGTAGGCCATGAGTTTGGTGGCCATCCTTGTTGTTGCATTGCTCATCTTTTTGATTATGATCCCACGCGAGCCCCTCTCTGTACCATAGGTGTTCTTCATCTCCTCAGCCAAGGATTTCTCCTTTGATTTTTCATCGAGGTACTGCGCGAGGTTCTCACCCCTTGATGGAAGACCCATGATGAGTGCTGTAATATATACATTTATTGAGATGGGTTGTTCCAACCATAGAAATCCTCCATGGTTGGAATCCTCCATGGAGGACCGCCATCAACTGCTTGACACAATGTTTTACCTCTTTCCCCCTTCCAAAATGGGGAATCTTCAACATATTTAGAATCCCTGTGTTGGCTTGGCCAACTGTATTTGATCATAAAATTGGGTCTCTAAGGGGACCTGTCCCTATGCTGTCCAAGTACACCTGTTGTGAAAACTCGAGGAATTCACCAGCATCAGCCACGTCGTGGTCCAAATATTTCAACTTTGCCATGCATCCTAAGAGTGTTGGCGTGGTTTTCACTTCCTCTATAATGCACGATAGTACGATGGCTATGTCTGGTTTTCTATGCGGGGACTACGCCATGGGATGTTTTACCTTTCTTCATGGTGGCTGACTTGAGGTTCTTGCCTCCATCTGTTGCGTTTCCACGTCAGAGTCTAGTTGACCGGTGATGTCTTCTACGAGACCCTCTCTTTGCTGCATAGATTCTGCTATGGGTGGTTTGGGCGCTACAACCCCCATGCGCACGATGCCTTCTCCATTTGTTTGCTAGGCTCCCTCAGTTGTTGTAGTTTTTTGTGGGTTTCCTGTGTCATCTTCAATGTGACCCTGCGCACCATTGTGTGGGTCGACTTCCATGGAAAACACCATTGGAGCTTGTATATATTCCACAACTGGTGTAGGGTTTATTGCTTCTTCGTGTGGTGAAGGAATTGTTTCCATGTCAATGAATTCCTCGATCTGTATGGTTTCATGTTCAACTTCCATTGTTTCATGTGGTGCTCTAATGCCGCTTCTGGTTTTCCTCCCTACTTGGCTCGACGCACCCATGTTTGGTGGTACCATCATGAGTACTATTTATTTTTTTCTGAATACGTTCCAACTGGTTCTCCCTACATCCTTCGTTAAGTCGCTTCCGCTCTGCATGCTTTATCTCTATGTAATTTCATGATTTTACAATGAGTCTTATGTTACTCGTGTCACCCCTTTATATAGAAAATGTCACAAAGCTTCTCGAAGATGGTTCCCTGGCTGTGATTAATGTAATGGAACTTTATGTGTACATTTTATTTAATTTCATAATTTCCGCTAGTTGGCGCCTTTTTATCATAACCGTGTTTTTTCATATTTCCTCTTTTTCTGACCGTTGGTCCCTTTTCCAACGCGTCAAGTTTTGCGAGTATGCGGTGTATTTTTGCTGCAACCTTTCCTTAGTGCGCAATATGTTGCCCGTATGTTGTGCGCATACATTTTTCATTTCGTCGCGTTGAGTTCACTTTCTACAGTGCGTTGTCTTTTCTAGTATTTTTGTATTTCCCGTCTTTTCTATTTTTGTATTTCTTTTTCCTTCTTTTTCTCCTTTTTGTTTCTTTTTCTCATTTTCTCTATGTTAAATTCTACTATAATACACTATGTACATGTTTTCTTACCACGTTGTAAGTTTTAAGTGCTAGGAGGTCGATTGTCCCTATATAATTTCAGTCAACTTCCATTGATCATTGCTCTTAGTTCTGTGCCTCGCAAATATTTCAACTATACATATCCCCCATCCGTGACAGTCTTCACTTCATACGGCCCCATCCAATGCATTCTGAATTTCCCGTGATACGTGCGAATTTCTTTGGATGTTGAAAATTTTTGTTGTCATAAAGAAAGACTAGATCTCCCTCCTTGAAACTTTTCCTCTTGATATATGCGATAAATGCCAAGCTTTATCTCTTTCTTTTACTTCTTGGTGAAATCTTGCTAGAATCACATCTTCTTCCATATCCATTAGTTGATTGAGCCTTTACTTTACTACATCTCCATTAGTTGATTGAGCCTTTACTTTACTACGCATATTTTTGTCATTTTGGAGATTGCTGTTACGCGCAGACTGGGTACCAGGAATTTCGGTGGCACCACTTCTTCTTGCCCATACACCAACCTGAACGGTGTCTATCCCGTGATCTTCTTGCATGTAGTCCTGTAAGCCCATAGTATTGCTGATATTTTCAAGTCCCAAACATCCCTGTTGACATTGTAGATCTTTGTTAGAGCATTCTCCAAGATCTTGTTGAAGGCTTCTACTATTCCTTTTGCTTGAGGATGGTATGGTGTACACTTCTGATGATAGACTTCAAACTCCTCAGTCATAGCCTTGATAGTACTATTGATAAAGTGAGTGCCTTGGTCACTCATCAATATTGTTGGACAACCAAATCTAGTGATCACTTGCTCAAACAAGAAGTGTGTTGTTGTCTCTGTGCTGCAATCTTTTTCTAGTGCTACTTCTTCCCATCTTGTTAAGTATTATGTTACAATAATGATATACCTTTCTCCTGATATTTTTGTTGATGGGGTAATTGGTCCCACAAAGTCTATTACCCATTTGTCAAATACCTGCAAAGTTACTTGTGGTCTTAGGGGCATCTAATCCCTTATATTCAGTTTACCAACCCTCTGACAGACATCGCATTTATGGTAGTATTCCTTAGCATTTATGTGAATTTTTGGCCACCATAGTCCTGCGTGCAATACCTTTTGCACAGTATCTTTTCCTGCATAGTGTCCTCTAGATATCCCTTCACTAGCTTCTGCCAGAATTCTAGGCCTTTCATGTTCTAGTATACATCTTCCCAAAATGTAGTCTGTGCCAATATTGTATAAGTGTCCTACAAACAATTGATAGTCTGCAGCTATGACAACCATATTTGTCCTCTGTGTGGTGTTAAAATCTTGTGGTACAGTCCTTGTACTCAAGTATTCAATGATGTCAACAAAATATTCATGAGCGACTTGGACTGAAAATAACTACGCATTAGGGAATTTGTCCTCCAAGTTGGTAGGTTATTCTTTATTGGTTAACCTTGACAAGTGATTCAACTTCCTTGGTTTGACTGTCACTTCAAAATCAAATTCTTGAAATAATAGTATCCATATACAGATCCTCCCCCCCAACACTGGCTTGTTGACTAGGTATTTGAGGGCTGAATGATCTCTGAACATCTTAAAGTGTTTACCCAATAAGTAAAGTGTGAACTTCTGAAGTGCATAGACCATAACTAGGACTTCTCTTTCTGTATTATTGTAGTTCTGCTATGATTCTGACAGTTTTCTGCTAGCAAATGCTATAGGATGATCCAAATCCCCTGCTCCTGGCTGCACCATAATTGATCCAAGTGATATACTTGATGCATCTACATGCACATGGAATGTATTTTCCCAATCTGGGAATACTAATATAGGTGTTGTGACCATATTTTATTTTAGGGTGTCCAAACCTTGCTGAAAATCCTCATTCTACTGAAATTTGATATCCTTTTTTAACAATTTTTCAATTGGCACAGTAATCTATGAATAGCCTTTTATAAATTTTCTGTAGTAACCTATGTGTCCCAATGTTTCTCTCAACTGGAACACTGATTTTGGTGGTGGTAAGTTAACAATGACTGCAATCTTGGCTGGATCAAATAACAAGCCTTGTTTACATACTATATGGCCCAATAATATTCCAAATGGTGTCCCAAATATGCACTTCTTGATATTCAATGATATCTGACACTTCCTACATCTTTAAAACATCATCCTTAGCACTTCCACATGGTATTTTAACATGATATATACAGTCCAATAATCCAAATTCATTTCTAAAAATTGATGTATGAACTCCTTAAAAGAAGATATTACAACCCTTGAAAATATAACTGGTGCATTCTTCAACCCAAAAGGCATGACTGTGTACTGGTAGGATCCCTGTTATGTAGAAAAAGTGGTCTTGTACCTATATTTTGGGGCTATCCCGATCTGATGGTAACCTGAAAATCCATTTGTAAATGAGTAGGACTCCTAACCTCCCACATTCTCTAATACCTCATCTATGAAAGGGGTGGGAAAAAGGTCATGTAGGAAAGCATCATTCAATTTCCTCAGGTCTACACAAATCCTTATCCCCCCTTGTTTATTTTCTTACACTACCATAGGGATTATCCATTAATATTCCTCCACTGGTTCTATGATTCCAACTTCTAACATTCTATCAATTTCTTCTTTCACTTTATACTTAGATATTGGATTCGGTCTATATGGTCTGTGTCTGTCAGATATAGCCTCAGGTTTGAGAGGTATCTTCATCTCTTCTAACACTCCTTCTATGCCTTTCATCTCTGTAAACATTGTGGGGAATAGGTCACTGTACTCGTGCAATAACTCTGTTATTCGTTCCATTGTTTGTTCATCCCAGTAGTCTCCAATGCTGGCCATTTGTGGATTCTCAGTTGTCCCAATGTTGACTTTCTTCACCTTGATCGGCACAACAAACACTTCTGATTCCAAAGATGGAACTTCCACCACTCTTTCACCTTCAACTTCTGTAATATGAATGTTGCATGGGTCATCTTTCTCTGGTGCTTCTTCTTCCACATGATAGCATGCTAATAGTTCTTTGACTGTTTTCTTGTTCTGTTGTTGATATTCTGTCACGAGTTCCACCTTTCGTTCATCAATAAATATCACCCCTACGATTTTTTTGAGTGCTAAATCAATGTTGGGGTTCTCATGTTCAAATGAGAAGGTTACTATAAAATTATGATGTAATGTTGTCCATTCTGCAGTGCCTTTGCATTTTTCCTAGTCTACATACTGGTTTTCTGGAATTGCTTCTAATGTATGTATGAAGTGATGAGGCCATTCCTCTGGTGGTGTCATCCTCCATAGTGTTCTACATCTCTCCAAATGTTCTGTTGGTGTCCCCTGTCCATCATACCTCCGCATCTTCGTGCTCCCCTGCTCTGCGTTGAATCTAATGTGCAACAATCTCTTACATTGGTACCAATCCTTAATTATTTCTTTGTGCGCACCCCACCATATTGCAGGTGTGGATTTAAGTGCTATATATAAGGCTAAGAGCCTCTCATTTTACAGTACTTCATCTTCATATCTTGTTAATAATTCATCTAAATCATTTATGCCATGAAAACTGGGAGGTTCTCTGATTTCTGTACCCACTCGTCTTACTGCACGGTCTATTCTTGCTCACCTTCTTATGGACACTTCATGTAATCTATTCTGCCAATTCTCCAACCTTGTATCTGAGTCAGAAGCACATGATGTGATTCTCCTCCAGCTGAGTACTCCATCTACAGTTGGGTTGACATAATATTCTTCGCGTGCGGTGGTTCTGTATGAATGGTTGATTTCCTCCATATCTAAGAAAGTGGGCTCTACAAACCTTTCACCTTTTGAAGGGTCTAATGGTGCGATGACTCTGTATTCTCCCGAATCAAATGTCATCTTCCTTGTCTTCAAATTGATTATTTCCTGGTTATCAAATGCCCAATCCTATCCAAGAAACGCTAGGTAAGGTGTTGTACCAACTACTATTTCTATCACTTCAAAGTATGCCTTAGTGCACACTCCATCCAGATCTACTATCACACATTTAAGCCTTCCAATTAGTAGAACTCTGTGTTGGTTTTCTAGCTTCAGCTGAATAGGTGAATAGCCTAATGTGGGCTCTCTCATACATTTCCATGTCTTCTTGGGTAACACGTTGACTTCAGATCCTAAGTCTAGTATAATGTCTCCCATATTGAAATCTCCAATGTTGGCATTCAGTCTGAATTCCCTGCTTGTCCTCCTTGTATGGAGTTGATTGGCCATTTTCTTCTCTAAAATCCCCTCTACCTCTTTGTTACATATTTCTAACATATTTTTCAAAACTTTAACAGATGATGGATCATTTAGTAGTTTCACACAAGTTTGCATAAATGTATTTATGGTACTTTCTTGCGTTATAGGTGGTGTTTTGCTGGTGTGATCCATTGATAAAGGCATCTTGTACATTGGTATGTTCTGAGTATGCTGAGCGGTTGATGTAGATGCAACGTCTTGCCTGCGGAACTCCTGTCTTACCTCCTTGAATATTTCTTTTTCTTTCCCCGCATCGAATTGTTTCTATGGTTCAATATTCTTCTTCATCCATTCGTGTTGTGTTGTATCCTGTTGTACTGCATCAACTCCTGTCTTAGCTCCTCCGTGCATAAATATTTTGATATTTCTTCCACCATCCCTAACCTATGCATAAATCCACTGAACATTCTGATTGTTATGATTTCTCTTTTCTTAAAATTTTTCCAATAATGTTGGACAATCCTTCATATCATGATCTGTTGCGCGACAATACATGCATGTCGTAGGTGGAAGTGGAAATTCCCTTGCATAGTGTCCTGACTGTTGGAATTTTTGGCACACTACTGGACCTATGTCTCTTCCAAATCCTCCTCTACCTCTTCCTCCACATCTATATCCACCTCGATCTCCTAGCAGTGTATTGTACTGAGGTACCTGATTGTACTGCACAGGGTTATACTGTGGTTGTGTGTTGTTATACCGAGGTTGCACAATGTTGTAATGTTGCTGTGAATTATTATAAGGAGGTGGTACCTGGTTGAACTGTGGTGCAGTTTTCCATGTCATCATTTCTTCTTGCACCCCATACGTATCTAAATTTATTTCCCTCATCAGGTCCATTATCTGACAATATTTTTCATTATGACCCACTAATTTGCAAAAATTGCAATATGAACTCTTGGGTACTGTTTGATACTTCTGCATCATTGGAAAATGATAAGATTCATGTCCATGTGTTTTACAGATCTTGCACTATGGTCCTCCTGTTGGCAAGGGGTTTGATAGCCATGTTTCCATGTACTGTGTGAAAGTTGGGCACTCATTCTTGTGATGTCCTTTTGTCCTGCATGTGGTACACCAAACAACTTCTATTTTCTCTTTGCCCCTATACTGGTTTAGTTTAAATGTGAGGTTCTTCAGATCCTCCTTTAGCTCTTCTATTGCTAGATTTGTCTTCTAATACTGGTTCTCTTCCAGTTGTAAGGTTTCTTGCAGAGCCTCTTCCTTTGTTTGAAACTTTTGTTGCCTGAAAGGGTATTTCAGATGTGGTAGTAGTGAATTCACAAATAGATGTCTATGTTGCATGTCAGTCATGAAATAATTCAATTTACCCTTCAGCCTTTTGAACCGATGATCGATATCCCAAACAAAGTTTCCTGGTTTCTTCCTGATTTCAATCATCTCATTCATGTACTGATCTTCTGAGCTAGGTTTTTGAAATTCATTTATCAACAACTTCTTCACATTTGCAATAGTCTGTGTTGTTCCAGGTGGATTGTTTACAACTAAGCTCATGTACCAATCCAGTGTGCGGTCTCTTAACTTGATAGATAGATTTAAAGTTTTGTGTCCTCATCTATGATATGATTTTCTTCCTAGATATTCTCATAGATGAACAAGTGATTTTCTGGATCCTCTGAAGCCTCTCCCTTAAATTCTAGTAACCTGATGGTGGGATCGTGTCCTGCCATCTTGAACTATGATGAAATACTACCTCTACACAGTGTATATTATTGAATACTACTTCCTGAACTGGCTCCCCCAGTTGCTCCTCCTTGTTTATATGTGTTTCCCGCTGTCTTCCTTCCACTAAAATTTAGTGGCCTAAATGGTGGTGTTCTTATTGGTGTATTTGTCGCACATGGGTTTATGGTTTCCACACTGACACTGACATGGATGGGATTGATGCCTTATGTTCTTTTCCTTGGACCTCCTATCTTTCTTTCCTATGTTGCATGCAATATTTCCTCAATATTCACCACAACACATAGATCCTCTACCTCTTCTTCATCACTAGCCAAGCCCTCTATGTCAACTATGGCTCTCTTCTTATTATTTATCCTGTATTGGTAGGGTACTCCACTACACGTATTTCCTGTTGTTTCCATTATCTTCTTGATCTGGTCCTCATCCATCATGATTGGGTCCATGGCCTCCTTTCTCTTATCCATCTCTCCCTCCATCCTTCCAGCTTGGGTCGGTGCTTCCCCCCCTTCCCCCCTTCCCCCATGTACACAGGGAAGTTTAGCTGTCTGATGCCATTGTCATTACACCTTTGGTATAAAGTAAGATATTGATTGAAGTGTACAGTGATCTGATATACCTACCTCAAGGTCCTCTCGGGAACTTTTTCTTTGCTGCGTTGTAAGACTTCGCAGTATCTACTACAAATTCTGTGATAAACCATGCAACAATATTGTCTAGCCATAAATCTACTGCACACGTGAATTTGTTGTTAACTTGTTGTAATTGTGTGATATCCACAAGGTTCCACTCAATCTATCTGATTCTATTTGTAGGGTGGTTTTCTTTCAACCTCAATAGCCACTCCTGCAACACATGCAAGAAATCATAGAAAAACACCTCATGTAGGTCGCTAAACACGTACTTGTCCAGATATTTGCACGGTATTATTTTAGGGTTTTTGTTATCCTTCTGCGCAAACCCAAGATCCTTTGTTTTCAACCAGCTTTCAATATTTTCCTTCGTTGGATTCCATAGTCAAAACATCCCCTTCTATACCTCCATTGTCTGCGTTATTCTTTCACGGATCCCACTCACTCAATCCCATTCAGTTCCAGTCGACAACATACCAATTTGTTGGTTATTAATCTCTCTTTTTACTCCTTGGCTGACCTAGGTCCAGATCTAAACAAGATTCCAACAAATCCCTCTAAAACTATCAGCCCTCCTAGTAAACTAGAAGGAAACAAAGCACACATAATGTACTGCGCAGTCTCACCTGAGATAGTTCTATGGGTGACCGCAACGCTCAGATGCTTGCAGTCTAGGAAAGAGTGGGGATCTATGATTTCCTTTCATCTTATTAAGCCTTGATATGTTATTTCCTCCTATTATTCTGAAGATATATTCATCTATTAAGTGTATGTATGCATTCTAACAAATCTAACAATTGATAGATCTCACAGAATTATTCATTCATCAACTAACTACTTACAAGAAGTACTTATGCAATAGACACATCACATCACACATTACATAGGTGTTACCGTGGTTCACCCCCTCCCGGGCTATGTCCATAAAGATATGGATCTTAGGATATTTTATTATGGTTTTGTAATGTATGTCGCTGCGTGCATTACAACTATATTCATACAAGAATCAAACAAACTCTACGACCTTTGTGAGGCTGAATAGATCACACCAAGATCCTCAACTTGCAATATAACCCTGAAGGTCTAGTTACTTGACTCTCCTACAACTCAACAACTTACAAAAGGTATCATATCTCATAATCCTTCTCCTATCCAAACAAAACTGTATTCTCTAACATTCTGGAACAACAACAACAACCAACCCTGACCTAGACCTCCTAGGTACTTATTTATACTTATTTTTGGCTTATCATCCATTACCATCTCTTACAAAAACCCTAACCCTAATGTGGTTAGGTTTCCCTGCATGCGTTCCTTGCATGATTCCCTCCTTTTCATGTGGCTTTCCCTCACACATGCTACTTTTCCTTCCAGCTGTACTTTTCTCATTCTAGGTTTTTCCTCCAAAACCAGAATCTCCTCAAAATAGGCATGTGCCCAACCATATTGGAACTTGGAGTGTGGTGTATAAGATATGATAAGAAGGATGTGTTAGCGATAAAAAATGCACTGGCATTTTTGAAAGAATGATGCCTAATCTTGTAGGTAACATTTGACTAGCTTCCCGGGCTCCAAATGCAGATTTGAAAGCACCATTGGAAATCTTAGGATTTGTAGATGTCGATCGACTATTTAAGCATGAAAAAGGGACTCTCCATGACTGAGAAATTTGATTTTGAAAAAATCCGCGCTTTCACCAGCGCAGGAGGCAGAATTATAACTAGTTAGCTGGTGAAAGCTCCRCCTTTCACCAACTAAGGAGAGGATTTTCGGGTAAATTAGCTGGTGAAAGCCTGTCACGGCCAGAATAGCCGAATTTTTGCCCAGATCGGGATTTTTTGGGTTTGAATGGCTTGAAATCTTCTTCAATAAGCTGGTTATGAATTATCAAATCAAAATCTGAAGGCCATTCTTGGAGATGAAAGTCAAAAGGGAATTTTTTGACTAGATTTGGTCATTTTCAAGGGAAAAATGATAGGGATGAAATGACACATCACCCAATTCGAATTTTATCTTTGGAGGACCAAATCAAACAACCTTGGGAGGCTAAAAATGCACTTCATCAACAATCTACTATTTTTAGAGATCACTAAATAGGACCTTTCCTATTTTGTTTTGATTTTCCATTCTAGATCCATTTTTATAGGATCTCATCCTACACTTGTTGTATTCTTTTTGATTTGACTATTTTTAGTAAATATGATCCATCTTTCAAGGATCCAGATTTCATCTTGTAAGGCTATAAAGCCAAAGACATTTGAACCACTAAGGGGTTCAAACTGGGATACATTTTTGTGCTACTGTATAGACTCTCATGATATAATAAAATTGCAGTCTCCTTTCATTTTCAATATCAGAAATATCCATGTTTCCTTTTCTGTACTTCATTTCAGTTTATCTTAGCTTATGAAGACTGTTATCTCTTTATTGAGCTCATAGATTTGAAGTGAAGGATTCTCTTTCTATCTTGTATTAATCCCTACATTCAGCTGTACTTGGAAATCAAGACCAGTGTTCTTCATCCCCTCCTTTCAAATTACTTGATCTGATTATTGTTTCCTGAAAGCACTGTTTCTTTAGATGTATGATGAGTTGTTTATTACATTGATCATTAACGACCCCATTGTTCCAAGCATACCTACACATTATTTTTAAGTTACCAAACATCCTTAGCCTACAACCCTAAGGAGTTTCTTGGAGTGATAACAAGATGTACTCACGGGATCATGAATTATGAGATACTGATAATATAAGAGATCGTTTGGGCCCTAAAATTTTGGTTATGATCTATATGAGTTTGTAGTTTCTTCATTGTGCAATTACTTATGTACTGTGTATTTGGTATTTAGCCATTATATCTGATGTATGGGCTTGTATGTATGTTTCATAACCTGGTTAATATGATGGTTATGATGCTTTATACAATTGGTAATATAAGTCTTTATATGTTAAACTAGGATTCTGCATTGTGTTGCACCATACCCGATGATGCATCCTATTTGATTCACTTCACCTCACACAAGTATTGACTGTGCTCGGGGTGATACCTCCTTGTAAATGTGTTGAACTTGCACATAATATATCTAGCTAGAAAATACTACACACATTTGCAGAGAGAAATTGAGAAAGAAGAAGCAAGATAGAAAGAATGGAATAATTCTCATTAACCGTATTCCACACTCAAAGAGTGAATAATTTATAATATATATAGGATACATGAGTAACTAATGAGCCATAGTGGTTGTCTAGATTGATCTGGACACACACCAACAGTTACAAGAGTAAACTGCCACCTAGTCTAGTCTCTTAGGAAGTTACGTGAGTGAACTGCCACCTAGCTGAGTTAACTAGTCAGCTAGTCTCCAGTTAACTGATTGAACAAAGAGTAGTGAGTTGGTGATGATCCCAATGTTGCATGGTGACAAAACCAATGCAACATCTAAACTCAACTCAACTAGTCAAACTGAAGTGTCAACTAAAAGAGAATATTTTGCAGGTGGAATATTCTCCCCTAAAATATAGGAGATTGGATAATGACTAATTATGACTAATAAAAAAGGAATAACCTTAGGAAAAATAAATCCTAGGTGTGTGTGAAGTAATTCCAACACCCCCCCGAACATCACTATGGTGAAAATAAATAATGGGTCTTGGCTACGAGGCCATGTTAGGTACCCAAATACAAAAGATACTCTGAACTAAATGAGGAAAGAGGGAAAACCTCATGGGAAACCCCCCCCTCAAATTACAATGCATAAAAAAATAAAATAAGAAGGAACAAAAAACAGTTGCTAATC
Source organism: Picea sitchensis (assembly GCA_010110895.2). NCBI lineage: Eukaryota > Viridiplantae > Streptophyta > Pinopsida > Pinales > Pinaceae > Picea > Picea sitchensis. Next base: position 121,559 of record SNQJ01S0002063.1, read on the forward strand.
AACCTTGTCCTTCACTCTAAGAAGACCTCACAACTATGAAATTTTGTGCTCGTTGAAGATTTTGTTGAATATGTAGATGTCTGCATGGATCTGATGAAGTAGATGAATAATTGATATTTCCATAGATATCCACTTTCTCTTCTTGTAATGAACAATATCCAAATAAATTTTGGATAAAATTTTGAAAACCGTGCGGTCGTTTCCGAAAAAACGCTGAAATTTTGTTGATTTTGAAACGATCATAACTTCACTTTTCGGACTCTGTTTTAGACAATTTCTTTTTTTTTAAATTGGATATTTTCTTGAGAGGAATGGAAATATCCAATTTATTTCTGCAAATTGTTCTCAGAAAATATCATAATGGCGTCTGATGTGTGCGGCTACCTTTTTGACTCCTGAGATGCACACATGGTGCATGCAAAAGTGTCTGCATGTGACTCTTGAGATGCACGCATGGTGCATGCAAAAGTGTCTGCATGTGACTCTTGAGATGCATGCCATATATCGTCCGCATGAATTTCAGAAAACAAATATGAAATGGAGTAGACATCATCTTCAATTAACGGAATACAAATTTTTGCAAAAACTTTTGTAGAAGACTCTTCATAATAAGAAGCTTGATCTTCTGATGACTTCTCTTCTGGCTCTATCTGTTCAACCTCTTACATGAAGTCTCCACAATATTATTTATTCCCAAATAGAAACTCCTGTCTGGTCCATAATTCATTTGGATTTAATCCTTGTGATTCTTCATATACTTGATGGAAAAGTTCGAGAGAAACAAACATGTCGATACTTCCTATGGCCATATCTTGTCTATTGAGAAAGTAATTTTTCTCATTGACAAAATCATGCTCTACTTCCATTTCCATGGTTATTTGGTATAAGCCTTTGCATATAAGATGAAGCAGAATTTTTGGCTTCCATTCCAAATAGTTATGAGGTGTGAGAAGTATTTATGGCGAATAATCCATCTTTTTGTTGTCTTAAATCTTTTGTACTTGCAAAAAATGATTTGTTGTAGCTTTTTCTTAGCATTTTCACTATTTTGTACTTGCAAAAATGATTTGTTGTAGCTTTTCTTAGCAAATCATTTGGATTGATACCATGTAAATGTGTCGAACTTGCATAGAATAGATCTAACTAGAAAATACAACATTTGCAGTAAAGAGAAATTGAGAAAGAAGAAGCAAGATAGAAAGAATGGAAGAATTCTCATTAATCGGATTCCACACTCAAAGAGTGAATAATTTCAAATATATATAGAATAAATGAGTAAATAATGATCCATAGTATGGTCTAGACTGATATGGACACACACCAACGCTACAAGAGTAAACTACCACCTAGTCTAGTCTCTCACATTTGGAGTGAACTCATTGGATTCTAGTTGAGTTAACTAGTCAACTAGTCTTCGCTAACCTGACCGAACAAAGAGTAGTGATTTGGTGGATGATCCCACGTTGCATGGTGACAAAACCAATGCAACATCTAAACTCAACCTGCCCTTAGTCAATCACAAACTGAAAGAGAATATTCTCCAGGTGGAATATTCTCCCCTAAAATATAGGAGACTAGATAATGACTAATTATGACTAATAAACAAGGAATAACCTTAGGAAAAATAAATCCTAGGTGTGTGTGAAGTAACTCCAACAATCCTTCCCTTGTAGAAGGTTGATTATTCCAATGCTACTAGACTACAATGATACCTTTTTTGGTAACCTATGGGAACCTTGATATCCAATATTGTACCAATAGAAAACTCGACCACCATATCTGTCCATGTCCCCCGACAACTGGCATCACATTTTGTTTATTAAAATTGAGAAATACAATTTGCATATACATCACTTGGCCATAGACACATTCATACATTATATCTACATTATGCAATAATTAAACTGGGGATTTATAACACGGATGTTACATTCCCCCTCCTCTACAATTGGTCACCGTCCTCGATGCACAACACCATGTCGATATACATGTACACATTTTACATCATAATATTCAGAAAACAAAATTTTGCAATTGGTTCACCCTATAATAGCAGTTCCAACCATAATATCTTGTTCCTCTCAACTTGCTAACCGAAGGAATGCACTCCCTTCACTTCTCTCACTCCATCGAACTACACCATTCTCTTATGAGGGTTATTAGTGTAGGTGACTAGGAACTCTCAGATGTGGTTCCAGAACTCTATCTTCCCAAAAATGGAGTCTTGTAATTTAGCTTATGTTTTCTTCACAATTGACAAAACATTGTGGGTATTCCTCCCACATAGTTTCTTTGTGATCTCATGTTGCATATTCAAGACGGTAGTAGGTCCATTGGAACTTTACCATGCCAATAGATTTGTTCTTGATCTCTTTGAATTTCTGGTCCAGTATGTGTACTAGTTCCACTTGGAAATCCCCTTCGTGCTCCAATTGGATTACAATCCAATCAAATATACAGTTAGGGCCAGACACATATTTCTTTAATAAATACACATGAAATACATTATGCACTCTCATGGATGTGCAATTGGGCCTATATTTTGTAATATCTTAAAAGTCCCACACACTAGTACATTTGACATGTTTTATGATGCCCTTCTTACATAATTCCATTTGAATCCCGATGAACCCAATTCCAACTATTAGTCGAACTCCTTTTATCACACTCTCGATGATACTATCAGTATTTCATACATCTGACGTAACAAAATTCCACGTGGAAGCTATGAAGAGATTTTACCAAACGAATGTTCGTCGCACATAATCGTCACAATTACGAAAATCATAGAACTATCAGGATTTTGACGTATTGGTCTACCACATGGCATTTTCTAAGAGTCTGACATCAACCAAGCTTCCATTGTTTTACCGACGATGTTTTTTGTTACTGCAACATAGGGGTGTGTAAGTATCATCGGAAAGATGATGTGGATGCCATCGAAATTGTGACTATGGTCAACGACTGATGTCAATGTGGTGATGATCTAGAGGGCACATTCCATCAATGATCTAATGATATGGTGCGATATATTATTTGGATTGACGATGCCATGGTGGAAAAATTTCATCGAAGTGGCGACACATGAGAGCTGCAAGTCATGTAGAAAATGGGATGGATGGGCATAAGCCATCCATAGAAATATCGACGTGCATTCAATGAAGTACCCTAGTGTTGAAGGTTTGACGTCGGTATAATAAATTCAAAAAAAATTCAAATTGATTAGACATAGGGATAAAATATATGTTTTAGATTAAGAAGTCGAAGAGGTTAAGGTAGATGTAAATGAAAATGTTCTTGAGATATGATGATATATATGATTAGGATTAAGGTTTATTTTGTTCCATAAAACCCTAATTCAATCTTTTTAGAGCCTCCACATCTAAAAATGCACAGTCACACTTAATAAATATGTGTTTCTCTTTTAAACTGTAATTTATGCCCTTATGCAAAAATGCATGCTAGGTTTCACAAAAATGCACGCCCAGGTCTTAACACACCTGCAATTTGAGTGATTCAAGTTTCTAAGGGCATCTTAGATAATTTTACACATGTCTACATATTTATATTTTCATTTGCAAACATAAAAGTGGCTTCTTTGTAAAAGAGGCAAATTCCACCTTGTAAATTGAGAGACCAAAACAATAGAAAGCGACATAATGGAAATGCACACCCTTGCTTCTATATAGATCCAAATTTAGTTATCTAAGTTTTGGGGTGAAGTTAATAACATTATACAAAGTGCACTTTAAAATGACTAAGTTCTTCTACCTTGAACCTAGATTCAAGACTTTTTGTAAAATGGAGGGTAAAACCGTTTTAATATAAAATGCATGCCTAAGACTCATATGACCTCCAAATTGAGTGGTTCAAATTGTGGAGTTTGGATTTTATAATTTTTCATCTATTCATACTTTAGTTGTGCATTTTGAAACCAAAATCCCTCTGTTGTTCATAAAGGCTAAAATTTTCCTTGTAAATGCAAAAAAAATGCTTAAAAATGCTTGAAAACATAGCATGATAAGAAATGCACGTATGAGGAAGAAACATCCATGTGTCGTGTTTTTAATTTACAAGTTACAAGCTACAAGACTATGGATTTGTTGTAAACCCTAAATAATGCATACTAGGGTGATTTGTGCCCAGAATTCAGTAAAGGGTTGAAATATACATGAATCTTTGGCAATTGTGCACACACACTAACTAAAATGACAAAATGTGCATTAGCTACCTGCATCCATGAGCTCAAAGAGGCAGGAGCTTGTACAACCACATCACACATAGGATAGTTATTAGTTTCATTTCCATTGATAAGACCTACATAAATCATCAGAGAATAAAATTTTATATGACTGAATAATAATTAAATAAATAAACATTGTAAATCTAGATACCAAATATAGTAGAAAGTTACCTAATGGAAAAGCATGTCCTTGCTTCTATGTAGCTCCAAATTTTGTGATCTAAGTTTTGGAGTGAATTTAATAACATTCTAAATCTATCTATATCATCCATAGTGCATTTTCAAATGAAAAATAACTTCTACCGGGAACTGAAATTCTAGACTTTTTGTAAAATGGAGGGTAAAACAATGTTACTTTAAAATGAAAGCCTATGACTCATATGACCTCCAAATTGAGTGATTAAATTTGTGGAGTTTGTATTTTCTCATTTTACATCTATTTATGCCTTTACTTATTCATTTTCAAACCAAACACTCTCTACTCTGTATCAAGGTTAAGAACTGCCTTGTAAATGCGAAAAAATGCATAAAGGAAAAAATGCTTAAAAATGCATGAAACTAGGGCATGATGAAAAATGCAAGCCTAGATCTTAACAAACCTACAATTTTAGTGATTCAAGTTTCTCAGGGTATCTTAGATAATTTTACATGTGTCTTCATATTTAATTTTGCATGTGCGAACATAAAAGTGGCTTCTGTGTAAAAGAGGCAAAATCTACCATGTAAATTGAGAGACCAAAACAATAGAATGCGCCCTAATAGAAATGAACTCCCATGCTTCTATATAGCTCCAAATTTAGTGATCTAATTTTTGTTTTGAAGTTAATAACATTCTGAATCTATCTATATCATCCAGAGTTCATTTTGAAATGAAAAAGGACTTCTATCAGGAACCCAAATTCTAGACCTTTTGTAAAATGGAGGGTAAAACTAGACTACTATAAAATGCACACCTATAACTCATATGATCTCCAAATTGAGTGATAAAAGTTGTGGAGTTTTAATTTTATCATTTTACATCTATTCATACCTTTATTTATTCATTTTGAAACCAAAAACCATCTACTGTGCATAAAGGTTAAAAACTCCTTTGTAAATGCAAAAAAATGCATAAAGGGAAAAATGTTTAAAAATGCATGAAACCAAGGCATGCTGAAAATGCACGCCCATGTCTTAACACACCTTCAACTTCAATGATTTAAGTTTATGAGGGTGCCTTAGATAATTTTACACCTATTTACATATTTAATTTTGCGTTTGCAAACGTAAATGTGGTTGTTGTGTAAAAGAGGCAAAATCTACCTTGTAAATTAGGACACCAAAACAGTAAAAAGTTCCCTAATGGAAATGCATGTCCATGTTTCTATTTAGCTCAAAATTTAGTGATCTAATTTTTGTTGAGAATTTAATAAGATTCTGAAACTGTATATGTCATCTGGAGTGCATTTTAAAATGACTAAGGACTTCAATCTTGAACTGAGATTCAAGACTTTTTGTAAAATGGAGGGTAAAACCGTCTTACTGTAAAATGCATGCCTAAGACTGATATGAACTTAAAATTGGGTGGTTCAAATTGTGGAGTTTTTTATTTTTATTTTTATCATTTTACATGTATTCATAATTTATTTGTGCATTTTGAAATCCAAAACCATGTGCTATGCATAAAGGCTAAAAGCTTCCTTGTAAGTGAAAAAAAATGCATAAACCTAAAAATGCATGAAAACAAGGCATGATGAAAAATGCATTTCCTAGGAATAAAAACCAATGTATGGTATTGGTAATTTACAGGTTACAAGTTATAGGACTGTGGCTTTGTTGTAAACCCTAAAGACTGTATACTAGGGTGATTTGTGCCCAGAATTTCGTAAAGGGATGGAATATCACAAATATTTGTCAATTGTGTAGACACTCTAACTAAAATGGAAAAATGAGTACTAACTACCCGTGTCGATGAGATCGATGAGGCATGAGCTTGTACAACCACATCACACATATGATAGTTTTTAGTTCGATTTCCATTGCAAATACCTGCAAAAATCATCAGAGAATAAAATGTTATATGACTGAATAATAATTAAATAAATAAATAGACATATCAATGATGTACGAGAGTCCCTAAAGACTAAAGTGGAATACCTGAATCATATTCTCTTGGTTTCGAGAATAATTTATTCTCTACTGAACAGGGCCAACCAAGTGAAAGTGGAATCTCATTTGGCCGCTTGACCCCCTCACATCACTCTCAATTACCCATACCCAATCTATCTACTGGAATGAAAAATAATTGAAAGTGGCATAGTACGATTCATGCATAGAAAGTAGCAAAACAAAATTTAAAGGTAAATGAAAGAAAGAATGTGTGTGTAGCTATATGGTTTTGTACATACAAAACATATAACATGAATCCATAAGAAGGTAGCAACAAATAGTATATATTAATATATTTTATCATCAAAATATGTTTCCATTATAAATGTTTCTCATAATATATACAATCACCTTTTTTTTTCCAGAAATCTATTGATTGACTCATCAATGTCTTGATCCACTTCAATTATTGGGCCCTCTCTTGGTGATGATTTAATATGCACACTCTAGTGCATTTTATATCTAGTAGAGTACCCTCCACGTCATATAGGATGCTATTGAGGGACCTTGACTACAATAACAAAAAGGGTTAAATTGATATGGTTAGTTATTATTCACTAAAGTAGTTCATTAAGGAAAATATCATTACAATGTTCTTTACCAGGATGACCAGTACAAACCACTCGTTCAGCTGCCATGTGTTCTCTCTCTTTCCAATCACTCTCATCTACATGATCTACCATCAAAACACGAAAAGTTAGAAGTACACCATCTTAAATTAAATTTTAATAATTGTATTAATCCACACTTTTGATTTTATAGCCATAATACTATCATTGTCAGGTTGCACACCACCATCATCGTGATACACTCCATCATTATGTATGAGCTGCACACCACCATAATCAAAATGCACTCCATCGTCATGGGACTACTATCCACTAATGGTCTCATTATTGTTGTTTCTCTCTTGCTTAAAATAGAAAGACACATTCGTTTATGGGTGAAATCAATCGTGAATAGATTTTGCAAGTAATCAACAATTAAAGTCTATTGATTTTACTTATGATGTCATTCAAAGGGGTAGATTATGTTTGCCCCATGCTTTGTCAGTGTTCAACCACGACTTGAAATACATACCTGGAACCGAGCCAAATGTCTTCTTCTGTGGTTGCAGTTTTGAATTGAGTCCCTACATTGCACAAGATCTCAAATTTGGCTTATCGGATGAAATTAAATAAAAGTTGAACGATGATATGCATGATATGGTTTAATTATTTTGTACTTATAATTCATGCTTTTAGTTTCATGTAACCACCTTGTCCAAGTTTGTGCTACCCATGTTTTTCTATTCTTGCCTTGGTTTCTTTTGACGTGTCTGGGAGCCTAGAAATTTTTTCCAATAGGTTGTATATCACAATTTGTATATAGAACTAACAAAAATTCAACATATTAAATTCAAAATATGATATACCTTCTTGGTCCAGGTGGTGTCTTTCCTTATTTTATCATTTCCTTCTGCTTTGCATCCTCCAATACATTCTTCCACTCAATCTTGGGAATCATCGAAGGACGCTTATACCTAGGGTTTGTTTGCAAATGAACCCTATATTGGTCCCTCACATATTTTAGATGTGTATCGACCAATGAGGTGACTCTAATTTTTTTGAAGGAATCACCAAATAGGTCGACCAAGTGGTCAATAAGATCCTTTTTCAAACTTGGATTCTAAGCATTCCACTGTGTGCATATGGTGGAACCAAGAATATCTAAGGCCTTGTCATTCATATACATAAAAATATGTTATTTCCCGCGGAACAATATGATCATTAATTTAAAATAATCATAGAGATGTATTCTTCAATTTTATAATCAGAAATAATTAAGACATCCATGTGTTCCTACTCTCACCAAGCATTCTCATCTACATGCTCTGCCATCAAAACAAAAAATGTTATAAGTACACCATCTTCATGTAAATATTAATAATTGTATTAATCCATACTTCTGATTTTATAGCCATAATACTATCATGGACAGGCTACACACCACCATCATCGAGATGCACTCCATGATTATGACTGATTTGCACACTACCATCATCAGACTGCACTCCACTGTCATGGGGTTGCTATCCACTGTTGGCCTCAATATTATTGTTTATCTCTTGATTAAAATGAAAAGATACATTCATTTATGGGTGAAATCAATCATGAATATATTTTACAAGTAATTAATAGTTAAAGGCCATTGATTTTACTTATGATGTCGTTCAAAGGGGAAGATTGTAGTTTCCCCATGCTTTGTCGGTGTTCAACCATGGCTTGAAATCCACACTTGAAACCAAGCCAGATGTCTTCTTCTGTGGTTACAATGTTGAATTGAGCCCCTGCATTGCACAAGATCGCAAATTTGGCTCATTGAATGCAATTAAATAAAATTTGGATGATGATAGGAATGATATGGTTTAATTATTTGGTACTTACAAGTCATGCATTTAGTTTCATGTAACAATCCCGACCAAGTTTGTGTTACCCATGTTTTTATAGTCTTTCCTTGGTTGCTTTTGACGTGTTTGAGATCCTATAAAAAGTTTCCAATAGGTTGTATATTACATTTTTGATTTAGAACTAACAAAAATTCAACATATTAAATTCAAAATATGATATACCTTCATGGTCTAGGTGGCATGTTTCCTTCTTTTCTCATTGTCTTCTCCTTTGCATCCTCCAATAAATTCTTCCACTCAATCTTAGGAATCATCGGAGGACGCTCATACCTAGGGTTTGTTTGCGAGTGAATCCTATATTGGTCCCTCACATATTTAAAATGTGTATCGACTAATGAGGTGACTCCAATTTTGTTGAAGGAATCACCAAATAGGTTGACCAAGTGTTCAATAAGATCCTTTTTCAAACTGGGATTTTGAGCATTCCACCATGTGCGTATGGTGGACCCAAAAAATATAAGGCCTTGTAATTCATATGCTTAAAAAATATGTTGCTTTATCCAAAACAATATGATCATTAATTTAAAATAATCCTAGAGATGTATGTTTCAATTTTATAATAGGAAATAATTAATACATTCATAAATACCTGGGATTTTTTGTATCTTGGGATTTTACCCTTGTTGGTAACACGTGACGATCCAATTTAGTTTTTTGTAGAATCACCAATTGCCTCATCTCTACCATCAAGGGCTTGTTCTGGCATGCACTGCACCGAGGGTGTGTCACGGGCCCCATAAAATTCAATTTTCTTAGTCACACAGACATCAGCCATAAGAATAGAGCCAAAGAGCCTCACAGGTATGTGGCTCATGGTAGGATGCAATGGTGTTTGAGCATCACTACTATCAACACCATCCTTAGGAGCAAGCTACTGAAGTTTTCTGAATAAATCCTATAAAAATAAAACATATTTTATTCAGATAATATAAAGTAGAAAAAACAAAATTCATAATGAAAATTTGGATGAACCTGCACAGATAAGATCTAGCTAGCAAAATACATACACAATTTGCAGAAAAAATGAGAAAAGACAGAAACGAGAGAGAGATAATCAAAGAATTTTATTAACTGAATGAAAAAATGATACAATACAATATATATGCGCTGCATAGCTCAATTAATGCACCATAATGCATGAGATAATGCGCCATAGTGGTGGTATAGAGTGATCTGGACACACACCGACAATCACATGAGTTAACTTCCACCTAGGCTAAGTCAACTAGCCTCTCAGTTCTTAGTTAACTGACTGAAAGAATCAATAATGCGTCACTCTGGTGATAATCCCAAGGACAATGCACATTAGTAGTGATGATCCCAATGCTGCATGGTGATGGAACCAATGTGGCATCAAGACTCCACTCAACTGATCCAACTGAAGTGTGAAATGAAGAGAATATTCCCCTAGAATGTAGGAAAATGAATATTCTCCCTAAAATGTAGGAGACTGGATAATGACTAATAAACATAGGTAAAACCTTAGGAAAAAAAATCATAGGTGTGTGTGAAGTATCTCCAGCACCCCCCATGAACATCACTATGGTGAAAATAAAATAATGGGTCTCGACAATGAGGCCATGTTAGGTACCCGAAAACATAAGACACATTGAACTAAACGAGGAAAGAGGGAAAACCTAATGGGAAACCCCCCCCTCAAGGTACAATGTATAAAAAAAATAAATGACAATTTCTAGGAAATTGTGTCCTTCACTCCAAGACGACTGTGCAGAGAATGGAAATTCTACTCAGTGAAGGTCTTGGTGAAGATATCTGCAGTCTGTTATGTTGAAGGACATAAATGAATGTCGATGATCCCCTCGTGTACTAAGTCTTGGATGTGGTGCATATGGATCTCGATGTGCTTTGTTCGTTGGCTCTGAACTGGATCTCTGCAGAACTTCAGAGTGATCTGGTTGTCACACAAAATGATGATCAGTCAGTGGAACTGAATGCCCAACTCAATGAGAAAATGTTGTAGCCACATAGACTGAATGGTTATGTTAACTACCCCCTGTACTATGTTAGAAGGTTTACAGTTGGGAGTAAGCTTGTCATTGATGGAAAGAACAACGATGGAAAATATTAGCGATGACAAAGATCAACGATGGCAAAGAAAAATGATGGAAAGAACAATGAAATCACGAAGCAGCGAAATCACGAAGCGGCGAAATCGCGAAGCAGCGAAATCGCGAAGAGGCGAAATCGCGAAGCACCGAAATCGCAAAGTAGCGAAATCGCAAAGTGGCGAAATCGCGAAGCAGCGAAATCGTGAGAAGATCTGGGCCGTAGGATCTGGGGCATCTACGAAGGCTCAATAACCGTTAGATATAGTGAATGAACAAGCGGGTAAGCCCAAGAGTCATCCAACTCTCCAAAGCTGTGAAGGAATCCTGACCATCCATCGGGGACAGTCGTGGACCATTGATCAAGAGGACGCATGGTGAAAGATCAGAGCACCACAAAGACTCCATATCAGAGTCTCACCTATCGCGACTTGGAGTGACGAGAATCTCCATCTAAGGATCAGCGAGATGCGATATCGCAAAAAGATCAGGACCGTCAGATCACCTAGAACGTGGACCGTCGATCTGAGCTCCATCTCGGAGCTTTGCCTATCGCGACTTGGGGTGACGAGAATCTCCATCTAAGGATCAGTGAGATGCGAGATCGTGAAAAGATCAGGACCGTCAGATCACCTAGAACGTGGACCGTCGATCTTAGCTCCATCTCAGAGTTTCGCTTATCGCGACTTGGAGTGACGAGAGCCTCCATCTAAGGAACAATGAGATGCAAGATCGCGAAAATATCAGGACCGTCAGATCACCTAGAACGTGGACCGTCGATCTGAGCTCCATCTCGGAGTTTCGCCTATCGCGACTTGGAGTGAAGAGAGCCTCCATCTAAGGAACAACGAGATGCGAGATCGTGAAAATATCTGGACCGTTGATTCATCGAGATCATGGACCGTCGATCAGGGTTGATGAAGATCATGAGTTCGCAACACCTTTTATCACAGACAGTGGTCACCACCTATGGTCACGTGGAGGAAGGAACTAGTGCAGATAAGCTCCACCTCGAAATTTTGGGGATCGCGTCTGGTACGAATGCCGAAATACCGAAAAGGTGAAATGTCGCTATAATCCAATGGTGCAGATGAAACTGAAGGATATCGAAGGGCTACTGTTGCACGTCACAGTGTAACTGCCAGAAACCACTGATGGTTTCTGCCAGAGGACTCAAAGACACTTCAGGGTGATTGACAGAGGAGATGAAGAGTCTCTGGGAATCTTCAAGAGGGATGAAGATGCTTGTGGAGGCGATTGATAGCTGGATGAGCATTGAAGCCTGTAACTGGAACAAAGAAGGTGAGCTCGTCTGTCACAGAGAAGACGAAGAGTCTCAACTGCTAGAGAAGTTGAGGAATCTCAGCATAACATACAGTGATGCTGAACGAGTGGAAAAATGGCCAGAGAAGCTGACGAGTCACGATGATGATCAAATAGAGCACTCGAGTTGTGGAGGATATCGGTGCGGTATGAGTATGTAGAGGTATTGCACGTATTTCATGTACAAGGTGCAAAAAAGCTATAAATACACAGTAGAGAGAAGAGATGGGGTTATTGTTACTGTTGGGGTTGTTGTGGTTGTTGTTGTTGAAGGTGATTCATGCGTGAAGAAGGAGGAGGGTGCAACAACTGAATTGATTAGAAGAGGATGTGTGCAGGAAGGCAGTGAGGCGGATAGAGAAACAACATACAACAAAATAGTGATGAGTCTGGTAAGCTATTGTTGAACATTATATCACTGTAATGAGTTTCAGTAGAAAATATTGATAAAATAGGGTGGTTGGGAGGTGCTAGGGAGAGGACTAGTGTCCTTAGAGGTTCAAGTGGGTGCTTGAACATAGGGAGTTGGTGCTTCCTTCTAGTTGGTGCTAGAGAAACCAGGGAGTTGGTGCTTCCTTCTAGTGGGTGCTAGAGAAAAATAGAGAGTTGGTGCTCTCAACAAGTTGCAGCTTTCAAAACAGAGGTTGTAGCCTCACAATGAGTTGGTGCTCATGTGTATGATAATGTAAAGAATGTAAATAATACTTATCATATAAATAATAAGAGGTTTTTACCCTGTATGGGTTTCCTTGGGAAATATCTGTCTCTGTGTTTCTCATATATGTAACTGATGCTGAATGTGCCATTGTTCATTTCCTTGCATTATTGTGATCATCATTGAGTGCCTTGTAAATATTTTAAAAGAATCATAATTGTTTTAGCATGATAACAACTGATTCAACCCCCCTCTCAGTTGTCCAACATTTGGTATCAGATCCAACCCCTTTTATATAAGGGTAGATCCTAGAGCTTAAACATGTCAAGCCATGAAGGAAATTCAACCAATAAGGCCCCTCTGTTCAATGGAACAAACTTTGCCTTCTGGAAAGTTAGAATGAGAACCTACATAATGTCATTAGGTGCATATGTCTGGGATGTGGTAGATACTGGTTATGTAAAGCCAGTTGTGCTAGCTAATAAGGATGACAAACTAGAATTTAGCTTCAACGCTAAGGCTATGAAT
>SNQJ01S0002063.1:156284-188817 GCA_010110895.2 Picea sitchensis
CATTTGACTTATTCTTCCTTATTGCTAGGCCTTATTAATATTGACCTTTATTATATGGAAATATATTATTCTACCTACGTGAGGGGTTAGGTCCCTAACACTAAGACAATTTTAGGGTTTAAAGATGATCTTCAAGTGAAATAAATGCACAAATACCAATATATATAGCTTTTCTATGTCTAAAAATGATTACATCACACTATTACAAAACTCTAATTTTACCCAAAAACACAAAATAGTTAAAATGAGTTTTATGAACGATTAAAGGGAGAAGACTAGTGCCCATATTGTTTTGGGCATACGAGGTCAATTAAGAACTCCCTTGAAGAGATGTAAGTGAATTCTATGGTGATATCCAATTTTCTCCACTACAAAACCTTGAAGATCCTCCTAGTAACTTACTAAACATCTAGATAGTCCAAGGGAAAGTACTCCACTAGTAACCTTCCAAAAGTTTTAGAAATAAGGGTTTTCTCAATAAGAAACCAAGATAATGCACCACCATCACTAGATAAGTACTATTACACTGACATTTATTCATAAACATGATCTTCAAGAAGTTTCTCTAACTAACCATCCATAGTGATTTTAGAGAAGAGATAAGAGTAGTATACAAGTAGTAATGATTCTCCACAAGAAACATTTATTTACAAGTGAGAGGTGCTTCTCTTATATATATGAGAGATCAAGCACCGTTATCATCCACCCTTGTTATCCATAAAAATTCATAAAAGCATAAAATAATGTCTTTATTCCTCACAAGCCCTAGAGATAAGGAAACAAGACACAAAATATCCATGATACAAGAGTGGATAGGTCACTAAGACCCCCAACGATGCTCAACAATGAAGTAAATGTCCTCATGAGACAAGATGTCTCTCATAAATGCATGCTCCATCACACACGTGTGGCATGTATGACCTCAAAAATTGGATGGATCACTCACAAATCAAGTGTAGGAGCTCCAAAAGTGAAATGTTGCCTCTTAGGATTGCAACTTTTCATCCCCAAGTGTCATATCATAACCCAAAAGGTATGATGTCTCACCAAAATGTGTCGAATCATCATGTAAAGGTGCAGTGTCCCATTAAGAGGTGTCAAATCATCATGTGATGGTGCAACATCCCATCATCAAGGTGTCAAATCATACCCAATGAGTGTTTTTCATCATAAGGCTCAATACCATCCAAAACATGTGTATGAACCCCTCTCAAGTAGTGGGACGACTTCCATCAAATGTGCTAGTATCCCATCAATGTCCTCCAAAGGACCAAGGCTCAATCAAGTGGGTACTGATGTGAAATATATCATCCAAGGAGGGGCTCATGTAGTCCAATCTATCCATCAAAACCCAAGACATGTACACAAATCAAATGCAACATATAAAGTGAGACATCTCAATGTAAAAACTACTAGATAGAGCACATTAAGTATCTTCTTAAAACTTCACACTAGCTCATAAACTTATACAATTTGTCAAGTTTAGGTATGGGAGAATCACTATTAACCCCTACTAAGTGTGCCAATACCCAAGAGAAGGAGTATTTCTAGAGAAAACCATCAAGGAGTATGTGTAATGGCCTATGGTATGGTTTGGGGTTTACTTCATGGGTGGTGGCATACTCATGAAAGGTTATGTATGATAGTCATCCTCATGAGCACCTTTGTATGGGGGAGTTCTTAGGCAATGAGTTTCCCTTTGCTCCATGTCTTTACAAACCCCTATTTTCGTTTTTCTTTATTCATTCGACCTTTTATGGCTTTTTATTTTCACTTTCTAAGTCCTTTTTGTTAGGTATGCATTCATTGCATAGGACTTGGGGTGGTGGCCTCTTAGCAAGGGGGTAGAGCTCATGCTTCTTTATTCTTTCTTGGTTCTTGACTTTTCTTTTCTTTCTTCTTTATTTTCTTTGCATTTTGAGTTTAGCATTTTTTTCTTTCAATATTTTTTCTTTTTATATCAAGCTGCATCAATCAAGAGCATTCTAGCTCATTCTCATGGGATTATGAGGTGTGAACCTTTATGGCTAACATATGACAACCAACTCAATAGTAGGGATAATGGAGATGTGAAGGATGGCGAATGTTATGTATGGATTGAGATATGGAGACATTACCCCTATCAAGGCCACCCCAATAGTCCAACTTTGCCCAAAAGTGACAACACTTGACTAGGAGATGATGAAGATCACCAAAGTGAAACAAGGAAAAAAGGCATAAGTTCAAAGCATCATGATCCATCATCCAATTCAACCCATCATCATTATTTTCATGTCAAAAACATTCAGAATTAATCACTTTACATGAAGCATCAAAACAAGTTGCCTCATGTATGTCATGCACCATAGATTCATATAATGTGATTCAGATAAGCATAAAGTGGGAGGCACATGTCGATAATTGTTCGTGGAGAATCCTGAATATCATCATCGGAACTGTTATATGTGATGTAGATCGCGGGAGAAAAACCTTCCTCTAGTTAGCCCTAGATGTGAGGGGGTAACATGCCCATTGAATCCACCTCTTGAGGATTTCTGGTTTCTTTAAGAAATGTTGAAGCTCAACCTTTATCTCTAACTATGTTAGTCTCAAGTTTGATGATGATCGGCCTCATCACCTTGGCCTTAACTGAATACTTGAAGGGAGGTCTTCTCATCTCATGATCATCATCACCTCAATCCTCCTTCCTAGTATGATCTAATGATACCCAAATTTTATTTACTCTGCTGCTTTCAAGTGATAAACACTGTAACAATTTTTTTTTGGCAATTAATATCATATTGAGACGTATATCCATAATCTCAGTCTTTGATTCAAATGTTTACAAAATAAACATTTGAAATATAGCACTGTTTACATCTTTGACAGGTTGGTCTTGATACGTAGTATTAAAATATAAGGAGCTCTTACATGCACACATGAGGCCATATCTATCTTTTATGGTTTTTGGTGATATTCTAAGAACGAAACCTGGATAATGGAATGGGCCGAACTATATAGCAGATTGTTGAAGTGTCAAGGTCAAGCATTGTTTGCTGCTGCAATGGCACTTGTACATTGTTCAAGGGAAAAGGTCAATAAATGGTTGCTACCATGAATTGAGATGCAGATTGTAAAATGGTAGAGCAAGGAAGGATAATTGGATAGATGGAAACCATGGAGGTGAATCAATTGCTACCTTTTGACAGGCTTCCTGAGGTATGAATATTCAAGAAATATATTCAAGTAAGAAGCGCACGATAATCTTTATGTTTCATGCCCGTGAGGAAATAGTTTTGATACTTGTTTACGAAATTTTTAAGCTAATTATCAAGACCAACCAGCCAATGATGTAAAGAATCTTATATTTTAAATGTTTACTATGTAAACATTTGATTCAGGGAGACATAGATTATGGATATACGTCTCAAATATGATATTAATTGCCCAAAAAACTGTTAGTGTCTATCTCTTAAAAGCAGAGTAAACACAATTTGGGTAAGACTGCATCATACTATGAAGGAGCTATGTGGTGATGATGATCATGAGATAAGAAGACCTCCCTTCAAGTATTCAGTTAAGGCCAACGCAATGAGACCAATCATGGAAAAACGCCTATTCGAAAACTTGGTGCCAACCTGCATTATAGCAGCGATTTTATTTCAGTGCCTATCATATGAATGCTTACTCGCCGTACTGCATGTAAATGAGCACGAACTCGCTTACCTTTTTAGGGGGAGGAGAAACCGGGGTTGTATTCTGAAAAGAGGGCATGACAGATTCCTCTGGCTGTGGATCTGCCAGCAAATTAAGTGGAAGAACACGGGCGATGTCAATATAATAACACATGGGTGTGCAGTTCAACAAATAATTTAATAACAACAATATTGCTTACAATGACAGTAATGAAAAAATGAGTATATTCGTACACGGAATTAATTATAGTTACCTTTGCCATGCACTTAACACAAAGGCCCTTGGAAGTCGTGACAACAATATTTTTAACTTCTCCGAACGATGTTGACCTCTCCCCGGTGGCCTCTGAGGGATGCTTCAGTCATGGGCATTAATGATGCATTCACAGCGGCTATACCTTGCTATTTAGATGAATAACAAAGCGGCCATGTTTTGTTATTTAGATAAATCAAAGGTAACTTTTCAATACATATAATTTCGAAGCCATTACAACATATTTATTATGACTTTAATATGTTCTTTATGAGAATTGAATTGAATTATAAAAGAAAAGATAACAATATCACAACATCAATATACGATTATGCAATATATGATCATTCGTGAGCTTGCTTAGATATGGTATGTTGAAGGGGGGCAAATATGGCATATGGAGTCGTGAGCTTGCTTAGATATCGTATGTTGAGGGGGGCCAAATATGGCATATGGAGTGGCGATGGAGGATTGGTTCCAACCATGGTGTGAGCAGGTGGTATACCTGACCCTTGAGGGGGGATTAGTGGGGGTGTACTTCTCTCTTGAGAAGAAGTGTACCCTCCGCCTCCTTGTGAAGAGAGCTAGTGGCTGGATGACCTTGGGAAGTGGACCCAAGTAAAGTGGAACCAAGCAAAGTTGATCCCAATAAAGTAGCACTCACGGGGGTGTGAGAGGGTTGAGCCGGTAAGTTGACAAAACTAGGAAATCCTCCTAGAATAGGAGGGCGATTTTGCAAGAATCTGAAACGACGAGGATTCTGTGGGTCCCCTATGATGTCTGACTAGCAAAGTGAAATGTGTGAAAATGGTGATGAGAGAAATAAATGAACAAGATTCTTTGTATAATTTTGGACCTTCATAATATATCTCACAAGAGCATCATACATAAATCAATTGAAAAGAAGCATACATGTGGGTAGGTGGATTTTGTCCGCATGGGAGAATAAAAAAAACAAATGCTCGTGTCCTAAAAAGATGTAACATCCTTCCTCTCAAATAGCACTGGACCTTCCAATAGTACTCAACAGTGTGGTCTGAATCCACCGGAAGATGAACTATTGAAGGATGAAATAATCATTTATAATGAGGGGTAGAGGATGCATATCCTGAAAGAGCTAGCGATATTTCCCAATAGACACACAAAATCCAATCAAGGTGCAATTGCAACCCACAATTGCCACCTGGGTAGATTTCCTAAAATTTGGTCACTAGGTACCTCGGTCAAAGTGTGACATTTAGATTTTCGGCCTCAGAAATGAGTCACGAGTTGGATCTTGTCCAAGAGTTGAGTGCCTCAAGGGGGGACGCACAGAACAACCAGACCTCAGCCTTCGACCCTTCACGGGTATCTCCCTGCATTATGGTGTTACGAACACTTGACTTGGAGGATTTCAAAGTTCCATATTTGTCAACTTCTAGTGTTTGAAGATGTGAGAACTAGACAACAAGGAGTTATTTGGATGTCTATCCCAGAGATCCTACTTAGGCTAAAAAAAAAAAATTGGGACCTCCTGTGGAGGAAAACTTAGTGAGTTTTTAGAAAAAAATTAGATGTGCTTGTTTGAGAGATTGGGGGTGTGAACCAATCTCGTTTGAATTAAGTGGGAGTGGATAATTCCTTCAAGAAATAGTGAAACGTTTCGGAATCCCTTTGAACGAAACCTACTTCAACCTCCACAATTTGAGATGAAATTATGTGAGTGAGCAGTGACTTTGTGTGTGAGCAAGTTATAAAATGTGTCAAAAATTTTAATAAGTTAGGTGTCAACTTGTAGCATGTGGACTTTGTGTGTTTCTTTACAAATCTTGATTACCTATCTTACTAGATGCCATTGGTACAACCTTGTGTAATTTTAAAGTCCCTAAAGAACTAGCATGTGGATATATGGGTCCTTACCAATCTTTTAAACTCCCTAATGTGATTTAATCTAAGAAAGCTTAAAAAACTATCCTAGATTGCAAGCATGTGGGCATGTATGGGCCCATTACAATAATCTTTAAACTCCCCTAGTGATGTAAACTAAGAAAGTAGCTTCAAAAACTATCTTAATATTTGCAACATGTGGGCATGTATGCGCCCTTACAAATTTAAGATGTTTTGAAAAGAAAATAAGAGGGGCCCTAGGGGGGATTTGTCCTCTCCTAAATTTTTTTTTTTTAAGGGAGATGAAATCTTCCCTCAATCATTTTTTCGATTCTCAAGATCTCTCTATGGTGCGAGAGAAGAGCATACTCAATGATTGAATTTTGATTTCTGGTCCCAATGCAAGTGTTTATATATGTGATAGAAAATGATCTTAAATTAACTTTTACAATTAAAACAAGCCATCTATGTGGAAAAATGAAAGAAAAAAATAAGAAATATGGTTCTTTTTAACCTCCTAAGTGCCTATGCTTTGACTAACCCTTCATGTGGAGAGGGAATCTAAGTGTGGTGCATTTACAAATTACATAGAATCAATATTTAGAAGGTTAGGGGCCTTCCAAACATCACAAAAAACTCTTACAATATTGGATTTCTGGATAGATGCGCAGGCCCTAGTTTAGACAGAGGCGCATGTGGCGCCAATGCATAGAGAAACAAGGACGTTTGGTGCACCATGTGCGGAATGCGCTAGGAAACGCAATGCTTTTGGCGCACTTGCTCAGAAGACGTGCCTATGGACTGAAAAACCCGCGCACGTTCTGATAAGTGCCCAGGAAGAAAATTTTAAATGAAATTCTCTTATTCCAGCTCTGAATTCAACCTTTTGTAGGTAGGATTGGGCCATTTATGATCCCTAGAAAGTAAATAGATAAAAATTAAGTTCTCAAACAACCCAAATAGGGAGAAAATTGATACCTTATCCCCAGTATGGTCGTCAATATGTTGTATCATTTTCGCCACTTGAATGAGCAAAAGAGGGACACTTGCAAGTCCAGTTGGTTCAGCTGGATAGAACAGAAGTTAGTGTATGAGTCAAATGACTCAATCACATGAAATAAAAAAACAACTAAGCTAATAACAACTAAAGAAACAAAACTAAAATGCATAAGGAAATTAGAATCAAAATTAATCAAACAATTGACCAATATTCATGCCACCAATGGAGAGATTATATTAGTGGGAAAACACCAAAGAAAAATGGGGACTTATGGGTCCCCTCTTCCTCAAAGGGAGGGCTCTTGAGTCCCCTATGTGAGAGCTCTTCTTACAAATGGAAAACTAGAAAGGAAATGGTGAATAAATCCAATCTTATTCCCTCAAGAGGTGAGGTGAATAGCTTAATTAAATGATGTTAGTATGATCCGAGAAGGAAAGCGTTTCCTTGTATTAGAATAGAGGCAACATAACAATACAATGAGATTCTTCAATTCATAGTGAACCCATGGCCTCTTTTTATAGAAAATATTTGAGGCATTATCCAACCGGTCTTTAGTGTGAACAAGGGGCCCTTTAGGGCACCCTTAGGTCTTTGACCAGCCCCCCACTCGGATTCAGCTCGGATTTGAGGGTCAAATCGACTTGGGAGCTGAACTAGAAGTAGGTGAGGGGCCGACAAGAACTATAAATGTGTCATTCTCAGGTGTGCACAGCGTTTTACATACACAGTCGCGCATCGAACGCATGCGCGCCCTTTTTATGTTTTTGACCTGCGCATGTGCGCACGTTTCCTGTAATTATTCTGTGCATGTTAATTTTTTAACCAATTGTATAGTTTGTGCCTTTTGGAAATGAATTTTTGAAGCTATGGGTGAACTAATAAGTGTTTGGAGATGATGGATTTCTGTAACCATTTGTGGACAAAATTTTAGTGATAACAACAAAGAACCTGTCTTTGGTTGAATTTTTGGGTAGTGCCTTTCTCATCATCTTTTCATTTTGATTGGCCTTGCACCTTGGGTTGGGTGTTTTTCTCCTTGATATCCTACTTGGGTTATCTCTGTCTAAACACAATAGAGTGTTTATATCAATTTGTTGTTCATTCCTTGCATTTTCATTCTCTTATATTGAAAATACAAAAATATTAGTCATTTTACATTGATTGGCATTTTGATCTCTTGAGTCTGTCATTTATCTTAGTGCATGTAATGAAATATTGCATTTTATTTAGAGTTGCATAATTGAACTAAAAATTGCATTTTTGAAAAGCATATCATTTATTGGAAATTGAAGTTAGGACTTTGCATTGTATTCATATCCATTTATTTTACTTGTTGAGTCATAACATCACTAGTTTCACGACCACACCTTTTGAATAAGAAAGACCATTAAAATTAACACTATAATTTAAAATTGATTAGTAATGATTTTATTTTCTAGGGTGAACAAACTAACTTAGGATTTAGAGCCTTAGAATAGGATTTTGTGAGTAAATTTGTCCAAGGCTATTAAATCAACATATGTGTCTGACTAAGGGAGTGGAGAAATCCATTGTATAATCGGTAATATCAGGAGGCTTCGCTTACATCGGAGTTAAGCATGAGGTTGTGTGAGGTCGATTGAAGGGATATCCCCTCGATACCTTCTTAGCGTCAGATATATTTCTGGGGATCTATTCGTATCTAGGGATCTTGCTAGTGCCCTTACCTCCGTGAGAGGCAATGCTTTCAAGGTTTTAGGATTTTCTACATTTCCCATATGGTGGACCTGACTTACGATTGTTCTCATATGCATTGGTTATACTTTGGTTTATTAGTGTCTTGACTTAGGTACCACATAGGTTACTTGCAGGGGTTATTCTGCAGGTACCCTGGGTCATATAATGGTCGAACAATACACAACCTTTATCGAGGATTACCTCTCCAGGGGGGTCTGATCGACTGGTTGTTAAGCCCATGAGGGCCCTTATAACTGATTATGTTTCCTCCAATCGTTAGCAGTGGAGTCTCAGACCCCTCTTAGTCGAGGCATACCTAATTTAGAGAGGGAGGTCCCTTTCATCCACTTTATCCTGTTTGTGTGCATATTGGCCATTTGATTATTTTTTGGTGTGCTATTTGATTATTAGTAGAACTTTGAGATTTTATACCATGCTTTGAATTGTCATTATCATGGATAGTGGATTTCCTATGGCTTCCTCCTTTACCAATACCCCGCCACCCCCCCCCATGATGTTCACTCAATTCATGGGGATGCATCCATCCACTTTTCATAATGGTATGCAGAATTATGACACTCAGTCCATGCCTTGGGTCTCTAATCATTTTTCTACTGATATGTCAAACGTGTCTTCACCCTTTCCATCCTCTCCCTCACACACTTATGTGAATCTTAGTTTTGGATCTGGGGGCACCATGTCCCCGCTGTCAACGTCTTCATTTGAAAGGATTCATTTCCCTCAACCAACTCTCACTGTGGGAGGTTAGAAGCCCCCCTCTTACAGATCCAATCCTAGCAATGTTTTATCAAGAGCCAATACTCAAATGGGTGGTTACTCTACTTATTACACCCCATTTGTGTATCCTTCCTCTGCCATGCAAGTTCCTACGAACACTTTTCCTATGGAGGGTCCACATATATCCTCAGGTATTTCATATGAGAGGAATCAATTTTATGGTTCGGGCTACCCTCTTCACAAAACCCTTTCACATGGGGGAAACATATATCATCACTTGAATAATCCTTATCATAATTTTGTCTCTTCGCATACATCTGCTTCAATGATGATGCTTGTACAAACCTCTATGGATCAACTCGGTGGAGGATACTACCTTTCTGTACAGGGACAGGGTGTAAACCAGGACCCTTCCTGGCTTGCAATGTCTCAAAACCATTCTTTCTTGGGACCTTGGTCTCAAATTCCACAACTCACCACTGCCACCAGTTCATTCACTTCCAGTCATACTAGAGCTCCATCACCAACCACTTCTAGTCATGTTGGATATTGGTCGATGACCTTTGCAAGTCATGTTGAAGACCCGCAACCAGCCACTGCTAGTCATGTTGGGGGAATCACTCTAGTCTCCATGAGTCATATCGATATCACATCTCCAACCTATGTACATCATGTGGGAGATGAAGCTCCAGCCTCTTCCAGTCACACTGAGAGCATGTCACCAACCATTGTAAATGACGTTGGGGGAATTCATATGATTGAGAAACCTAGACATGTCAGATGTAAGCCCAAATTCTTTTGCAAGACTTGCAAAGGAGATCACCTTACTTGTTTATGTCTTGCTACTGCTCCGATACCATAAGCATGGTCCTTTCCTGGGGGCCCTCCGGGTTCTGAGTCGTCTTCGGTTTCCTAATCTTCCTTGGTTAATACAACTGCCACACCGATGCAATCTTTGAATGACACCCCTCCTCTTTTAGAGAGTGATGCATCTCTTGACCTTGTTGTCTCACGTCCTATTCAACCAATGACCGTGTCGATGCAATCTTCAACCAACACCACTCCTATTTTTGTGGGTGATGCATCTCTTCACATTGGTATCTCACATCCTATTCAACCAATGGTTGAAGAAGTGGTCATGCCAATACAATTTTTAGTCGATCCCGCTCTTCTAGTTCTAGTTCTATACCTTCTATGCCATGTCCTTAGCATTTCCAGTTCTATACCTTCTGCACAAGGGAGCATTCCACTCTCTTAGCATACACTCCCTCCAAGTCTTCGGGTGGTTTCCTTTGATTGGAATGACCTTGTAGAGCCTTGACTTCCTTCTTCTACACCCTTCCATTAAGGGGCGTTCTTCGATATATTGTAGATAAGGTAACATCAGAAAGTGTTTTATCCTCCTTGACTTGGAAAGTTTTGGGTTTTCTCAAACTTGTGTCAGTTGTCTGTGAGATGCTGACCTTTCACAGAAGTCCATCACAGGAGCCTTGGCCTCCCCCATGACATGCCTCTTAGAAACCTCTCAATGATTTTGATTTAATCTCTTTTCCGACTCGTCTAAAAAGAGAAAATATTGTCGAGTGAATCTGTCCCTTTCACACTCGTTAAATTGGACTTGAAAGGTCGTGAGTCTTGGTTAAGCTCTTTTCTGACTCATTTTCAAAAAGAGAAAATATTTTCGAGTGAACTTGTCTCTTTCACACTCGTAAATTGGATTTGAAAGGATGTCTATTTGGTACAAGTTTATCCATTTTTCAAACCAAGTAGACTAAGATTATGAAAAATGACATTTTTTGGTGTTAAGTTGTGATTGCATCTCATGCCCTTGCTTGCCTATTTCCAGTTCTCTCTTTGCATTATAAACCGCTTGCCTCATCAGTTGTGCATCCTCAACCAAACAAAGCCTTTTTTATATCCTTTGAAACTTGACACCCTATACCCAGGAGGGAACATTCCCCTGAGTGTCCATCTCTCATATGCACCTCCTTGCATTGAGCATAGGTCTGTTCCATTGCTGGAACTATTTTTTCTTACTTGCAACACTCGTTCCCTCCTCTGTATCATATAATTCATTTGACTATGAAAAAACAAAAAAAGGCGAGCGACCAAGGAGTATTATTTTATATTGGAAGCAGCCATGTCGCCTTTGAATAGAGCACAAATTGTTTTGAGTCCACTTGTCATCATAATTTTGGGTTTAGCATGACCTTAGGAAGCTGAGATCATTACAGAGAGTTTACTCCCCCGATTGGTTACTCTTCCAGTCCCTATGGAGAATTTGATTTATGCCTCCTACATCTCATAGTTTCATCATTGAGTCTATGCTTCCAGAGTCTTCCATATGTCTCATGCTCTTATTCAAAGGATGTTTATCAACCTTTGTCAGCCATTCCTCAGAGCTCTTGACTTTCCATGTCAGCCATACCCTTCTCATTGGTAGGTAACCTTGAACCCAATAGTCGACATTTCATCATTGATCACTGACTGGGTGGTTTCCCTTGTGTTTGATGGAAAGACATATATTCACACATTGGGATTCGTGGAGTGTCTTGGATGTCATTAGCCTTATTGGTGGTTTCCTCTCCTTTGTCAACAATTTTCCTCATTGGTTGCTATTCAAAGGGTCATTTTCGTGTACCGCTTACACCTGGAACACACGAAAGATGCACAGGTTCGTTGGTTTGTGAACATGTTCTTCGTCTAATTTCCTCCAAATCATCAAGATCCTGCTTTGTACCTCATGTTGAATGATGAGAGATGCCTTAATTTTCTCCTTTCAAAGGGTCTCCTTCCATCGACTTCAACTCATCTATTATGGAGATGAGACCTAGAGTCTTATGAGTACCTAGAGGCTTATAGTAATTAGTGGAAGTTTCTCTCACCATTGACAGTTGGGAATACATCAATGTCTCATGATCGATGGATTATTCAAGTGTTCGACCTCGACTCCTTTATTCACACTTGTAAGAATGTACTTGGTGCCTTGATACCTACTTTCATCATCAGTAGGTTGTCTCACGTTTTTTAATAGTATAGCTCAATGACCAGTAATCAAATGAAGTCTCATTATGTTCAACCTCAACTCCTTTATTCACATTATGTAGACTTGCACCTTTGGCGGATTGTGTAGAAGACTAGACGACATCAGTTTATAGTCGCAACTTTCCTAAGTTGTTTCTACCTTTTCATTGGACTAGTAGATGTGTGACTTGAGTGATCATGGGAGATCAAATTGTACTCCATTGTATACAAGTATCTTCAGATTGATTTTGAGACTGGTTTTATTGGGCCTTGTTCGTGACTATGATAGCCTTTGGCATGTAACCACATTTTTATTTTCCTATTCATGGCCATGGACAATTGTTTGGTATATTTTCACATGGATCTACAGTGTAATTCAAATAGGCAACCATGTATGCAAAGTCAGTATAGATTGTAATAAGCAACTAGTTCTTCCAACTGAGTTTCAATTACTCCACTTCTGGGTCTTATAATGTATTTCATCCATCGCATATACTCCTCTAACCTCACACATTAGGGGGAATCTATTATAGAAATATTTACCTCACCCTATGCAATCTTGCATAGAGGGCCTTTTTCCATTTCCCTATGTAGACTTGAAGTCCCTTTTTTCCAATCCCAGAGCTAAAAACATGATTTTTCCACATATACACACCTTGCCTATATTACAACATGTGTATACGCAAGTTGCACCACTACAACCTGTGTACATCGGGAAATGTGTCCAAAATTAAAAAAATGGTGTCGGGTTTCCATGTCACGTCACGATATCAATGATCCTTGGCCTTCCATATACTGGAAACATTCTGACTCTGCCCTTTAGTTTCACTTGAAGTCTATAAATGGGCCAAATCTGAGCTATGGAAAAGAGGAGAAAGAATTCAACTTTGTGAGCAAAGTTACTCTGGAGAAATTATTCACTTCACATTAAGTCTACATCTCTTTTTCCTTTAATTATGAACACATTGTTCAACCCCCAAGATCTTCCCTTATTGATTGAGAACTTCATTGTATCTCTTATATGAGCTTGCCTTTGGTGGAGGATTGAAGTGGAAGGAACTTAGTTTTTCGGTTCCAAACTGTGCCGACACGGAAGTTTGTAACTCATTCACTTCTGCTGATTATATCTTAATAAAAATACTCTTTTCTCGTCCAATTAATATCTCACAAATATTTGAATTATTATTCCATGGGTGTATTTGTTATGAATGTTGATGGATTATGATATTGAATGTGCTAACATTATATATTATTACCATATGCTTGCGTTTCTTGGTTGTTGAGGACTAGTTGCAGGTATATTGCTTCGGGTCAAGTGCTCAACGGTGGAATTCATCGAACGTCTAGACGAGGTAGGCCTATTATCTTGTCTTGCTAGCATATTTTTGTATATAGCATACTTGAGATTAGAGTTGATATATGCATTCATTTTTGTCTGTTGTGGTTTACCCCTATAGATAGAGATATTTTCCTCATAACACCTAGGACAAGGGGAATGGAATGATCATGAACACCATGCGAAGGAGGGAGTCCCTGAGGAGTGGAAAAAAACACTTGATGTTTAGAGAGGATGGATTGGAGGTCTTGTGACACAGAGGGTGTCTCAGTGGCTTGTATGGCATGGAGTTGGGAAGCAATGAAAAAATGACCCTTTTTGAGCATCTTTTCTATGCGATGGGAACTGATGCTCTCTGGGGAACCGACGGTGATGCCTTGGAACTTATATTGTTGGCCCTCCTGGTCGATTTGCATGGTTAATTCCTTAAAATTCATGAGAATGGGACCCAAATTCCTTATCCATTCTGCACCCAACACAATGTCACAACTTCCCATGTCGATAGAAAACATATGAGATTTCATGTGGTACTCACCAATTTGGAGAGACATTTTCACAACGCCCTCCACATTTCATGGATTCTCCATTGACAATCATAATTTGAAAATTATTGACGACAAAGATATAGAAATTAGTTTCTTGGGAAATGCGGCGATGAATTAAATTATGGGTGCTTCCACTTTCAACAAGAATGATGACCTTCCTATGCTTGATGTAACCAATTAGCTTGAGGGTTTGGGGAGCAGAGAAGACAATGAGAGAATTTAGGGAAATGACCAGTTCTACTTTGGGAGGGTTCGAGGGAGGGGTCATGTCAGTGGGTTTAGGTGACATGGACACAAGGGGAGCCTCAACATCATATTCCAAAACATCCTCCAAGATGGCCATACAAATCTTTTGTTCCTTACACTTGTGCCGAGGAAAATATTTTTCATCACAATTATAAAAAAGGCCTTTGAGTTGGCGTTCAGCCGTTTCGTCCCTGGTCAATTTTTGTATCTTTAGTGGAGGAGAAGGAGGAGTGGGAGTGACTAGTTTAGCACGAAGAATAAAGGCGGTTTTTTGGTTTTGATAAGAGACAACTTGTTGTGCTTCCTTATCTCTTTTAGTAGCGTCCACCCAACTCTGAGGCCGAACCGTGAGTATATGGGCATGAATCTCATCCTTGAGGCCACTGATAAAACATTCTCGGAAAAAAAACATCAAACATGCCCTCTATACAAAAATCTAATTTCTCAAAAGAGGCTATAAAGTCTTCCACTGTGCCAGATTGTTTCAACTTTGTCAAATGACCTAAATGGTCGGTGTCAGTGTCAAAACGTTCATAAATCTCTGGCACAAAGTGTGTCCAAGCCACATACCCTTGGAGGACATTTTTTCTCCATTCCCAGCATTGCCAACTTTCTTGATCTAGATGGAGAACAACATATTAGAGTTTTTCCAAGTCACCCGTAATGCCATACAAAGAGAAATAATGTTCCATTTGAGTTACCCAACCAGTGGGATGTGAGCCATAAAATTTGGTCACATCCACACGTGGAAGGCGTAGGTCATGCTAAAAGTGATGGGGTTGAAAATTCTAGGAATGAGAGTAAGTTTCAAATTTGGTTGCAAAGGTGGGTCAGATGAGGGAAGATCTGCAGGGATAGGCAGCTTGGCGCGGATCATCGTAGTGAAGGATTCAAGTTGGGTAGCAAGGTCTTATTTGAGGTCTTGTTTGAGGTCCTCTATTTTGGCGTTGATGGAGGAATGCATGTTTTTATTGGCGGTGGAAATATTGGCACTGAGTTGTCCCACTTCTTGTTGGGTTTATGTGAAATTAGAGTGCAAGGCATTGAAGTGAGCTTCCAAGTCTTGGCTACGGGTGTGGGCCATGATGAAACACGAAAAGGGGTAGGTGGGACCACACCGAAAATGGGTTATGGGTGAAGTGTATCACAACAATCAGGGTGGTGAGTTGAATCCAATGGGGTAAATCCCAAATAAGGGTGTTGGAAGGGGGTCGGGTCCACGCGAAAACAAATTGTTGAAAAATGATAGGTATGACTACGATAAGGGCGAAGAGAGAAATCCAACAGGATAGGTCTCAAATAATGGTGCCAGCAGGATCCTGTGGAGTTATACTCCGATCTAAAGAATACTGTAGTGATGAAATTCCCAAATGCTTAACAAGAAGAAATGTGTAGTAATTTCGCAACTCGAATGCAGGAGACACAGTTGTGCAACAATAGATCTTGTCTGTTCTTCTTTTTGTTTCCGTCCCAAGGGTTCTACAAACAAGGGTTTTCCCTGTGCTATAACTCTTTGACATACGTGCGGGGTCCAACAATAGTACTTGACCCAGTATCTCAGGGAACCAACTAAGGATGTTAGATCGTGCCCTTAGCTGTACTACTCGACTACCGAGGTACTAGAGAGTATCTTCCCGAGTGTTGTTCTCGGTGGCACTATAGCAGTCAGGAGGCATATTGGTTTATCTATGGAGGGATTTAGGAGATCTAGGTCGATCTGTATACGTGTGTTGTCTAATGCACTACCACTCGAAGGGGTACCAATAGGGGTTACAAGGGTGGCCAACATATGTGCGCTTAAGTACCACTTGTATTTCCTACATCTTTGAATCCCAGACCATGGGTTTATGCACGTAATGACATATCTATGTAGCTTAAAGACGCTAGAATACGTCTCTACCCTGAAAAAATGTTTAACCCACAATTTTCTGTCGAGGAAGGTGCTTTGATACCACTTGTAATATTCCAGATATAAAATAGTATGCAGAATAGAAATAATTAGCTATNATCTATGTAGCTTAAAGACGCTAGAATACGTCTCTACCCTGAAAAAATGTTTAACCCACAATTTTCTGTCGAGGAAGGTGCTTTGATACCACTTGTAATATTCCAGATATAAAATAGTATGCAGAATAGAAATAATTAGCTATAAATGATAGATAAACAACGATATAACGAGAACAACACCACAATAATACCATAATAACACCAGAAAGAGCACTTTGATTACTGAGAGCAATGTTCACTTGCCTCTTCGAGGGGGAAACCTCCAACAGAGAAGATCTCTATTACAATAATATCCAAGACAAAAGTTCTCATACCCTCAACTCCTATTTATAATAAATATGTCTATCAAAACGACAATCTAGAGGAAGATCCTTCTAGAAGTAGAAGCTTCTATTAGGTCTTCTTACATTTGACGTATTCTTCCTTATTGCTAGGCCTTATTAATATTGACCTTTATTACATGGAAATATATTAATCTACCTATATCAGGGGTTAGGTCCCTAACACTAAGACAATTTTAGGGTTTAAAGATGATCTTCAAGTGAAATAAATGCACAAATACCAAAATATATATCTTTTCTATGTCTAAAAATGAATATACCACGCTATTACAAAACTCTAATTTTACCCAAAAACACAAAATAGTTAAAATGAGTTTTATGAACGATTAAAGGGAGAAGACTATTGCCTATATTGTTTTGGGCATACAGGGTCAATTAAGAACTCCCTTGAAGAGATGTAAGTAAATTTTATGGTGATATCCAAGTTTCTCCACTACAAAACCTTGAAGATCCTCCTAGTAACTTACTAAACATCTAGATAGTCCAAGGGAAAGTACTCCACTAGTAACCTTCCAAAAGTCTTAGAAATAAGGGTTTTCTCAAGAAGAAACCAAGATAATGCACCACCATCACTAGATAAGTACTATTACACTTACATTCATTCGTAAACATGATCTTCAAGAAGTTTCTCTAACTAACCATCCATAGTGATTTTAGAGAAGAGATAAGAGTAGTATACAAGTAGTAATGATTCTCCATAACAAACATTTATTTACAAGTGAGAGGTGCTTCTCTTATTTATATGAGAGATCAAGCACCCTTATCATCCTCCCTTGTCATCCATAAAAATTCATAAAAACATAAAATAATGTCTTTATTCCTCACAAACCTTAGAGATAAGGAAACAAGACACAAAATATCCATGATACAAGAGTGGATAGGTCACTAAGGACCCCAACGATGCTCAACAATGAAGTAAATGTCCTCATGAGACAAGACGTCTCTCATAAATGCACGCTCCATCACACATGTGTGGCGTGTGTGACCTCAAAAAGTGGATGGATCACTCACAAATCAAGTGTAGGAGCTCCAAAAGTGAAATGTTGCCTCTTAGGATTGCAACTTTTCATCCCCAAGTGTCATATCATGCCCCAAAAGGTGTGCCGTCTCATCAAAATGTGTCGAATCATCATGTAAAGGTGCAATGTCCCATTAAGAGGTGTCAAATCATCACGTGATGGTGCAACATCCCATCATCAAGGTGTCAAATCATACCCAATGAGTGTTTTTCATCATAAGGCTCAATATCGTCCAAAACATGTGTATCAACCCCTCTCAAGTAGTGGGATGACTTCCATCAAATGTGCTAGTATCCCATCAATGTCCTCCAAAGGACCAAGGCTCAATCAAGTGGGTACTGATGTGAAATCTATCATCCAAGGAGGGGCTCATGTAGTCCAATGTATCCATTAAAACCCGAGACATGTACACAAATCAAATGCAACATATAAAGTGAGACATGTCAATGTAAAAACCACTAGATAAAGCACATTAAGTATCTTCTTAAAACTTCACACTAGCTCATAAACTTATACAATTTGTCAAGTTTACGTATGGGAGAATCACTATTAACCCCTACTAAGTGTGTGCCAATACCCAAGAGAAGGAGTATTTCTAGAGAAAACCATCAAGGAGTATGTGTAATGGCCTATGGTATGGTTTGGAGTTTACTTCATGGGTGGTGGCATACTCATGAAAGTTTATGTATGATAGTCATCCTCATGAGCACCTTTGTATGGGGGAGTTCTTAGGCAATGAGTTTCCCTTTGCTTCATGTCTTTACAAACCCCTATTTTCATTTTTCTTTATTCATTCGACCTTTTATGGCTTTTGATTTTCATTTTCTAAGTCCTTTTTGTTAGGTATGCATTTATGGCATAGGACTTGGGGTGGTGGCCTCTTAGCAAGGGGGTAGAGCTCATGCTTCTTTATTCTTTTTTGGTTCTTGACTTTTCTTTTATTTCTTCTTTATTAGCTTTGCATTTTGAGTTTAGCATTTTTTTCTTTCAATATTTTTTCTTTTTATATCAAGTTGCATCAATCGAGAGCATTCTAGCTCATTCTCATGGGATTATGAGTTGTGAACCTTTATGGCTGACATATGACAACCAACTCATAAGTAGGGATAATGGATATGTGAAGGATGGCGGATGTTATGTATGGATTGAGATATGGAGACATTACCCCTATCAAGGCCACCCCAATAGTCCAACTTTGCCCAAAAGTGACAACACTTGACTAGGAGATGACGATGATCACCAAAGTGAAACAAGGAAANATGTGAAGGATGGCGGATGTTATGTATGGATTGAGATATGGAGACATTACCCCTATCAAGGCCACCCCAATAGTCCAACTTTGCCCAAAAGTGACAACACTTGACTAGGAGATGACGATGATCACCAAAGTGAAACAAGGAAAAAGGCATAAGTTCAAAGCATCATGATCCATCATCATTATTTTCATGTTAAAAACATTCAGAATTAATCACTTTACATGAAGCATCAAAACAAGTTGCCCCATGTATGTCATGCACCATAGATTCATCTAATGTGAGTGAGATGAGCATAAAGTGGGAGGCACATGTCGACAATTGTTTGTGGAGAATCCTGAATGTCATTGTCGAAACTGCTATATGTGATGTAGATCATGGGAGAAAAACTGTCCTCTAGTTAGCGCTAGATGTGAGGGGGTAACATGCACATTTCATCAACCTCTTGAGGATTTCAGGTTTCTTTAAGAAATGTTGAAGCTCAACCTTTATCTCTAAGTATGGTAGTCTCCTATAACAAAAGATACAAGTTTGATGATGATCGGCCTCATCACCTTGGCCTTAACTGAATACTTGAAGGGAGGTCTTCTCATCTCATGATCATCATCACCTCATACTTCCTTCATAGTATGATCTAATCATACCCAAATTTTATTTACTCTGCTTTCAAGTGATAAACAGTGTAACAATTTTTTTTTGGCAAGTAATATCATATTGAGACGTATATCCATAATCTCTGTCTGTGATTCAAATGTTTACATCATTTAAAATATAGCACTGTTTACATATTTGGCAGGTTGGTCTTGATAAGTAGTATTAAAATATATGGAGCTCTTACATGCACACATGAGGGCTTATGGTTTTCAGTGATATTCTAAGAACGAAACCTGGATAATGGAATGGGCCGAACTATATAGCAGATTGTTGAAGTGTCAGGGTCAAGAATTGTTTGCTGCTGCAATGGCACTTGTAGATTGTTCAAGGGATAAGGTCAATAAATGGTTGCTACCATGAATTGAGAGACAGATTATGGATATACCTCTCAAATATGATATTAATTGCCCAAAAAACTGTTAGTGTCTCTCTTAAAAGCAGAGTAAACACAATTTGGGTAAGACTGCATCATACTATGAAGGAGCTATGTGGTGATGATGATCATGAGATGAGAAGATCTCCCTTCAAGTATTCAGTTAAGGCCAACGCAATGAGACCAATTATGGCAAAACGCCTATTCGAAAACTTGGTGCCAACCTGCATTATAGCAGCGATTTTATTTCAGTGTCTGATCATATGAATGCTTACTCGCCGTACTGCATGTAAAAATGAGCATGAACTCGCTTACCTTTTAAGAGGGAGGAGGAGAAATCGGGGTTGTATTCGGAGAGGACGAGCGTGACAGATTCCTTTGGCTGTGGATCTGCCAGCAAATTAAGTGGAAGAACATGGGCGATGTCAATATCATAACACATGGGTGTTTAGTTCAGCAAATAATTTAATAAAAACAGCAATATTGCGTATAATGACAGTAATGAAAAAATGAGTATTCGTACACGGAATTAATTATAGTTACCTTTGCCATGCACTTAACACAAAGACCACTGGAAGTCGGGACAACAATATTTTTAACTTCTCCGAACCATGTTGACCTCTCCGCTGGCCTCTATGGTCTGAGGGATGCTTCATTCATAGCCATTAATGATTCAGCAGGAATCCAAGGGGCCATCTGGGCCATCCCTTATTATTCAGATGAATTAAAGGTAACTTTTCAATACATATAATTTAGAAATCATTACAACATATTCATTATGAGTTTAACATGTCATTTATGAGAATTGAATTGAACTTGAATAGAAAGAATAGTAATCATTCCTCACAACCATCCAAGCTAAACTTAATTAACAACAACAACAAACTCCATTTATATGAACTTCGAAAACAACTAAATAATGAAAAAAATCGAAATCAAAGTAACTAATTAATATAAAAGAATAGCCACTATTGTTTTGTTCTGTATTGAGGTGTTGTTATATATAATGGCGTTCAGGCTATCTGGAAAATTCTGAGAACATTCGTTGAACGGCAACCCTTTGAGCCACGTCGAGGTTTCTCTTCCTCACAATATGTTTCCACGTGGTTGGATTAAAAATGGAGACGTAGATCCTCGAATGACCGCACTTGTCGAAGGCTTTACAACTTTTTTATCAGTGACTATGAAGCATTACAAATTATTAATTAGATTATTAGGATCCCGAGGAGATAAGTATTATCTCATATTTAATAAGTGAACATAAATGTATTTTAACTACTAGCACAGCTACTCAAAACGTGGTTGATGAACGTCGAAAGGTGTGGACAGAAAATGAAATGCATAGCCAGAAAATGAAACGCACAATCAGAAAATGACCGTCTAAGTCAGCATGTTAAATCCAAAGTTTAATCATTTAAACGTGGCAATCATATAGTGCTACAGTAATTTCTTAATATGATTAGGTAAATGTTAAAAGGTAAACAGGTTATCAGATGCATTCAAAAATACAATGAAGTTATAAAGAGGAAATCACATTCATTGATTTGGGAGGACGACTAAGAATATGCCAGCATCTTCAATTGTTAGCCATCAAATTAGAATTTTAAATTAAAAGGTGATTAATTGTGGTCATTGTCAATAGGTATAGGCCTTTCGGCGTAATAAATTGAATGAGCCTTAAAAAAAATAAAAAATAATAATTCACTTTTATAGATTTCAATCCTTGTTTGTTTGAATACCGAAAAATAATAATTATAAATAAAATCCCATAACATCATAATTAAATATTTTATGCGTTGAGCTTTTTATTGGAAGTTATGTCGGTAGGGGTGTAGGGTTGAGTTTTTTTTATTGGAAGTAGGTTATAAATTTATTACAGTAAATTTTTTATGACAGGTTTTTGCTAAAAAGGTGTTTTTTCATGAAGTTTTATTTTTATTTTTGTTGGTTATTTAAATATTATGTTTTTTTGGTTGTTTTTTATTGTAAATACAAAGGCATCTTATTTAACATTATTTTTATTTTTGCAGGTCATTTAGATATTATGTTTTTTTGTTGGTTTTTATTGTAAATACAAAGACATCCTATTTAACATAACATCTTCAAACTACTTCATATAGAATAAAACATCATTAAAAACATAAACATAAAAGCTTAACAAAGTATCTTGATATAGCAAC
Organism: Picea sitchensis; assembly: GCA_010110895.2. Lineage (NCBI taxonomy): Eukaryota > Viridiplantae > Streptophyta > Pinopsida > Pinales > Pinaceae > Picea > Picea sitchensis. The sequence goes on from SNQJ01S0002063.1 coordinate 178,510, forward strand.
TTGCACACAATTTCAATTTTGAAAAGCACCATATAAGAGGTTTCAACTTCTTTCTTTGGCTCAATTCCACCTAGATCCAATCATTGTACACAAAGAATCAACCAAACACTAATTAGGATGCATGTAATGATGCCAACAGAGCTACAACCCATGGGAAAAAGAAAAAAAGTAATTCATATGCAGATTGAATTCACACCTCAAAAATCTTCACACCTCAAAAATCATTGGTCATGCCCTCGATGGAATTTCCAATATTCCCCCCCTCTCAATGGTAATCATCCCAAGCCAGTAGGAACAACTGAATATAAAACTTGTCATATTTTAATTATTAGTAAAAAATGTCCTCAAAGTAAGGATAAATTTTAGAATTGTACTTTTTCAAAAAATTGTATTTATTAACACAGTATAATTCTAGTGCCCTTAGGGTTTTTGAGGGTGCTAAATCCATATATGCATTCAAAAATGCAATTTAAATAATAGAAAACTGTGATTTCACTATATTTCATCGGTGAAAAAGTTTAAAAAGTATAATGTTTAGATAATGCCATTTGCAAACAACGTAAATGTCTCTCTTACACACATATATATGGTTATAGGTAAATTTTCAACTTGCCCATCATTTTAGAAATTAAGTGGACATCACTGATGACTTGCAATTTTTAAATTTTCTAGTATATGATGGTTAAAAAGAGAAAAAACTAGTAAATACTCATCAAATTTAACCATTTCTTGGAAAAAAACGAGTAAATACTCGTCAAATTTAACCATTTATTGGAAGCATTTTTTTAAGGAAGTTACTTTTCGTTAAGCTCCAAATACAATGCTCATCAACATTCTCATTACATTGTTTACACCCCTTTATATAATACTACCTACCACCTAAGAACATTCTAGAGGACAAAAACCTTCTAGTAATCCCTCTTACATTTATTATGTCCACACTAGGCCTTATTTACTAAAAGCAGCCTCCATACATAATAATACATCCCTTCTATCATTCCCCTTGGGTACACAACATTCCATTCCCCCTAGGAAAGCATCATCTTTAATGCTTGTTATGAGGAAGTACAGTCATATGCCAGGGTCCCATGGATAAGTGTGGACCATAATGCTAAAGTAGGCTACAGAAACATGGTCCCATGTAGAAGTGCTAGCCACCATGTTGAAGTAGTCCAAGCTCCACTGTAAACTTGGGTCCCATGTCCAAGTGCTCATGTGAACTCCCCACTGAAGATATTAGAACTCGATAGCTAGATGAAAATGGTTCTCTAGAGATCTACACTAATCATGTGGATCCAAATATGTAGATCCCTCCATATCCAAAAAATCATCTACATGACACACTAGTATTGAAGATTACAGAAAAATAGTATTAGAGAAGGCTCTTCACTACTCTCCATAATTTGTTCTACATAAGGTGGTGTAGAGTCATCAAATAAAAGATGCAAATAGTTATCATTTGAAAAATGAAAACTATCCATATGCCAATCCTCACAATTAGACTCTAAATTATACCAAGCATAACATTCTTGATCATATTCACCCATGACACAAGGGGATGTGGTCTGAACATTACAAAGGTCCTTACATTCATCAATTGTCTTTTGAATAATGTGGATAATTTTTAAGGCTTTGATCCTATCTTCATCCTTCATGCACATGAGGGTTTGAGAGTGAGATTCTTCATAGGTTGTAGCATATGACATATCGATTAGAAGCACTACATATAATATATCAAATGAAATCCATGAAAATCCTCTATCCAATGACATAGATTTGATATCAATCTGAGCACCCTGGAAAAGGTTATGAGATTTTCAATCTCGCGGCCATTATGAAAACTATTAAAATTGTTGATTTTAAATCAACGATATATTCACTTCCAGATCTCTCATTTTGACGATTTTTTGTTTTGAACATGGTTGATTTTGTGAGAGGAATTTAGTTCTACAATTGGTTTGGGAAAATTCTACACCAATTGCTACAAATATTTGCAACATCATGCGGCTATCCTCGGAAAAACCTTGAAAATTTATTGATTTTCAATTGACGATATCTTGATCTCCCGAACTCGAATTCAGATGAATTTTTTTGTTGAAATTGGTTGTTTTTCTGAGAGGAATTCATATCTACAACCCGTTGCTTCAAATTCTCTCCAAAAATCTATATAAATTTACTTGTGTGTCGTGGCCTTCTTTTTTCTTCTTCTTTTGAAAACCTGCAAAATAGGAAAAACTTGCCCCTTTTCTTGGCTGAATAAACTGCTATGATACCACTTGTTAAGTTCATTAGACCTGAAAATACAATTGCGTGCAAGATATAGAGAATAATTTAGAAAATATCATTTATTATATAGAAAACCCTTAAGGTAGGGAAACACCTTACAGTTGATGCTTTTAAGGAAGGGATCCACTCATGTTCACTTGCCTCTTTGAGGGGGAAACCTCCTATTGAACTATGCTCTAAAAAAAATACTTGTCAACATGCCCATTACATTGTTTAAACCCATTTATATAATACTATCTACCACCCAAGAACATTCTAGAGAAGGAACCTTCTAGTAATCCCTCTTACGTTTATTATGTTCACACTAGGTCTGATTTACTAAAAGTGGCCTCCATACATAAAAATACATCTCTAGTATTATTCCCCTTGAGTACCTCCATAGGTACCCCATAATATCCCCCTAACTACACTACAAATGGAGACATGTCATAAACCTAACCCTCCTCCACATAAACCATCCCAGGTATGAAGCTATTTGTTAGAAGACAACACCCTAACCATCTTGGGTGACATGATTTGAGACCTTTCAGGAACTCAAAATGATGAGGTGGATTCTACAAAGAATATTCCCTTTTCTCTTGTTGCATCCACTTTGTTAATCTATCACTTTGTATGGGGAGTGTAAAAAAGGAAACAAAAGTAGAAGAACTTAGTGGATTAGGGAATATACTCCCCAAGCTCAGAAATAGATTAGTGGCTTCTTACACCTCAATTGAAATCCTTACCCATATCAAACACTATTTGTGATTCTCTCTAATACATGCTACTAGGGTTAATAAGCTCTATGTCTCTGGGGCTCTCGAAATCTCGGGGAGGCACCGACGATAGAGGTTTTATAGAAGGTATGTTGTCTAAAAATAACATGAGTGATGCTCTCCCTTGTAAATACCCAACTTCTAACTAGGAGGATCTGAGATCGAGAGGATTGGGGAACACAAGGAAAATACACAAGTGTGTGAAGAGAAAAGTAGAGGCAATAAATATGGAACTTTGAAAGAGCATCAATATCCATGAAATTATGGAGCTTGAGGATTTAGCCATATTGGGTTGATTCTTAAGAAAAATGATGAATGTTGAAACCCTAAAATCTTGGACTAAGGAAAATTTAACAAGCCTACTTAGCCACTTTTTGTGCATTATGGTTTTGTTCAAAGGTTGGTTGGTATGGATTCTTCATTCAAGAGAATATGTAAACAAAAATATTAAATCTCAATGGACACATGGTTCTCAATCCCTCTTTATGAAGAAGTGGCATTTGAATTTTGATGCAAAATTATCCCATATGGATTTTCTTCCAGTGTGGGTGAGACTCCCTAGTTTACCCCTAATCTTATGGTCATACGATGTCCTCAAGGAAATTGGGAATACCCTAGGTTTATTCTATGATGTGGAAAAATCCTACAATGACTTGGGATACATGGGTATGGCTAGAATTATGGTCGGATTGGAGCTCTCAAAAGTAATAAAAAAAAAAATTATGATAAAAAAGGATCCAACCATATTCATACAATCTATATATTATGAAGGGATCCCATTTAGGTGTCTCTGATGTCATGTTAATGGGGATCTAGTGAAGGATTGTTTTCTCCCACTTAGGCGATTAGTTTGTGTTCACAAAGAACACAAGGAAGATGATGAATATCCTTAGAAATCTCTGAAAAATGCTCATAATGTTGAAGTTATACAACATCACAACCACCCAATGATTTCTATAGTTGAGGAATATCCATCCCAACTCAAAGAGAACCCTACACCTTATTTCTACAGACAAGATTGCTCAGTAAGATTAATTATACTTCTACCCTTATTCCCTTACAAAATTATGAGAATATTTTTTTTATCTCTTGGAGATTGGAATATTGAATCCTATTGAATCCCATATAGGTGATTTATTTCCTAGTATCTTTGGGATAAACTTTTGAAGCCCCCTCCCCTTATCCCTATTGATGGTATGGGTAACTCCCTAGAGAAAATTCCTTCTCCAAATTCCTTTCTAAAATATCCCGGCCTCTCTCTGTAAATGGGGGATCTTGAATATCCCTAGTCTTGTAAATTAGATAAGTGAAATCTTTAGCCTAGGGTAAAAGGAGTATCTCTCTTTGAAGGAGGGATAATAGAAGGTTTGAGAATTCTTGAAGAAAAGGATCCTAAACCCTTCAAGGTAGGGTGGAAATCATTTTTTTCATTGGCTTAGAATCAACCAAACTCTAAATTTTGAAGTGGTAAATAGAGGTCATTGATTGGGGCTTAACAAAAATTCCACTAGGGAGGTTTCCAAATAATTGTCCTCTCCCTAAATTGTCAAGGACTCCACATTTACTTCAAAATCTTGGCCGTAAAAAATGATGTGTAATGTATCAATATATCATTTTTCATCTATCTTGTTAGGTGGAAAAAATTGGAGGAATCAACTTGTAGAGTCATTTTGGTGGCAAGTCCCAATTTGGAAAATTGAATCTAAAAAATTGTTTGAAATATTATAGAGTCATTTTGAGGAATAAAAAACATTTTTTTTGGTTTCAAAACTATTTTGGAGGAATATTCCATATTCTACACACCAAGACCTTTCCAATGGTTCAAAGATTGCCTTAATCAGAGATCGTATGCAACCGTTATGACTCCCACAAGTTGACCTACCATGTTGACCACCATGGTATGAGTGGATGTCATGTCAGCCCCCATTACTCAAACATGTGGGGCTAGACAAGTGTGGATTTTCAAGAATATTCTAGAAGGTCTAAAACTTAACACTAATTGAGAGTTGAGGAAATCAAAACCCTAACCCTAGACGACTATCAGGCTATGTTAAATATTGGGCTACTAGGAGGAGAAAGGGTTCCATTATTTTTCACTCTATGTTGTTCCATTGCTGAGAAAAACATCCGAGAATGCTATTTTATGAGAATAAGAGAGAAGGAATAGGATTCTATAATATTCGTTTATGCCACAATGTCAAAGGTAACTCCATAGTGACCTCCCATTCCTTTGTATGTGCATTTTATGACTGAAGCAAAGAATGCATAGCACATGAMTCACCTTCTAGCATGGTTTTCTCCCATATTGGGTTTCCCGAGTAAAATATTATGTTCATTTGTGTGGATGGTGTGTATTTTTTTCTAGTTCTTCAATTTTTATATTTCATCTATTTCTTAAACTCAAGCCATAAKCTAGAGATAATAAAACTGGGATCTAAAGAAATAAACCACATAAATATAAGATTTCATAATATTATAAGATTTGTTGTGATGAAATGTTCTAATGGAATATCCACAACAATTTACAGATCATATGGTATCAAAGTAGGTTTCTTTGGAGTATTTTCGGGAAGTTGCAAGGATCTAGAAATTGTTTAAGAATACATTCGTAGAACCCTAGCCACAGTCGATGAGTGTGTTCATAAAAACCCACGAAATCCAGCAGACGAGATATTTGTGAGGCTGGAAGAGAAATTTGTTGACATGTCTCACAATATGTCTCTCCTCATGATAGCTCTAGCAAGAAATATCAAACAATTTGTATAGTCTCGAGGCTCTAACTTTGAGATTGGATCAGAAGTGAAATTGGGAGATAATGAAGACCCAAAAAAGGAGTCGAGGAAATATCCCAAGAAAGAGAATCCTAGTTCGAGTGTCGTTAACCCTTCAAAATCCCTATTCAATATGGAAGTGAAAGTGAACATAAATCCATACCAAGGTGATATCGATGCATTCAAATTGAATCTTTGGTTACAATAACTAGAAGTTTATTTCAACATTCACCATATAGATGAGAAGAAAAATATATAGTTTTCCATACTAAAGTTAGAGGGCCATGGTTTAACCTGGTGGGAAAGACACAAAAATAAACATAGGACGGAGGGTGATTGCCTAGTAACTAAGTGGGAGGATTTCAAAACCCTGATTAAGTCCTAGTTCTATCATGTTGGGTATGTAGAGGACTAATGGATCCATTGGAATTACTTTGGGAAAAGGAAGGGATAGAATGTATAGGAGTACACCACCAAGTTTAGAAAGATGGCATCTTGTTGGGTATCTCTCACAAGAACGTATATGTAATCCTAAAGTATTTAGGGAATCTACATAGTCATCTACGAAATAAGGTGATGATTTTTGGGCCAAGGAAAGTGGATGAAACATGTGTACAAGCACAATATCTAGAAAACATAGGCCACAAGAAATCACATCCAAGTGGTTCCAAGAAGAAAGAGTACCAAGAATATTCCAACTAGGGGAAGGATAAGTGGAAGGGGGGAAAGGATAAGAAAACAACAACCACTACACATCAGTGCAAGGATCCCAAAAACCATTGTAACCATTGCAATATTTATGGTCACACTGAGGAAAAGTGTTGGAAACTACATCCATAGCTAAACTCAAAGAACCATAAGAAGGTTGCAATAAAAAATAATCTTCTAGCCAAAGATTCGATCATTCAAGTCAAAAGAATCTTCGATGTGGATGAGAATATTGTATGCCCATCAATGCAGAAGGAGGTGAATCTAAGTATCCTTTATCACCAGGAAGAGAAGGACATGACCAAACTCTTCCACATCAATATCCAGGCCATGAAGACCAAGATAGATGCTTTGTTAGACTCTGGTTTATAGGCTAATCTCATAGTAGTGGATTTGGTCAACAAGCTTGGATTTGAGGTTCATGATCATCTTAGCCCCTATCCATTGGGTTGGATAAACAGGGATGCATAAATCAAGATAATAAAACAATTTAAGATTAAATTTGTTCTGAGTGTAGACTTTATTGATGAAGCGATGTTATATATAGTACCCATGGATGTGTGTGGTTTAGTGTTTGGTAACCCCTACATGTATATGAGGGATGAAATTTTCATGCTGAGAGACAACCAATACCACCTGATAAAGGATTGGAAGAGATAAATGATCAATTTTCATACAGAGGAGTGTTCTAGTATCCTAAAGGTATACCAGCCAAGAGGGAAGTGGAGAACGAAATACAGTTATTTCCAGAATCCCCATTTCCAAAATTTAGGGTATATAAACAATCCATTCTGGAAGCAAATGAACTGAAGAAGTAGTTGCAATAATTACTAGTGAAGGGAGTGATTCCATTGAGAACCTCACCTTGTGGGTCACCTATCATTATAGTAACCAAGAAGGATGGGACTTGGAGGATGTGTATCGATTACATATATTTAAACAATATTACACTCAAGAATTGGTACCCTCTACCCAAGATTGATGTTTATTTAGACCAATTGTACCACGCCAATTACTTCACCAAATTGGATCTAAAATTAGGATACCACTAGGCACTTTACAAAGAAGAATACACCTCACCTCATTCGGTAAAGATTTTGTGGACCAAAATCCTCCCTAAATGGGGAGGTAGGGGGGATATGATCTGTAAACTGCCATGGATATTCCATTGGAAAAATTCATCCCAACATATCTTATAATATTTTGAAGTCTTAGATTTATGTGGTTTATTTCTTTATATCCCATATTTATTATCTTTGGCTTATGGATTGAATTTAAAAAATAAATGAAATATATAAATGAAAGAATAGGCACAAAATATACACCATCCACACAAATGAAAACAATGTTTGGCCTCGGAAAACCAATACATGAGAAACCTAGCTAGAAGGTGAGGCCTATGCTCTGATTTCTTTTCTTCACTTATAAAATGTACATACAAAGGAATGGGAACTCACTATGGAGTTAACTTTTGACATTGCGGCATGAAAATATGTTACATAGTCCTCCTCCTCCTTTTCTATGCTCACAATAGACCACTCTCATATGATTTTCTCAACTAAATAACAAGATACAATGCAAAATAATGGAACCCTTTCTCCTCCTAACAGTCTGATATTTAACATAGCTTGATAATTGTGTAGGGTTAGTGTTTTAATTTCCTCAAACCTCAATTAGTCATAAGGTTTGGATATAGAATATTCTTGAAAATCCATAAGTGTTTATCCCCACATGTTTGAGTAATGTGGGTTGACATGGCATCCACTCGTACCATGGTGGTCAGCATGGTAGGTCAACTTGCATGAGGCGTAACTTTTTCATATGAGATCCAATTGAGGGGATTCTTGCTCTGTTGGAAAGGTCTCAGTGTGTACAATATGGATATTACTTTGAAGTAGGTTTGGAAAAACAAATGTCATTATATGCCTCAAAATATCTCTTCAATATTTCAGACAGTTGTTTGGATGCAATTTTCCAAATTGGGACCTGTCACCAAAATGACTTTGCATGTTGATTCCTCCAATTGTTTCCACCTAGAAAGTACCTGTTAGCATCAAAAGTCACTCCTGGATTGCAACAGGAGTAGAGCCTGACGCCCATCAGTTTATATGTCATGATTGTTTATAAAAGGGGTGATCAAATGGAAGTAAACTAAGAACAATATCATTTTAACTCATAAAACTAGGTTAGGCTATGCATGAACGGGTGAGGTCTTGATCTAACTTCCGTCAGTAAGATGAATATAAAATGAGTAGAAGGAAGACTTGGTGAGAAATATGAACAATACTACTATGGGCATCAAGCCTTCCAGCAGCTTGGAGAAGAAAAACAAAACATTGAAATGTGCCTAAATGACACAATTACAACAACTATAGTGACATCTCGATTGGATCCTCCAATTCCGAGCATCCAAACACTACTGTAACAACTTGACTAGATCCTCCAATTCCAAGATATTCAGTGTGAGAGGGAGAAGGTAGCATAGGAAACTGATTAAAACTGGTGCAAACATACAGTGATCAAACATACATCATCGTACAATATCGCAACCCTCGACTGGATCCTTCAATTCTGAGTGTTTTAACACAAAGATTACAAAGATGGAAAGAAGATGACTTTAATTAAACAAGAAGTCTCAAATACAAAATAATAACGGGGAAAACCAGTGCTTCATTAAAATTTTATAGTCGGGAGCTTAGCTCTAGCATCGATAGATACAAAAATGGAAAAAATGCCTACATATACTTGGAACCGACTCAGGCGCTGAAGGCACAATCATGCCATGAGTTCAATGCTTGATGTCGAGGAGCTTCTCTGTCAGGCTGCGCATGCAGAAATTGGGCAAACTGCCCATGCAATCTTCTTTTGGATGTGATCTCTTGTCAGAAAGGACTGACAGGATGCCTCTGTGCTTGTCCCTTCCCGGCCTTCTATTTATGGAAGGAGATGACGTTCAACCACCATCAACTACCTCAATAACTTCTTCCTTGGGGTTAGGTATGGCCTGGTCAACTTTGCACTTGCAAGACGTGGCGGTCTCTCTTTGAATACCTTCTGCTTCGCTGGACTGCTGCAGGGGGGACCCAAATGGTAGGCATGGACGAGGATCTGATGAGGAGGGCGAAGTCACCAACACTATGAAGGTGATATGGGGCCGCTTATGTGGAAGTGATACGGAGATAGGGGACAACGGATGGTTGAAGGTGATGAGGTGGAGGTGTCTAGGAGAGAGAGACACATGGCAGGAGGTGAGAGGACAATGACCTGAGGAGGGGCCATGTGGACAGACATGGTAGAATACATGGGCTTTGACGTGAGAGAGCTAAGAGGTGGAGAAGCGGGGGGTTGTGTCACCAGCGGACGAGGTGATGTGCCCTAGGAAGGTGACGAGGAGGCCCTAATGCGACGGGTCAAAGAGAAGGGACATCACACCTAGGAGAGCGGAGGACATGTTTCTAATGATGGAGCAACATGGAAGGGAGAAGGGCAGGTGTCGGAAGGAAAGAGGGAGCGAAGGGGAAAGGGTTATACCATGAGGGTGAGTTGAGGATAGATGGCAGGGGAAGAGGGAGGTGGTAAGTGGTTTGGAAGAAGTAGGAGCCGACGCAAGGAGGAGGCACCACAATAGTAGGGGGTGCCACACTGAAAACTGCCTCAGTTCAGATACCCCCTCCTCACTAAAGGCATAATGACAAGGGGGGTACGGAATTGGATGTGAGCCGCAAATTAGAGAACTTTAGTCCTAGCCACTCAAACTTGCATGCTAAATTTCAGACCCCCTTCATCGT
>SNQJ01S0002064.1:0-11596 GCA_010110895.2 Picea sitchensis
CACACTCGCAGTTGTGAAAACTAAAAACGAAATTGAATTGGAATTGTCGCAAAAATAAGATGAATGTCCATTAGCACAATGCGACAATGGTTTGTCGTAATACGACAAGGGGTGTAGGCAGCTTTTGAGAGCAATCAAAAAAAATGGGTTGGCTGCCAACACATCTAGGTTTCCCTCATATACTAGAATGTACATTTTTTCCCTGGCACTCATTCTTGCAACAACCCTAATCAGGCGTTCATTTGTTGCATCTTCTGCTATGACTTCTTCTCTTTCATGTCCAGCTTCATCTTCACTTTCAGATTCACTGACATCTCCAACACCAGTTGTGTGCCTCTGTTTTATTTCCATGTCCATGACTCTGGCGCGTAGGTCATGTATATCTCTTTCCATGGCTGGATTTGGCACCTGCCTACCCCTTCCTTCTGGCATTTCCCTATCCTCTGGTGGATCAGGTGTTTGTCTGTCTCTTCTTCTCGGCGGCATGGCTGAGATTTCTTTCTCACTTTCCCTATCTGAAGTATACAAACAAAGTCAGGCTCTGATACCAACTGACGCAGACTTATCGACCCTCGATGCCGAGATCCGCTCACAGGATCGTTCTTTACCTTCTTTGAGCTGGATCGACTCTTTTGATTCCTTGTTGGAATCTCAATTCAATCAATCCACAGGTCCTTTTAGAAGCTCCCCTACATGAACAACACTAGGCACGATCTCCACTTCTCTGTGCGACCACAACACTATGACAAAGGCCTCACCCAAAAGGTGCTTGTCACAACTCGCCACTCGCGAGATCGTGAGTCAAGGCTCCCAAATCTCCCTTTCCAGTCTTGCGATACTCGAAATTGTGAAACGGGTATATCTCCTCTTTTGTTAGTTCCCTCCACGCGTGACCACCGACTATGATTAACGCTAGCTCCTCTCACTACTTGCAACTTCGCAAGTCGAAGGGTTGAACTCTCATTCCCTTATCTCACGAATCCCCAAGACACGAGAGGTCAATGGGTGTTGACTCCTTTCACTAGGTGACATGTGTCTGCCTATCTATCGCACAGGCCCACCTTGTGGTTCTACCACATGTTCCCTGTCCCCAACTTTGGCACTTCACGACTTCACTTCCCGAAGCACTACCTCCTTTGTATCCCGACACCCGAGGTGTCGAGATCCCAAACTCCTTACTACTCCTTATCACAACTCATGACTTCGTGACTTTCGAGACAAAAGTCTCGACTTCCTATCCACCGATATGCCGAAATGCCAAAATTTCGACACGTCATCAACACGGGTCCCACAACAGAACTTCCGGCCTTTTTAGAGTTTCAAACTTCGTGACTTCGCGAATCCTGATGCTAAGATTTCAGTTCTTCAACCCACGAAACCCCTGAATGCGCGATAGGCGTGATGAGAGTCTGATCCAATAGTCCTCCCTTGACCTGGATCCTATGGCTGTCCTGGATCCTCATGATTTCGCCACTCGTGACTTGGAACACCCAATCTTCGGGCTCTCACCTTGTGAACCTCTGAGTTAGCAAGATCCCTTGATCTCTGCCACTTGTCATCCTCCGATGGATGACTGTGATTCTCTCGCGACTTAGTCGCATGAAAATCTTGATGCAAAGGTTTTAAACTTTCAACTTGCGAATCCACGAAATGAGATTATGCGAGTGAATCCAACAATCGTTGTTGGATGAGATCCTACAGCCCGATTTCTCCTGAGTTTGCACTTAGAAAAACACTCGTTGTAACTTTCCTTGCTCTTCTACTAGATCCGACGGCTTTCAGGACTTCGTGAATTCTCCACGGAGAATTCCAAATGTCCAATTCCTCCTTAACAACTCCTATGAAATGAACAAGTATGCCTTCACGAAACTTTTCCACCAGTAAAACAACATCATTTCACCTCTTTACAACACTTCAAGGCACTAGCCCTCTTGAGCTTCTCTTCGAAAACTCCGAAGACTCTATCCCTTCTGAGATTTATCCACAACTCGAGTCTTCAAGAAGACTCCTGCACACACTCCTTGTAGCAATTCTTCAAATACTTTCATGTATTTGAACCTCCTCGACTCTGTGCACTCCCTACGACAGCAGTCCTTCAACAATTTATCTTAGGTTGCAAACACTGAGACTCTACTTAGACAATGCACACTTTGCATGGCTCCTGTGCTTAACTTTCACTTCTACAGGAATGAGAACAATGTTATCCCTCCTGATCTTGCAGAGACGAACTCTGACTTCTGTCAATGCACACCTTGCGGACAATTTCACTGCACTCCTTGCAGGAAAACTCTTGCTCAGATAGAGAAACAATTGAAACTCATTCCTTACTCTCCCTCTATTCAAATTTCAGACATTAAATCTGAAATCATACATTCACGCATCAAATCANGCACACCTTGCGGACAATTTCACTGCACTCCTTGCAGGAAAACTCTTGCTCAGATAGAGAAACAATTGAAACTCATTCCTTACTCTCCCTCTATTCAAATTTCAGACATTAAATCTGAAATCATACATTCACGCATCAAATCAAATGCATAAGAGAGCATAACAAGCATATATCAATCAACATGTACAAAAACAGAAAGCAATTGAACACCATGAGTCTGAACTAAAGATCTTTGTATTAATCTAAAACTTTTGTACATGGGATTTTTACCCTACACAGCTCTCTGCTTTTTCTCTCCTATGCTCTCTTGATTGATTATGCTGCTAATGTTACAATGATACAAGTGAGGGTGTCTATATCCATTTTCCCTCCGTCTCCTAAAACTGTCTAAACTAGGAATTTAAGTCTACCTACTTACATTTACTAACATAAATGCCTCTTAATCCTTCAGATGAGAGTGGGACGCTCAAGGTATGATTACAATCTGCAAGTACACCCTTTCTTAATTGTTTCATTTATGTTGGTGTATCAAACTTCAAAAAATTTCAAACAATTCATCATGTGCCAAAATGCATTGGCGTTTGTCCCCCGCTCTCTTGTTGTTGGTGATGCTCCTGCATCAGTAAGCAGCCGGGGGTTGAAACCAAATAACAAAAAAGCACACACAAGTAGCACACAAAAGTATGATACAATAAAAAATACAAGAACTCATGCAAAGATAACCTAAGCATAGTACTTCTTCAAGTAAAGCCCATTTTTGGGTCCACTCAAAGAAATTTCATCATAATCTACTAACTCATAGGCTCCCTTCTCCAACACTCGTTTGAAGATATAATGGCCACACCACATAGCCTCGAATTTTTTGGCCCCTAGTAAATCAGGATCTTGTTCATAGAGGAGAAATAGATCACCTTCAGAGAAAACACGTGGCTTGACATGCTTGTCATATTGGGATTTTATGCGTTTCTTCTGGGTTTCAATAACCAAGGTGGCATCACGATAGGTTTCATCTAGTTGCATTAGATACAATAGGCATTCTTCCTCGATAGAGTTGTTTGGGAGAGGTTCAATGGCTAGCTTCAAAGATGGGATCTCACATTCAATCGGAAGGACAACTTCGATACCATACACCAACTGAAAAAGGCGTAAATCCTGTGGTAAACTTCACGGATGTCCGATAGGCCCATAATGATGAAAACAACATCATGTGCCAACTTGTCTTGTGAATTCCTATTATATGTCTAAGCATAATGATAAGAACCTTGTTTATCGCTTCAACTTGGCCATTGGACTGTGGATAGTAGGGGGTTGAGTTTTCATGCCGAAGACCCAACTTTTTGGTAAGCTCGGAGATCATGAAATTTTGAAAATGGATACCATGATTAGTGACGATAGCTTGCGGGATTCCAAATCATGTGATGATATGATTTCATATGAATAGGGTTTCAATTTTCCGGTATTATTGAATGTAGGAATTGCCTCGGCCTATTTCGTGAAATAATCCATGGCTACGATGATGTATCCATGCCCCCTGCCTGAGTGAGGGTTACATGCCATGAAATCAATGCCCATTTTTGTGAAAGGTACAACGGAAACTATAGTGTGTAAAGGAGAGGGATGAGATCTTATCTTGTTATTATACATTTGACAAGCATGACACTTCTAGATGGAAGTTATATAGTCTTTAAACAAAGAAGGATAGAAGTACCCTAATCATAAGATATTTTGTTCAGTGGCATACCCAGACATATGACCACCACATTCTCCAGAGTGGTAGTCATTCAAAGCTTTCTCAGCCTCATCGAAGGTGATACAATGTCAGAAAATAGAGTCAACACCATGACGATAGAGAGTGTCACTGTGACTTATGTATTGACGGGCTTGATACCGTATGCGACGACGTTCTGTGCTAGAGACGGCGGGCCAGAAATTTTGAGTATGGAGATAAATGATAATATCTCCATACCAAGCGTCATCAGAACTGATCATAAAAAGGGATTTATTAGGTAAGGAATCCTCTGCCACATTTTCTTTCTCATCGGAGGGAAGGTCACATATCAATTCGACAAATACCAAATATTTCTTAGAATTAGCGCGTTCAAACTCTAAGTTGAACTCCTATAGAATTACTATCCATTTGGAGTACCTTCCCCCTAGAAATTGGTGTGTAAGGATATGTTGCATAGGGTTGCAATAAGAAATAACAATGGTCTTGCATAGTAGGATATAGTGGCAAAAATGTTGGACAACTTGAACAATTGCCAAGGCCATTTTTTCCACATGTAGTTATTTGGCCTCGGTAGTCGTGAGACTCTGACTCAAATAATAAATTACATGTTCATCATGCGAATCATCCTCTTGGACTAAAACCATGGCAATGGTAGAGTCCGAAGTGAAGAGGTAGAGGAAATAGTGTCGACTATAATCTGGTGGGAAAAGAAGTGGTGTTCGTGTTAGGGAAAGTTTCAAAGCTTCGAAGGCTTTTTTGGCAGTCTCGTCCGATATGAATTTGTAACCCTTCTTCAATAGTCAAGTAAATCCTAGCTTTAACTCAGGGTATTTGGGAATGAATCGATTTAAAAAGTTTTCCTTCCCTTACAAACTTTGGATATGGTGTAATGTAGAAGGAGGAGGTAGATTAAGGATGGCCTCAACCTTCAAAGGATCCACCCTAATTCCATGAAGTGACACAATAAAACCCAGAAGTCGGCTGGAATCCACAAAAAAAACACATTTGTGTGGGTTTCAACATATATGATAGTAACGATAGCGAAGAAAAATGGCTCAGAGATGGGCCGAGTGATCTTGGTGGTGCATGGAAATGGTCGGTGGATCATAGAGATATGGTTGTATGATGTTCTTGATATTGTGAAAAGCATAAGACATGGCACATTGAAAAGTCACACCAACGTTCTTCAAACCGAAATGTAGTTTCCGGTAGGCGAAGGTAGCCCAAGGACAAATGAAAGCAGTTTTGTGTTGATCCACTGATTAAATGTTAATCTTATTATAGCTGGAGAAACCATCCATTAAAGAGAACATTTCGCTCCCGACGCAATCATCGACGATCTGGTCAACAAAGGGGGTTGGAAAGTTTTCCTTGGGACAAGCTTTATTAATGTCCCTATAATCAACGCATCCATAGATCATGCCTTGTTTTTTATTATCTGGGACTAGATTGGATACCCAATCGGCTAAAGCCATAGGATAAATAAAGCCATCCTTGAGAAGTTTTTCAACTATGAGTTTTATAGCGGCAACTTTACAGGGGTGGACTGGGTGAAGTATCTGTCGAATGGGTTTAGCGTCCGGATAGGTCTTAATTTCATGTACAATGATATTGGGGTCAATACCTGGCATCTCTTCGTAGCTCCAAGCAAAAACGTCACATAAGTCTTGAAAAATAGCTTTATAAGTGACGAATTCATTATCGGAACAAGCGGATCTAATGTGAACAGTTTCAACAACTACAAGTTTAATGGATATGTCCAGAGGAATGGTGGGTGAAATGTTACTCAGGTTCCCTTAATATAACAAATCGTGTGTGGACTAGAGAACAGAAGAAAAGACAACAACGATCAATGAAGTTGAAATCCGTTGGTAACTCTCTAAGTTGTGTTGTTCTAGGAAGAGAATGGAACGATGATGTCCATCATCCCTGGGGGTGTCTTCCATAGACATAACATACATAATCATCTCATCGGTAGGAAAAATCATGTGAAATGGATCGGGAGATGAATCACAAAGAGAGGGAGTGGAAGGGGTTGTCAATTAAATGGTTTGATAAGCTGACTGAACTGGACTTAAAGGAATTTTCTCGCCATAGCGGAGATAATCACCAAGGTCAGGTACTATCTATGGGTCGTGAGATGCGGGGGTTTCGTGAACATAGGTGGAAATCATGTTGATTGAGGTGAAAAAATGAGGTGTAATATTGGGTGGTGGGATTGGGAATGTACCCATCAAAGTTGAATCTCTTAGTAAACCCACGCCAACATTCTCATACCCAAGAGGTGTCTTCGAAATAAAGGGTATGTTTCTAGTATAGGAATCAGAGTTGAAAAAGGCCAACTAGTCTACAGTAATGACTTTTCCCTGGTGTGGAAAATGTACTACATGGAAAACGGTAAACATGACTGGGCACATAGAATCAATCTATCTGCGACTAAGTAAAAGGTTATAATCGAGAGGTGCATCAAAGACCTCAACTTTGACATTGACCGATTTTCCTTCGAACGTAATAGACAACAAGGGAAGTACACCATGGGTTTTAAAGCCAGAGCCACCGAAGGCCTTAAGTGTGTTGTGTGATTCAGTTAGAGGAGGAGATCTAATGGCTTTCCAACATGCAAAAGACATTATGCACGTCAAGGCACCCTCGTCAATAACGGTTCTACAAATATTCTTGTTCTCGACAACAAATTGTATCTGAAACACTAACTTAGGGGATAGCCTTGGACTGTGACCTTCCAGGTAAAAAATTATCAAATTCATATCCATAGGATCAATTCCACCAATAGCCTTTAACAGTTCCTTTCGTTGAGTGGGACAACTTTGAAGGAATTCGAGAGCTGACATCATGGAGGGTGCTTGCGCAAGATCTTCTACAATACTGTAGTTCTAAGTAGCACGCGCATGAGGATTAAAGGCAAACTTTTGAGCAATGCACTTTGGAGGAGGGAGGAGAACTATATTGAGACCCGATCATTCAAGATGAAGATGAACGTTGGGAGGTGAATTTGAGGGAGGCGGTTGAACCAACAAAGGTGGTATATCGTCAACTTTCTCCTTTGAGGAAGACTAATCTTTGGCCTGAGTTGTAATAGAAACATAGTTCTTTCTTGAATCACCAGTACACATAAGGAAATAGGAAGTAGTGGAAGGGGAAGGTTGATTATGAATGACCAATTGGGTCTATTGTTGAGAAGGGAAAGGTTGGTACAAAATGACAGGTGTGGGAGGCTTCACGGTCCCTTGAAGGAACTTAGTGACCTTGACACGTCTAGGACAATATTTTGTGTAGTGATCATCACCACAGATAAGGAAAGTATATTGAGGTTTGCACTTATCCTTATAATCAGAAGGTTGTGTTTTGGCTTTCTCAGATTGTAGATTATTATTTTTATCCTCCTTATTCTTACCCTTTCCTTTTTTAGAATCATTTTTGCCGATAGGGGTAGATTGAATGGAGTTAACCTCAGAAGTTTTTTCGGTGGAAGGAGTAGGAGTCGAAGCACTTTTAACATTAGAAGCAGTATATTTGGGATTGGTGTGAGAGGCTTGCATAGATTGAGGTTGATAATGGAAGGTTCCAATCACACCATCAGCTACATGAGAAGAATCAAGGGTAGTTGAAGTAGTGGTGGTAGAAGGATGAGGAGAATCAGGGAGCAAGTTGTAAAGAGTGCCCGTTTGTGAATAAACAAGATCTAGGTACTAAGCGCGACTGATTGTCTTCTCTTCAGTGACAACTCCACCCATGGAAATGTCATGAGATATTTTATTCATGAATGACTTGGTGAACCATTCCGCCAATAACTGATCAGAAAGGTCGAGTTTGATCAAACATCGTCTTCTTCACCACTCATGGATGTGATCGGAATTATGAGTGGTCGAATTTTTCTTAAAGGAACTCAAAATCTTGGTTCCTATTTCATAGAGGATTGGAAATTGGTAATGTGTGAGGAAATCCATGGCTAGGGTATTAAATTCATTGAAAAAGCCTTATGGTAATTCTATATAGCACTTTGCAGTCGAACCCATAAGAGTTCGTTGGAAGAGTTGTAACCGAATGGAGTCGTACATTAAAGAGTTGGACGAACACCAAAGGTGAAAATTCATAACATGGTTGTTTGGGTCTTCTCTTGGTTTACTGTCAAATTTGGGAATGTCGGATGGTAGCTTGGCCGATATAATGGGCCAGTGGGGAGAATATAGGATAGGGTCATTCAAGATTCTAGAAAAGTCAGGTAGATCCAAAGTGGCTAACAAGGGTAACTGTCTACTCACATGAGGGTACTGGTGACTTTGGGGAGGGAGTCTCGTCGGTATAACAATAGGACCATATGTAGTCTGCATGTGAGGCAAAGGTTCTGAAATATTCAAATGTGAGTGTGGAGGCATGTATTCCATAGGGTTGTACTGATTAGGGATGTTCCCTTGGAAAGGGACACTAGAATGAATGTTTGAACCCCAAATGGGATTGGAAGAACTGAGATATGACTGGCCCGAACTAGGGGGTATGAAAGAGATAACTTGAGGTTGTTTCCCCCTAGATGATTGTGGATTTCCTTGGATGATAAGTTTCCAATACTGGGCTAGTGATCCTAGTATGATCTGTCCATAGGGTGGGTTATAACCTCCAAGCGAGGGTTGTCCTCCAAGTGAGGATTGTGTCCCAATTTGAGTTTGACCCCCGAACTGAGTTTTTCCCCCAAGGGTATATTGCCCTCCAATGAGAATATGATAACCAGAAGTGAATGACTAAGTAGTGTCTCCAATTGGATTGGAGCCACTTGGGCCAGATCTTCCCATAAAAGGTGAATAAGACCCTCCGAAGATGACCTGGGAACATGTCGGAATGAAACCAGAAGCAACATTGTACCCAGGAGGAATGAAAACTCTAGAAATTCCATATGGAACCTTGGTAGGAATGGGGATAGAAGTATTCAAATAATTATACCTAGGAGGAAGTGACAGGATAGGTCTAGATGAAAGTGGTGTACCAATGGGAGCTTGGGTAACCACCGTATTCGCGGTGGGAATAGTCATAATGCATGGGACCATTGTAGAATGGGCCATATGGAGAGAAATAGTTGATCTAGGACCAACTGACTGTGTGTTTGAACAATGGGGATATAGCTAGTTGTACCAGCAAAGTGATCTAGAGGTATTGTGTAGGTAACAGATGTTTCAGGCAGTGCAAAGATGATAGGTATATCAACACCTACCCCTAAGCCGTAAAGGTCCCACATTGTGCGAGGCAGACTTCTAAATATGTCGTTAGTCCAAAGGGGATTCCCTACGTTCGGTGTCGATCCTTTTGCACTTGGTTGTTTCCTGACTACAAATATCCTCCCAAGACTGACCTGCATTCATCAAAAGACAAACAATAAACTACAAGCATGCATTCTACATATGGATTAGTGGGTTAGACATCATAAACAAGAAATGTAAACAAATCATATAATTTTAAGACGTCATTTGGCAAGACAGAAAAAATTACTTCTTTATATTAATCTCACTAAAGTCACTTACAACATGAGACCGACACTACTCCTCGAACTTTGTCTTGGGATCCTCTTCACCATGCACCAACTACTTCCACGTCTTCTTCTCCTCTTGAGTTATCTCTTAGGGAAGTGGTAAGGGATTTACAATTGGGGCAAAGGGGGATTGATAAAATGGGGAGAGTTTCTTTGCTCTCGTGCCTCCTTCTTGCAATGGGACCCAAACCCCTTCTTTTATAGGCCAAAAGAGACAATAACGGTTGGGGTGACTAGTTATGGGCAGTCAAACGGTTAAGTAATGTCCCGAAAACTAGTATCCTATGAAAATTTCCACATTTTTTGATATTCTATGAGTGTACGCGGGTTGTAGTGGCTTAGAAAGCATGTGTACGCGGCCAATAATGGTGCAGGGTGCGTACACCTTCAAAATGATGGTTTTTAGAAGAGTTGTTCGAATAATGTCTTGGTAAAGCTAGCAAGTTAGATGGTCTAATGCCAGGTATGCATGTCAGGTGCAATTTAGGGTTATAACACATAGAACCTGTGGAAGAATCATAATGGATCGTCCCTATAGTAGTACAAGAGAAGAAACAAGGGGGAATAAATATCTATGTATATTTGAGAAATTTGAATGATTCATGCCTACATGATCCTTTTCCTAGCCCATTTACAAATGATTTTTTGGAGAATGTAGGAGGTCAAGAAGACTATTCATTTACATATGGGTTTTCAGGATATCATCATATCATAATTGCACTAGAAGATAGACATAAGACTACATTTGCAACAGAATGGGCATAATATCAGTTACATACAATTATGCCAATTGGGTTGAAGAATGCACCTGCAAATTTTTCAAGGGTAGTTGTCTTTAAGGATTTTATTCATAAGTTTTTGGAAATTTATTTGGATGATTAGACAGTGTTTATATTATTGAAGGATCATGTAGAACTGTTAATATTGATGTTAAACAAGTGTAGACAGTGTCAGATTTTATTGAATATTAAGAAATTCATTTTCAGCGCACCTTTTGGTATTTTGTTAGGGAATGTGGTGTGTAAATAGGGTTTGTTGGTTTAGTCTCCTAAAATTCATGTCATGGTTAACTTACCACCACCTAAGTCAGTGCGCCAGTTAAAAAGTACACTTGGTCATACATGGTATTATAGGAATTTTATAAGAGGATATGCACAAATTACTGCACCAATGGAGAAGTTGTTGAAGAAGGAAATTAAGTATTAGTGGAATAATGAATGCCAGTAGAGCTTGGATATATTGAGGGAGAAAATGGTGACAATGCCAATTTTAGTGTTTCCATAGTGGGAAAAAGAATATCATGTGCATGTGGGTGCATCTGCAATAGCACTAGGAACAGTATAAACATAGCCAGGAGAAGGTGATATAGATCACCCTATAGAATTTGCAAGAAGAAAGTTGTCAGATTCATACCAGAACTACAATACAACAGAAACAGAAGGGTTGGCCATGGTTTATGCATTGTATAAATTCAGACATTATTTGTTAGGTCAACATTTTAAGATATTTACATATCATTTTTCTCTTAGATATTTAGTCAATAAGCCAGTTTTGGGGGGGAGAATAAATAGATGGTTACTATTGTTTCAAGAGTTTGATTTTGAAGTTGTGGTGTATCCTGGAAGATTGAATGTAGGGAGAGATCATCTATCTAGGATAACTAATGGAGAAGAACCAAGTAACTTGGAGGACAACTGTTCGAATGCACATTTTTTTTCAATACACATTGCTGACAAATATTTTGCTGACATTATTGAGTTTTTGAGTAGAGGATTTTCCGCAAAGGAATTTAATATTGTGCAGAAGAAAAATCTAGTGGTCTTAGTTGCATACTACCAACTGATTGTAGGAAACTTGTACAAACTTGGTGCAGACAAAATTTTGAGGAGATGTGTTATGGAGCATGAAAGGACTATTATTTTAGCAGAATCGCATGAAGGAA
>SNQJ01S0002064.1:20063-106433 GCA_010110895.2 Picea sitchensis
GTCTGTGTTTAAATAAATATGAAATACAACCAGAAACGATAAAGAAGACTTTCACAGGGCGAGATAATATACTCACTGGATCTTTTAGTAGCTTAAATGATGGACAGAAGAAAATATGAGAAAGATAAATTCAACTAAGAAGCAGTTAAGAATTTCTTAATTGAAAACATCAGAAGATAAACATTAAAATCTTTAATGTCGGAAACAGGGTATCCAAGATAAATCCTTCAACATACGTTACTCTTAAAGATTAGTTTCAGAAAACAATATGATCACAAAGCAAGAACAAAACTCAACTTAGAGAATAAACTTCACCAGTGAATACATGCAAGAATCCTGTAAAAGTGCCTCCTTTTTATTAATGGCAGATCTCTTCAAAACATGTTACAGTCTGATAGCATCGGGGTGTAAAGATCAACAACCCCCAATACTTCGAAAGGTGAAGTATTTATAATTAAAATTACAAACGTTCCTATCATAACTGATCAGGATGTGCTCATTCTATTTTTAGTCTAACTAATTTAACTAATCAAAACTGCTTGATGACTTGGTGCAATTGTACGCGGAAATCCTGGGTAGATCGTTGATGAAGCCTTTGAACGACTTCATCTGACTGGACCTGGAAAAATCATCTGCTAATCGAGCAGATCACAGAGTTCCTCCCATCTAAGATGACTAGGCACAGTGACTTTGAGCAGTCTCCGATACACTTCGTCCATTTTCGTATATTTGGCGAATGTGGGCTTAGTGAGGAATATGTATCGAATCTTGTGTTGGATGCTGATGTCCAACTGAAGAGCGTCCAAGAATGCTTTGCTAGTGATGCTCCCTTGTATGCCAACAAAGTTTGAACTGTCCTTAGACACTTCAGATAGTCTCTTTTTGTAATCTGGGAGTGTCATCAGTTTATCATTAATAACCTTCAGACCGGGGAGACATTTCTTCTGGAGAGCCTCGATCTTGTTGAAGAATTTTTGTACTCCTAGGTCCATGGTCTGAACCTTTTCTTCTAGTTGAAGCATTAATCCCCTTTTGGTCAAAACTCTTTTGACCTCCAGGATGGTCTCTATTCTATCCTCGATCTTCAACTCTTCTAGCTCTTCTTTGGTCTTAGAGTTTAGGAATTTGATGATCTCATTTGCCTGAGTTGGTCTATCTCCCAATTCTACTCTGATCTTTTCAATGGCCTATTTACTTCTCTGGACCAACTCGTTCTGCTCAAACATGATTTGGATCATGGGCCATATTTCATTTATGGATTTTGTGATATATATCCATACGTTCTCTTTTACCTCAGCCAAAGTATTCCCTGCCACTGTTTTCTTTTGGAGCTACTGTAGTTCCTTCCTGAGCTGCTCAGTTACCTGCTTTTCTTTGGAGAGACTAGTCTAAAAAGAAGCTTTGAGTTCCTGGAGGTTCTCAACTTCCTTCTTAAGCCTATTGATTTCAGTCTCTTGCAGATTCATCTTTTCCATGGATTTGGCAAGGTCAGTTGTTCCCTCTTGTGGTGTCACTGGTGTTGCAGATGGGATTGTTGTCACTGCTGCTGTGCTTGCTCCTGAAATCCAAATGGAACTCAATGGAATGAATTCCATTGGCTTCATTTGTTCTTTCTCTTTTAATAATCTCTCCATCTCTGCTTCCATTTCTTTGAGCTGTGCATTCTGCTCCATAAGCAGTTTGAGCATTTCATCTTTCTCACCTTCTTTATCTGCTATCTCCTTTGCCTGCGAGTCTTTTGTAGGAGGGAGCTTCAGCTGTTTCCTCAAGGAGGCGATATCTGCATTCTTCTTCTTTATCACCTCTTCTGCAGCTTTGACGTTCGAGGGATCATAGACGATCTTGAGAACTAGCTCCTCCAAAGTTTTAATTCTGTTATCTTTTGCGAAGGATGAAATATTCTCCAGCTTGAGCTGCGTTTGAGCATTGTTGAGTGACACCTGCAATTTTTCCGCTGAAGCAGAAGCATGCACCAATGTGTGAAATACCGTCTCCCCAGTCTGTTTTTGCAGATCCATCTGATCTGCTGGGTGCACGTCCTTCATCTGGAACTTGAAGGTGGCCCTCTTGTAGTCTGTGATTACCTTGGGGTCTGGTACCTACGCCTGGAGGAAGGCCATGTGCATCCTGCCCTTTTCTATGTCAAATGCAGACAATAGTCTGTGCTGTGCAGTTGACGTCTGCTTTCGAAATTGAGCATAGGTGATACTACTAAGAGTCTGATTCTTTTTCTTAATCAGCTCGTACTTCTCGAAAATACTCAACTTGGGCCCAATCTTTCCTGGCTGAGTATCCAGTGGGGAGTCTGTGAATTTCTTCGGCACAACTTGGGTGATTTCCTTATGCAAGCTCGACCCAAAGGGTGGAATGACAGACTTAGTCACTGTGATAAGCGGGACCTCTTTCTCACCAGTAGGGCTGGGAACTGTGGCTGTCTTGGGCTTCTTAGTATGTAGCTGGAACTCTTCAGATGACACCTCCGTGATAGGCGGAGATGATTCTTGTCGAGGCCTTTTTTACTTAGGTACTTGTGGTGTGGAAGTTGGTGGCACAGTGGTAGGGGGTACCTGCTGTTCCACTTCAATCAAGGTGTGAGGAACCCACACCGTCTGATTAGCGAATTTCTCAATCTCAGTCTTAGCTTCGTGAACATACGGGATATTTTTGTTCTTCACCCGCATTTCTGAGATGATCCCGTATGGATCATAGTGCCATGGGAAGCTTAAGAAAAACTTCATCTCTCTCAGCATATGGTCAGCTTCTTCTCCAGCGCCTCGACTGTTGCATATGAAGGAGCCAATCTGCCCCTTGATTCAAAGATATTGCTTTTTCTTCAAAGACACGAAATGGATATCATCTGAATTCATGATCTGTCTAATATACTCTAGTGCAAAAATTCTTACCGACAAATATTTGGGCAGCTTGTAGAGTGCCAACTCGCACCTGAATACCCTGATCTCGGTGTGGTTCTGATACATGTACAAATCCCCGGTCTTTGTGTTGTCCGAGAGGTGCAAGATTCTCTGGACTTCGTCGTTTATTCGAGGCTCGGGCCTGTCGCTCAACATGCTTACCACAGGGTGGTAGAACAGATCAATGAATGCCTTGAAGCTGTACTCTGTGGAATTATTCTTCAGCAAAGAGGTCCATGCTGTGACTGGATGAGGCCTTCCATCTGAGTCCATCTTCTGCATGGAAAAACTAAATTTATCTACTTGAAAGTAGACAAACATGTATGCCAGTATAGATGAATATATGAACATGCCTTCCGTGCTAAAATTCATGAAATGTTCATGAATATTGTCGGACAATAAGGTGCTGTAATCAAACTAT
Organism: Picea sitchensis; assembly: GCA_010110895.2. NCBI lineage: Eukaryota > Viridiplantae > Streptophyta > Pinopsida > Pinales > Pinaceae > Picea > Picea sitchensis. Next base: position 23,397 of record SNQJ01S0002064.1, read on the forward strand.
GTTGTGGGTTTTTCATCATTGGAAAAAATGGATAGAAAACCCAGAATGGGCTCATCTACCCATTGGTCGGAATAGTAACCTAGCAGGGCACAAAGGGAGGAGATGACTTGGTTTCCCTTAGTGGAGAACATGGATGACGGGTAAGGGGGGTTTGTGGAAGGGAATTGAGTAGAGGGGGGAAGGAAAAGCTTGAATATCTGAGCTCTCTGGGGAAAATTCATTTTCTGATATAACTCAGTAAGGATTTCTAGATTAAAAGGAGACGCAGATTCGACACGGGGAATTTGCATCATCTGGTCTATGTCTTTGGGAGTGATGAGGAACAGGGTGTCTCCGGATGAGGATATGATGGCTCTCTATTCGGGGATGTAGTGAGCTTGGCATTTAAGTGCGAACTCAGGGAAATGGTGAATCTGGGGAAAAAGGTAAAGGGGTAAATTGGACTCCCAGAGCCCAATTTCATCGCTCTGGTCCAGGAAAACCTCCCGGAACCATGACTGGAGGTCTGAAAAATCGAAATCACACTTGGTATCAACGATCAATCTGTCTTTGTCAACCAATGGGATTTTGTCCAGGTCGACGGGAGGCGGGAGAAAAGGATTCTCCTCTCCTTCTGCTTGTCTTGGTTTTGGCGCCATCTCTGCAACAATACCTGCAATAAACATGAAGTTAGTGGGGTCGACTGACTATGGATGAAGGCTATAGGATGTAACGGAGGGGCTGCCTATGAGATTTTCTGGTGCGACGAGTGAACAACAAAAATGGAGGAGAACAATAATTTTATTTAAAACTGGGGTCGGTTGGACGTGGGAGACAGGTCAGCAGGATAATGGGTATGTTATCTAGTAATAAATGGACAACAGGCCACTTGGGGGTGAGATGGCAGGTGACGGTGGCCAAAACATACAGACGGGTGACGTGGCTGCTATGGATTGGAGGTGAAAGTCGCAATAAGGGGTTGCTCATGAGTGAAAAGGGGTAGGGGACTGACAACAGTTATGGGATGTGACATAACTTGGGAGCAAGTGGAACAAGTGGAAGATGACTTCCACGGGTGACGGGAGCTGTTAGATAGAAGATGGTGATGGGACTTCGGGACCAATAGGCTGACGCCACGTATGACAAGGGGCCCGCTAGAGGGAAAAACCATTCCGGACCCCCCCCCTCGGTTAAAAGGAGATCATCAGGGGGGGTCTGAAATCCAATTAGGGCCATTGATCTACGTGCCCTCTTCCTGGCCGCAGATCTTAGCACGCCGTTTATCCTTCATTCCAGACCCCCCCCCCCTTCATTAAACGCCGAACGGTCGGGGGGGTCCGGAATCAAATCTGGACCGTGGATTTACGTGCTCGTTCCTGGGCCGTCCAGATATGCGCAAATCTTATCACCGATTCCAGACCCCCCCCCCGGTTAAAAGAAGAACGGTCGGGGGGTCTGGAATGCTCTGTGTGTCGTATATCTGAGCGCTGCAATCTAGACCATCAAAATGTGCAGGGGGCATAAATGGGGAGCGGAAAAGAACATGTGTTGGGGGGAAAACTTAGGATATATGCATTTTATGGGTTTTTTCCCCCAAATTTTCAAGGTGACACCACCATGGGGCTTCGACTATACTATCCCTTAGACATTTGAGACATGGTGCAACATTTTACATCAAGTTGGCTTTATTGGATTGAAACAATGAAGAACTAACCTACATGCTAACCTATCTTCCTATGACAGTTAACCTAGATTAAACTGTTGGGTTAAGAAATTACTCTTCCCTGGGGCTACCTGACCAGGATTAGACAGTCTGGCCAGATTTATTCACTAATCTAACCTAGACACTTTGGCTAAGATTAAACTGTTTAGCCAAATTATTCGCTATCCTATCAACATCAAATTTAAAAAGAACTTGGCCATGCTTAAAAGGTATGGCCAAGTTACTATTATTGCATGGGGCTTTTTTTTTAATTCTTTTATGCCCTCTTTTTCCTTTTTTATTTTTCTTTTCTATTTCTTTTTCCTTTTTCTTTTTTCTTTTCAAATTATTTGCAGAATGAAAAATCATTTGTCAACAAAAATAATAGAGACAGATAATATCCCAGTCACCAGTTGATTCCCATAACTTATGGGGTGATAACAGGAACCAATCATTTATGACCTCAGAGCGTAAGATCTTGGTCCGTATAACCCTCCAATCACTGATCTATCGGTGCCCATCGTTGTATAGGCTCAACCTTATGAGCGTCAGGTAGTGTCACAAGAAACGATGGAAACAAATGCTGCTACTTCTTCAGGGAATACTCATATTTCCTCTACGACTGTCACTACAGGGGGTGTTCTGCCTCCTAAAAAACTGTCGCCAGTCCATACCACTATGGTCTCGACTGCCTCTACCTTGGGAAATGGTTCGATTCCATCTATGGTGACGATCACTGCTCCGTTCACCCAGAGTGCGACATGCCCTCCGTTCTCATACGGGATGCTTGACTTTGGTACGAGCACTGTCCTTTCCCACTCCACTCTACAGATGTTAGGTCTCGGGGCAGGGAGCTCCAATGATCCTCTCCAAGGATCCATGGGGGGCACTTCAGATCCCTATAACGCTTTCCCTTATAGAGGGGGTCATATACCTCCTTCGTCCCCTTCGCTCGACGGTGCCCACCAACACTCCGTCGAGACGAACATAAAATATAGTTCATTTGGAGCAGGTAGTCAAGGAATTCCTACTTATAGCATGACAGTAGGTTTGACACCATTCTCTTTGTTCGACGCATTTGGTAACAACGCTTTTTCGTCAGTTGCCGTCTCGACCGAGGGCAACCCCGGTTATGGACAACAACATCCTGTACAGGGTACTATTCCTGAACAGGGGGGAAACTTAGGAATTTATTCCTCACATGGACCTTGGAATCCATGGCAGGGATCAGTTCCCTCGTCAAGGATGCCGACCAGGGGAAACCACTTCCATAGCCAATGGAACCCCGGTTAAGGATCAACACCTATGCCCGTCAGATCGGCAGGGGGAAACCCTTCCCAAAATCCTTGGAATGCGACGCAAGCCCAACCCTTTACGTACTATTATGGGAGTCAACCGATGACGTCTCAACAAGCACATAATCCATGTGTTGGTCAATACCATGGTTATTAACATAACCTTGGCCAACAACCTAACTTTTCCTGGCAACCTGGTGCCAGCCAAACTCCATGCTCCTTTTTCCCTGGTTACAATCAACAACCCAAATTACCGTTTCTGGAATGCCAAACTTGACAAGGTTATTAAATGACCCCATATGTCATGATCCATGTTGGCCTCCTATTTCGAACAAGTTTCCTTCAGACATCCCAAATTTTGAGGCCAATCCTAACGAAGATCCAGGCGATCATGTGACTACCTTCCATTTATGGTGCCCACCCAATTCTTTGAGAGATGACTCTGTCCAGTTGTGTTTGTTTCAACACAATCTCATCGGGAGTGCGACGAAATGGTACATCGAGCTTGATCTCTCAAGATACTCTTCCTTCAGTGAATTGGCAATGGATTTATTAAACCATTTCCAATTACTTGTGAGATATGATGCCGACACTGAATTGCTGGCCAACTTTGAGCAGACAAAAGAGGATCATATCTCAGATCACATCCAAGAATGGAGACGCCAGAAGAATTTGATAAAAGTTCCAGTCCCACCAACATTCCTTCTAGAGTGTTTCCTTAAGTCTTTGGTACCTCAGTTATCTAAATACGTCGCAACCTCGGGGGCCTTTTCATAGCAAGGAGTGATAATGAGAGCCCAAGAACTAGAAATTATTTACTCTCAGTCTAGTTTACTTTACAAATTTTTACCAGATGCACCACGGTCAATACTTGACAAGACCAGACATAGATCTGGACCATATGTCGATGGCATTGTAGGTTCAATGCAAACGAAGCCCATTGATCAGTTGTTGAATCAATTGCAGCAATTGGAAATACAACAGACAACGGCCAACTAGACCACTGGTTCGGCTGCTCCCACTACTCAAATTTTGGATGTACATAGTGTGCAATCGACAAACCCAAAGGCCACCCAGGAGCTTGACAGAAAGAAGAAACAATGAAAGAAGGGTAAGGGGGATAAGAAACCTACCAATAATGCTGGCGAGGGAAACACTGAAAATAAAAATTTGAAGTATCCTAGTAATCTTTGCAAGGAAGACCATCTGACTCACCAGTTCCCTCGGGTTGCAGAGGCCCAGAAGTTATTGGCACAACAACCGCCTGTCATGTTAACGAATCCATTTCTGCATGGGAAAAATTTAGCTCAAGCTTCTTCAAGCGTGGAAGGGGCCGGTCAGGGACCCCCTCCATCTTTGAGTAATCCTTCGTTCGTGAATGTGTACATGATGAAAGGTAGCATTGACATAACACTTAGGAAACATGACTACAGAATGCCAAACACCCCTGAGAAGGGTAAATAAGCCAAAAACCCATCTCTTCCTCTCCAGATTGAGAAGACATTGGGAGAAACAATGACACACATCCACAAAGGTGCATTCAAGAAATATTCTCACAACCCAACTGCAAGGGCCAACCATAACTACTTTGTGGTGGAGGATTTGTCACAAACACCTTGTGCGATGTCATTTTTGGAAGTCCTCCATAGATGCCCTTCCTAGAGAAAGGCTCTGTTAGCTGCCTTAGGATCCAATGAGACTTGTAATCTAGGAATGATCATGCTTGATACGACTAACTTAAAACCCCATCTTCCTTACCATGTAGCGTTTCAGATAGTAGTGGCTTACACCATGAAATTTTTTACTCGGAACATATTCTGCATGGTGGTTGACGAGGGTACCTCGACATGCGTGATGTCTTTAGCATGTTGGAAGGCCATCGACCAACCCGTTTTGTCTCCATCACCTACCCTTCTTACCTCTTTCGATGGTCATTCGTTCCGACCACATGGAATCATCCCCTCTTTTCCCATGCAGTGAGGAGGGAAGACTGTGTGCATCAAAGTTGAAGTGGTCGATGCGTGTCTCGACTACAATGTCTTTTTAGGAAGGAGTTGGACCCATGCTATGCAAGCAGTGGTCGAGACCATTTTTAGGGTCTTATTGTTTCCACACGAGGGTTGGATCATGACCATTGATTAGTTATCCTTCTCCCATCCTGAACCTCCATCAGGGGTATCCACGGTCCCAATGATTGATAACCCTCAACCCAACATCGTCAACATAGGGGTTGGTTTGTGCCCACCGTTGATGGGTACTTTCGATTATATACCTCTAACCGACAATGTCGATTACAAGTCGGTTTCCCCTAACCAACCTAGGGCCAAAATATTTCAAATCTCATCGTTTCACACGACTTACTTTAATGATCCTTGAATTATTCCTTCCCCATTAGCCATGATGGAAGGGACAGGGTACCATGGCATGGCCATGCCTTTGTCCGTGACAGAATTTGCGTACTCTATAGTTTAACAAGATTCCGCCGACCCTGATCTGACTCTCGCATAGAATTTGGATCCGGTTCTCGAGCCTACATGGGCTCAAGTTTCCCTTGCCGATACTGATTCTTTAGACTTAGTATTTCCCTCAGATGAGGTGATTATTGAGGAAATGACTAGTCTGGACAGACCCTGGGATGATCTTCATCACCGATATTACTTCCTCCCAGAGTTAAGAAGAATTGAAGCAGGTGAATTCACTCTCACTATGACTAGAGATAAGGCTTGTCTTATCAATCCTTTGGCTACGCACACTGTTTATGCTGAAGGAAATATGGAAAACATTTCTCAAACGATACCTATCGATATCTCTAGAATCCCTATCATCATGGAGAATATCTTCATCAGAGAAGACTTCTCCCCCGAGGAGATTCAAATCTACATAAATTTACTTAAGGAATTCCACGACGTGTTTTCCTGGTCTTATGAGGAAATTCCAGGCATAGATCCAAGAATCGTCGAACACGAAATCATGACATATCCTGATGCTAAGTTGGTCTAGCAGAAGCTTCATCCAGTTAATCCTAGGAAAGAAACAACTATTAAGGCTGAAGTAGAGAAACTACTCCAAGCTGGTTTCATCTACCCTGTCCAATTGACTCAATGGGTGTCAAATCCCATTCCAGTGAATAAAAAATAGGGTACGATTTGCATATGTACGATATTCCATGATTTGAACAAGGCCTATCCAAAAGACAATTTCCCCCTGCCATTTATTGATCATATAGTCGATGAATGTGTAGGTTTTGAATCCTTTTCTTTCATGGATGGTTTTTCGGGATACAATCAGATACAGATCAAGCTCGAAGACTAACACAAAACCACTTTCATCTGTTTGTGGGGTACATTTTCTTATCGAAAGATGCCTTTTGGTTTGAAAAATGCTGGAGCTACGTTTCAACGAGCCATGTATTTTTCTTTCCGTGACCTCAAACACATAGTCGAGGCCTATATCGATGATTTAGTGTCACGATATCGCAAGAGAGATGATCATCCTGCACACCTCCGACTTATATTTGAGCGATGTCTCTACTACTGGATCCACTTGAATCCAAACAAATGCAATTTTTTCATCACATCGGGTCATTTGCTTGGTTTCATTATTTCGACAACAGGGATCATGGTCGATCCTCTAAAGGTTGAGGCAATAGTTCAGTTTCCTCCCTCATGCACAATCCCTCAGCTTCAGAGTCTACAGGGAAAAGCGAACTTTTTATGGCGTTTCATCGCAAACTATGACGAGATCACAAAGGGTTTCATGCGTTTATTGAAGAAGGACGTTCCTTTCCATTGGGACGAAGCTGCTCAATGCTCTTTTGAAGCATTGAAATGTGCCCTCATGTCTACCCCTCTGCTTCAACCACCCAATTATAATAAAGATTTATTATTGTACTTGGCCTCTGTGGAGTCGACCATCAGTATGGTCTTGGTTCAGGAGGATGATTTTATCTCAGATTATGTGATTTATTATCTGAGATGAGGTTTGGTTGGACCGAAACTTAATTATTCCCACATTGAAAAACTTGCATTGGTAGCATTTCATGCTGTCCAATGGTTCTGTCACTACATCTTGTTTCGCAAGACCACTGTCATTACAGTTGTGAATCTGTTTCAATACGTGTTGACACAACGTGTAATTGGTGGAAAGATCAGTAGATGGATAGTTATCCTCTAGGAATTCAACTTGGATTTTGTTTTGGAAAAATCCAAAAAGTCGTTGGTCTTTGTGGAACTCATTTCAGAACTTTTGTTCGAATCAAGTGATGTTATACCCGAAGAGTCGCCTATCAAAGGAGACATGTTTCTGATCGCATCTCCGAACCCATGGTACGAAGATATACTAGTCTATCTCCAGACTTTGAAGTGCCCTACCTCTGCTTCTCATGATGAGCGTCGCTGTATACGCCCTCAGGCCAAAAACTATCTTATACTCGAGGACATGCTGTATCTTCGAGGTGTAGATTTCATCCTTCACCGATGTCTCACCCATGAAGAAGTGGAAATCGTGCTTAACGATTTCCACACTAGAGCATGTGGAGGTCATTTGTCTGGGTTGGAAACATCCCGAAAGATTCTACGAGCCAATTAATTTTGGACGACATTAATCAAAGATTGTGTTGAATCGGTCAAGAAGTGCCACCCGTGTCAGATATTCTCTCAGAAGACGAGGTCACACCCCACTCCCATGTTTCTCGTCATCACAGTTGGTCCCTTCACCAAGTGGGGGATTGATTATGCTACATGCAACCCTCCTTTCGCAAGGGGGCACCATTATATCATCGTAGTAGTAAACTACTTCAAGAAGTGGGTCGAAGTTATGCCAACGTTTAAAGATGATGGAGAGACTACAACTCTCTTTTTGTTTAACCAGATAATAGCAAGGTTCAACATCCCGAGAGAGATTTTCACTGACCATGGAAGTCACTTTCAGAACAAAATGATGTCTGAGTTAACATAAAATATTGGGTTGAGGAAATAACATTTATCACCCTACTACCCACAAGTGAATGGTCAGGTGGAAGATGTGAATAAATCCCTGAAGATTATTTTACAACGAACGATCAATTCGACCAGGTCAAATTGGCATTTGATGTTGTACTCGACATTATGGGCCTGTCAAATGTATGTTAAGACTGAAAATGGTTTATCACCTTTTCAACTCATTTATGAGTTGGAAGCAGTCTTGCCTATAGAGTTCCAGATCCCCTCTTTAAAGTTGGCAGTACAATTATTGCCAGACACTTCACCGCTTGAAGAGCGTTTATTATATCTTGAGTAGTTCGATGAGCAATGTCAGGATGCATCCTTGGCTAACGAGGCTCACAAACATAAATTCAAGTGTCAGTATGATTGGTCCATTCATCCTTCGATTTTATCTAAAGGTGACCTTGTCCTAGTCTATGACGAAGATAAGGACCCCCTAGGGGCAGGCAAGTTCAAACCCATATGGTTCAGACCTTTCATCGTGAAGGAGGTTCTAAAGAATGGCACTTATCGTTTGGTGGATTTTGAGGGAAATTCTTTGGCGGAGCCTAGAAATGGGATCTACCTCAAGAAGTATTACTTATAGGTGGGTCGCCTTGGGTGACTTCTTGTAACATATGTATAGTTCTTGTACATTGTTCTTTTAGTTTTTATCTTTTGGTTTTATGGACATGTCATTTTTGATGTCATATTTTTCACTATGGCATATTTCAAGTGAATCAAAGGTGCTCGTTGGGTTCACAGACTGTGCTAGCCGGCACACTCAGAGGCTTGCTTCTGCAACTTGGGTGATTTTCACACCTAAGGGACAATTTCTATCTTCAGGAGGTATCTTTTTAGGTGATACCATAAACAATGTCACCGAGTACAACATAGTTCTAGAGTTGCTTCGTGACACTTTGTTGCATGGTATCTCTCACCTCCGAGTCTACTTAGACGCTCAACTAGTTCTGTTCCAGTTAAATACGGTTTACTGCGTTCACGATCCGACCCTACATTGACGTTTCCTTAGGGTACATCTCTTAGAAAGAATATTTGATTACATTACATATATCCATGTTCCTAGGAGATTGAATCAAATCACAGATACTCTAGCTAATCATATATTAGATTGGCATATTGCACACATGTAAGAAAAAGCACACACACGCACATGCAAATACATTTGTAAAATATATGTAATCTATAAGACATAAAAAGATGAAAAGTATCCATACATATATCAAAAAATATCAGAGTAGATGGGTGGGCACAAGCGCCTAAAACATATGTCCAGTCAGAGTCACATGGCTTATGCCCTAAAAAATATACAAAAGGTTCTCTCGGCACATAAGTAGTCTATCCTAGCTAAGGGTGAGGCCTTTCGTCCCTGCTGTAGTGAAAAACAACGTTCGCCAAACGCTGAAAAATTTGAACCCAGGTCAGTGGCACCCCAACTACATGAGGTTGCATTGATGGTGGTAGGTCCTCGATCTCTACCATTGGGACTGTGTGAGTGAGCATGGTAGGGTTCCGCTCCACTTGTCTCAAAACTCTATCAACCTCTCTGGATGGAGCCCCCCCTGCTTCTGCTAGTCCTGCATCTGGTCAAGGATGCCGCCTAGTCCTCGTGAAATTTGATGGACGCACTAGTCCGACATCTGCACATAACAGATACATACTTGTCAGATACTCTCGTACAAAAAAATAAATGATATATATAAAAAAGAAATCAAAATTATATAACTTTGAAAAAAAAAGCATACCTAACTCTCCTCACTCTACTCCAGGAGGTATGGCCATGTCAGGGTCCCTGGAGAAGTCGATATCGACATAGGGGTAGTCCTCTATCACTGGAATCTGTCGATATCGCCAGTCAAAAAAATTTTCATTGAAGGCCTCAATGGTCCTCCCTCCCCTCTGTCACGGCAACAACGCCGCCCATCTTCATAGCACCGGGAGAGTGGCCTCTTTCCCTCGTATAGTCTCTTGAGGACTAATGCTTGGTAACCTCTCAAAGAAGAAAGAGCACAAAATATTCCCAAACCCGAAGTTCCTATGCGCCCGCACTCGACATTCTGTCAACTGTCTCTTCATGCATGTCAACATGGTTGTGCTCCAGTAAAACGTTTGTGCATTTAAGAACTGAACTGCATAATGCATGTGCACTCGGGAATCTTGATGCAAATTTGTGGATCTAGTGATCCGCCCAATGAGTAGAACAATCACTTTCAGCGGTAGGTTGTTGATCTTATGAATAGGCACCTGAGAACCTACTTTCTCAGTACTAGCCTCGCAGTGGAGTCCAATCAAATCCTCAATGTTGTGTGGCCTGGGGGGAAAAGTGCATAGGTTGACTGGTTCCCTTCTCCTTGAGAGGCTAGATAGAAAATAGATGTCCTCAGTCATCGGAGTCAATGAATGTCCCTCGAGCATGAATGCCTTTGCATCCGGGTGCCAGTAAGCTACCAAGGCATTTAGCATCCTGGGTTGTTCCCTCATGAACGAAAACTAGAAGAATTTTAGAAACCCAAATTATGCTAAGACAATGACAACAACGGGGTCTTCCGAGACCAAAAAATCAAATTCCTCATGTTCCCTCTCTCTCCAATGAACATACATCCCGCAAACACAAAAAAATATGGAGATTTAGCTCTTGCATTCCTTTTTTTTCCCACTTATTGAGGGTCTACATGAGATATATTGAGGACAGTCGTGTGTACACGTCGGGAATTTCTCTTCTTCCCATGTGCACAGGTGGGCTGTGCTTGGACAACCCATGTACATGCAGGGATGACCCTTTTGAAGGTCAGTGCCTCCCCCGCAAAACAAAAATAAATACAAAAAGGAGAAATGGAAATGTAGGAGGGGCTAATTTGTACTTACTTGGTCCAAGAAGAAGTTTGTTTCATCCACTAAAGCTCCCAGAATCAACTCTTTTGACAAAGGGGTGTTTTTTTTACTTTTGGTCAATTCTCAATTCGTAATAGTGATAATGAGTTGCCAAACTTCTATTTATAGACTTTTTTGGCCCTTTTTGTCATTTTTTCGAACCCTTTTGTCTTTTTTTCTAAACTTAAAAATCATTTAGTATGGTTCATGAGTTTCTTATGGAATCTTACAGTAAGTGTTACTTTGGGTATTGGAATTTTTTTTGGAGAGTTGGGTCATTTTAAAGGTCTTTTGGTAAAAAGTCATTTTTTTAACTTTATGCATGTAAGTTAGGTTTCCACCTCCACTTGTTGCACCTCGTTGTCTTTTACTCTTTTCCATAGGATCAATCCCACCGAATTGTGACATGGAACCCTCACTCTTTCTCTAGAAGTGTTGTAATTTAGTGGTAGAACCTACCTTCACATGGATGCCCTAGGTAGATACTGGTAGCATTTTGGTGTCCATGCCGTCACTAATGACTATAGGCTTGGGTGTCCTTATTAGTTTTTCCTGATTATGAGTATGAGCCTCATTTGCATGATTCATTATCACTCTTGACCTCACCCTCGGGACTCCCAAAACACAACGGGTCTTCTTTTAAGCCCTTTTCAGACCCTCTAAATATGAAAAGATTGTCGAGCGATCTTGTTTCCCTTCACGCTCGCTAAACTGAAATTTGAAGGCACATCTATCCGGTAATATTTTACCCCTTTTTCGGTATGGATGGTCAAACGTACGAACACAGGTATACTCTAGGAGCCTCGGTTCTCTAGAAGAGTATTCTCAGGTATAGATTTAACCCTTTTTCGGGCCTGAGGGACTAAAACTTACGAAAAAGGAACCCCCATTGAGTCCATAGTTAAGCTCTTTTCAGACTCCCTAAAATTGAAAATATAGCCGAGTGACCTTGTTTCTTCACACTCGTTAAATTGGTCCAGAAGAACATCCCTAATGGAGTCCATAGTTAAGCTCTTTTCAAACTCCTTAAAAATGAAAATATTGACAAGTGATATTGTCTTTTCCACACTCATTAAAATAATTTTGAATAGATTTTGTTCAGTGCTAGTTTACCCCTTTTTTTAAACCGACTATACTACCTTCGAAAAAGGTACCCTAGTGGAGTCTCCTTTTATGCTTTTTAAGACTCTTTAAAAATGAAAAACTGTCGATCTTACCTTCTCTGGACTCGTTAAAATCACATCGAAGGACGTTATCATTGTGTCTTAGTAATTGCATTTTCATTCTTGCTCCTTTGGCCTAATGTCAGCTCCATGTTTCTCTCAACTGAACCATCTAAAGCATGCCTTATACTCAAGCCTTGTAGCACTTTACCTCTGCATCTTGACACCTTGACCCATGGAGGATTTTTCCTGAGTGTCCTTTTCTTGCATATGTCCCCTTGCTATGAGAATCAATGTGTTCCTTGTGCTTGGAACTAGTATGTCTGCGACACTTGATCCTCCTTTGTAACATAACATTCTTTATTCTTTTTTAAGCTTCCCAAAATTATTGAAAAAGACAAAAAAATAAAATATACCCCAAAAAGAGGAAGGGAAAAGCATTTTATTTTTGTTGACAAAAAAATGAGTCACACTTGGAAAAAGCACATCCTTCCATTTGTCCAAGGGAAGTCTTACTAAACTTGAGTCGGCCCTTCTGCAGTTTGTCTCTTGTCCTCATGCCCGACCATCCCGAAAGACCAATCAATTCCTTGCTCAAAATCAATGAAGTTCTATGCCTGATCATCAAGATCCTCTTGTATGTTACCGACGAGTCATCGAATACCTCTGGGTAATGAAGTCGTACACTCATATTACACTCCTACCTGAGTTTTGAAGATTCTGAATTTGTTGCTCGAGATCTGAAGGCCTCATCTCTAGCCATCAGGCGTCATTGGCTTCTTAAAAATGGATACTATACATGTATATATTTTTTATTTTCAGATGTAGATCCGCTGTGTATTGCTCATGGCTACACTTTATATAGTTATATGACATGAATCTGTAGTGTATTTGATTGGCAACCATGATTTTATTTTATCCCGAGCATGGGTATTCCCGCCTCAGTGAGACAAATTATTATTTTTGCAGATGGCACATCTTGAAATCCAGTCTTTGGGATCACTCACGTCGTACAGTGGTGAATATTTGTAATGTATTTAGGCCATAATATGCTCTTCTGACCTCACACATTAGGGGGAATCTTTTATAACCCTAAATTGCACCTGACATGCATACCTAGTGTCATGCCATCTAACTTGCTAGCTTTACCAAGCCATTATTTGAACAACTCTTCTAAAAACCATCATTTTGAAGGTGTACGCACCCTGCACCATTACTGCCCATGTACACATGCTTGCTGAGCCACTACAACCCACGTACACTCACAAAATATCGCGAAATGTGGAAATTTGCATAGGATACTGATTTCCGGGCCATTACTTAACTGTTTGACTACCCATAGCCAATCACCCCAATCGTTACTGTCCCTTTTGGCCTATAAAAGAAGGGGTTGGGGTCCCATTGTAAGAAGGAGGCCCGAGAGAAAAGAAACTCTGCGCATTTTATCAATCCCCCTTTGCCCCAATTGTAAATCCCTTACAATTTCCCTAAGAGAGAACTCAAGAGGAGAAGAAGACGTGGAAACAGTTAGTGCATGGTGAAGAGGAGCCCAGGACCAAGTTCAAGGAGAAGTGTCGGTCTCATGTTGTAATCGACTTTAGTGAGATTAATATAAAGAAGTACTTTTTTCGTCCTGCCAAATGACATCTTAAACTTATATAATTTGTTTACATTTCTTATTTATGATGTCTAACCCACTAATCCATATGTAGAATGCATGCTTGTAGTTTCTTTTTTTTTATTTTTATGAATGCAGGCTAGCCTTAGGAGGATATTTGAAGTCAGGAAACAACCAAGCACAAAGGGATCGACACTGGACGTGGAGTTTAAGGTAGGCCTACCGGATACCTCTCTCTTGTCTTTTATGTATGATTGTGGGGTAATGTTGGGATAGTGATAAAAAGTAGGACACATTAGACGGTTATCTCTACCTACACTTTAGGCCCTTTGTGTAGTCCTTAGAGGGGTTTTCCCGCTATAGCACTATGACACCAACTTATAACATCGTATCAATTTCTTCCCTCACCTTCTACTTATACACTGGATTCAACCTATAAGGTCTTGTATTATAGTTCTGACATCTAGCTTCAAAAGGATATTCATCTTTCCAAGTTCTCTTGGAACTCCTTTCATCTCTAAGAACTTCATTGGAAATAGGTCACTGTACTCATGCAACAACTCTGCTATCCTTTCTACTGGCTGATTATCCCTATAATCTCCAATGCTTGCAATGTTTGGATTTTCTTCTGTAGCATCCCCAACATCCAACTGTTGGGCTCTTCCACATAAAATTTTCAAATTGTATACAAAATTAAAACATACAAATATTTTGAAAATATACATATTCATACAGAATAATAATAGAAATACACATGAAATGCACACAGGAAAAACCCATAAAAATAAATGCATAAATAATAATGTAGCATGTAATTTAACAAACAATTGACACTTATCTTGGTAAAAATATCACCAACTGTTTGCAGACCTTCCACATTCCTCCCATCCTTAGACCACACTGCTAAAAAAATCTCAACAATGGGTCACCCCTGAGCTGGGACTAAAATCCACCGATGCAAAGGGATTCCTAACTAGGTTGATGTATCTTAGACAACATGAAAATCTCCTTCACAAGTGCCAAATCAAACTAGAAACCTACATTCCCCCATTCCCCACATTCCCGTCCCACCCTAGGAAATGTGCCACTTCTCTTCTCAACAGTCCTTCGACTGCCCCATTTCCTTTCTGAGGCTTCAACAACAGGCCAGATAGGAAGCCTTAGAGCCCTGTAGCTGTAGTCTGGCACCTTTGGGAGATCAATTCCCAACAATTTTCTCACCTAGAGAGAATTTCCCATGGGATTGACAACCCGCCTCTTCATTATTCCACGGTCTTGACAACCCATTTCTTCAGTCCAACTCCTAAGCTAAACATGTACAGGTACAAGTATAGGTATAGGCACAAGTACAAGTATGGTACTGGTTTGTGTACAATACAGTTACAATGATAGTAATAGAAAATTACGAAGGACAACATGAATTCCTGAGTGAAAGAATGGAGGAATGATGGAATGCTAGAAAATGCACCAAGTCCAAACTCTTTGTATGCATGTTCCCAACTTGACACTTGTCATGTTCAGAATTACTTTGGCCCACTTGTCCCCATCCTTAGAACTTAGGATAAAATAATTATCCTTAATTTATACTTTTAGGAATATTAGTATAATACTCCTTTTCATCTTAATCTCCCTAGCTTAGCCCCTTATCCTGACCTTTTAGATTTCTTTCCCAAACTAGTGGATTTTTGTCCCCCATAGTCTTTTACATGGTTGGTCTGCTGCAGTGATGTGTTTTTCATTAATATTTGCATGTGAATACATTTACGTTTACATTACAGATATAATGTCCTTTCAACATCTCATCTCACCAGCCTAAGTACATTTGTATTTACATTTACAGTTGGGGTTCGGCCTAGGGGTATTACACTCCCCTCCCCCTTATTTATGAATTGTCCTCAGTTCAATATATACACATATACCACCAAAATTTCAAAAATACTCAAAAAGATGTGGGTATTCTACCCATATAGCATCTTCATGCTCCCAAGTTGCATCTTTAGGACCATACTAGTTCCATTGGACCTTTACTAGTTCTATGGCTTGATTCCGAAGCTGCTTGATCTTTTAGTCCAATATGCACATCGAATGCATTTGAAAGGTGCCTTCTTTCTCCACCTAAATCATATTCAAATTAATGACATGATTAGTATAAGGTATATACTTTTTGAGAAATGATACATGGAATAAATTATGAATAGGCATTGATGCAATAAAGGAAAACATGTATGCTACAGGCCCAATCCTCTCTAGGATTTCAAATGGCCCACAATAAGGAGAGGCTAAATTTGAAAAATTTCCCAATTTTAGGGAACTTCTGTTGGCCTTTACTTTCAAGAATACATGGTCACCCACTTTAAATTCCCTGTGAGTTCTTCCCTTATCAGCATAGATTTTCTTCCTATCTTGAGAAGCCTTTAAATTATGTTTTATTTTCAACATTTTCTCTTCCATTTCCCTGAGTAATTCTAGTCGAATCACTGCTCTATCTACTGGGTTGTCCCAACTTACCTATTTGTTGCACCATCTTCCATAAAGTGCCTCAAATGGGCTCATCTTTAGAGATGCTTGGTACCCATTATTATAAGAAAAATCTACTAAGTGTAGGCAGTCTTCCCATTTTGATGGTTTATCCATCACATACATCCTCAAAATATCTTCAATCACTCGATTCACCCTTTATGTTTGTCCGTCTGATTTTGGATGATAAGTTGTGCTAAAATTCAAATTTGTTCCAAATCCCTTAAAGAATCCTTTCCAAAAATTTTATGTAAATTTTGGATCTCTGTCAGACACAATTGTCTTGGGTATACCATGTAGTTGAGAAATTTCTCTCATATAAATATCAACAATGTTGGCTTCCTTGTGAGTGAGATTTACTTGAATAAAATGGGCAGCTTTAGTAATCTTATCCACCACTACCATGATAGAATCATGATGCTTGTTTTTTCTATGCAGTTTGGTGATGAAATCCATTGTTACAACTTCCCATTTCCACTCAGAAATGGGTAATGGTTGTAGCAAACCAACTAGGTGTCTATGCTCAACCTTGACCTTTTGACACTCCAAACATTTGGAAATGAAATCAAGGACTTCTTTCTTCATTCCTACCAAATAATATTGGCTCTTCACAGCTGCAATGGTTTTCTGATAACTCGGGTGCCTAACATAAGGTACATTATGCATTTCTCTTAATATCAAAATTTTCATTTCCTAGGAATTTGGTACATAAATTCTGCCCCTGTACATGACAATTTCATCATTTTCTAGTTTATAGTCTTCAATTTTCTACTACAAAATGCCTTGTTGTAATTTTTTTATTATTTCCATGTATTGCAAATATGATTTTGTAGCCTCTAAGATACTTTCTTTCAAATATGATTGGTACATGCTAATGGATGTAGCATGCAACTCATGCACCCTTCTGGTAAGTGCATGTTGGCCCTTGGTTATGGAAGAAAGCAAATATTAAGGAATACAGGAGAAATACGAACTGCGCAGAGGGCACATTGACTGATATTGGGAGAAGTGGTGAAAGAAGAAGAAAAGAAGGAGCGAAGTAAGGAAAAGCTAGCCGTTGAACGAGAAGATTGAGGATGATAGATCAGTAAGGAAGATAGATCGTGGACAACTCAACAAGTAGAAGAAGACATCAACGAGTGCTTTGGAGCACCTCATGGGAAAGAAGGAAAGACAGGCTGATGAAGGCCTGAAAACACGAGTCAAGTTGACCTAGGGTTTTATACCTAGGGTTTTGGTATGTAGGGTTTTGACACCTAGATGTTTGTCATTCTAATGTATAAATGAAGGTCTAGAGAACCTGGGTTGTTGTTGGTTGGTGGTTATTGGTTGTTGGTTATTCATTGTTTGTTCGAGGAGAGTTCATCAATATTGGTTGTTGATAATTGTGATTGTTGTGTTGAGAGAAATAGTGAGCCTGTATTGTAAGATCTTTAACTGGGTGCGAAGATCAACCCTACAGTTGGGTGCGTAGGGAGGGGATATAGAGAAGAGAGAAAGAGAGAGAGATCTACAAGATAAGTGCATAGATAGAACTGTATGTTTTCACCTAATATCAAGAAACACAGTTTTGTGGACGTATCCCTAGTGAGAGGGTGAACCACATATATCTTGTTTTTTTGTGTGATTGATGTTGTGTTATTTTTATTTTTGTTATTCTATTATTGCATCATGATGTTGTATCTAAGACATAGCTCGCATACTAGGCCTAAGGGAGATAAAGAATAACTAGATATATGTGTCTTATTCCTTTGAATCCACTTGCATTTCCTCTGGTTGTAGACACCTGTGTCCTACAACCCCCTATCCCTACTTCGGGTGAGACTGCATCTGCTTCACATGTGTTTCCAAAAGGGCCAATAGTTAGGGCTTGTTGGTGTGCTGTTATAGATGAACCCTGGGTCTGCCCTTGTGCCAACAAATGGTTCCGTTGCCGGGACCAATATCTTCTTGAGGGAATGTCAAGGTGGTTTCCATCGAAGACAGAGATTCAGAAGTGGATAGAAGAACAAGAAAAGGACTTCGCTAAGGCTCAGAATAAGAACCCTAATCTTAGCACAAAGGATTGGTTGGGAATATATATATTTACTGATATACACGATATATTCTTTGGAGGAATTCATAAAGAGCTATACGAGTGGCTAGCCAGACTAGCAAATACCCAGTTTGAGATCATATTTAGACCACTTGTGGTTTGGACGTCGGTGCTGATCACAAAGGTCAAGATATTTGATAATGCCATGTCAAGAGCAGTAGACCACTGGTTTGATAGAAATATTGGAGGGTACATTACCGAGTTTTCTATTGATAGAATATAGTCATACAACCAAGCATAGAGGTATTTCTTTAAAGGACCTAGAGGAAAATTTTTACACTTTTTGAAGCTGAATATAAAGATGTTATTGCATGAGAAGAACATCTTGAAGATACAGTAATTGGTCGGATTGAAGATCTAATGTTCAAAAACTCAGAAAATGACAGCGACACAGAGGTGGGACATACGCACAATGGGAGAACCTTCAGAGAGGTTCTTCTAGTAAACCTATTTGAGTAGAGCCACGAACCACTAGCACAGGACGAAGGGTTCTACAGTAGAGAAGAAGAATATCTATCGAACGAGGAATAGTCAGGATCTGCTGGAGCAGAGGAAGAGAAGACTGAAGAACCTCGTTGAGAAGAGTCAAAAACTTCAGGAATTGCACTGAATGTTGAAGTAAGTACTATTACTCCTACTGTTGTTTTAGCAGCGTTAAGTAACCAGAGTACTCAGAGTTACCAAAGCAATTAGAGAATTATTACCAGTAGTTCAATACATACTCAGTCAAGAAACCTAGGAATATCTATGGTAGATGAAATGAGGCTACCTATCTTTATAGGAGAGGGATATGAAGATCCTGATCAACACTGGTTC
This sequence comes from Picea sitchensis, assembly GCA_010110895.2. NCBI lineage: Eukaryota > Viridiplantae > Streptophyta > Pinopsida > Pinales > Pinaceae > Picea > Picea sitchensis. The sequence goes on from SNQJ01S0002064.1 coordinate 42,435, forward strand.
TTATGCGAGGTTGTATGGAGTATTAAGAAATTCAATGACAAAGCAGTTAAGAGAGATCAGTTTAGTACTACCTTGAGAGACCACACACTGAGATGGTACATGAAGTTTTTTAATGGAGTTGCACAGCCTAAATCGTTGAACGAGATCAAGACTATGTTGAGTGTAGAATTCAAGAAACCCAAGTCAGACTCACAATGAATTATAGAAATGAAAGAAATCAAGCTGAAAGTAGCTGAACTTGTTTGGGATTTTTATCAGAGGTTTAAGACCTTAACAAATTGATTTCATTTTCAGATCCTGGATGAGTAGAACAAGGAATGGTTCATTGCTGCCCTCCTACCACTCATCAGAGTTCCTCTGATGCAACAGAAGGTTGCTTCTTAGGATGAGGTGTTGGAGATCGCCATGAAACTAGAGTCAACCCCTATGGGAGAATCCAACTCAGGTATGAGCCAACTTTTGAGTCAACTAACTAGCTTATCTCTGCAGGTGAAATATATGAAGAAAGACAAGGTAAAATATAAAAGAGATGAGATCTGGTGTATCAGATTAAAATCAGAAGGCCACAATAAGGAGAACTATCCCCTATTCCATGAGTACTTGGAATATGGGGCTTAGAGCCCTTTGATGCAGGTTACTCTACTCTGGTGCGAGGTATGTAGAAATATACATCACCCTGGTGAATTCTATTACATGAAAAAATATGTCCAGACACCTACAAACCTTTACTGCACATTCTGTAAATTTGTGGGGCACAATGAGAAATACTGTAAGTCTTATGACCTCTTGCATGAAATATCAATAGATATATATAGTATTGAATATGAAGTACAACAGGAAGGAAATGCTACGCAGTTTAACTCTCCAGGAAGAGGAAACTTCAAACCTCGCAGTGGATTTAGAGGAAGAGGACAAGGAGGAGGCATGGGTCGAGGTCAAGGTCATATCATTTGTTATAACTACACATAGCCAAGTCACTTGGCATGGGACTGTCAGAAACCTTGTACTTGAAGCTACTACAACTCATTTGAACATGTCATTGAAGATTTCCCTGTGCTGTTAGCTAAGCTTCAGGAGAGACGAGGAGGAAAAAAATAGGTACAACTAATATCAGAAGAACCTTGCGGAGAGGATCCCAGAGTCACTTTTATCACTAGAGTAGGCACTGCTACAGGAGAAGAAAGAGTGACCCCAGAAAAGACTACAAAAGAATTAAGGGTCAGAAGAGTTGCAAAGAAGAGACAAGTGTTTGATCCGAGGGAAGAAAAACAGAGATTTGAAGAGGCAAGAAAATAATTTGGAAGAGATCAATATTATTCATCAAAGACAACCAAAAGTGAGAGAATGTGGAATGAATTTGGCATTTGATCAGTCTACATCACCTGGAGAAGGAAAATAGATAAGCAATTTTATGGAATTATTATGTACTTGCATTAATCTGATTAAGGATGAAAGAGTTGTACAAGAAATTCAAAATTTGATCAGACAATATAAGATAGGTAGGATAACTCCTTTGCTGAATAAGGCACTACATCAAGTATCCAGAAAGAGAAGGACAAATAAGGAACTACACCTTAATGCTTAGATTGGAGATTATGCGATAGATTATGTGGTCCTCAACTTAGGATCATAAGTCAATGTTATGACGAAGTAGACCTGGGCACTGATGGGAAAACCTAAGTTAATTCATTCCCCTATCAGGATTAGGATGGCTAATAAGTAGGCAGTAATCCCCTTTTGGAGACTGGAGCATGTCCCTGTGGACATCTATGACGTAAGGACATTTGTGGATTTCGAGGTGATTGAGATAGTTGATGATAGTTGTCCTTATTCTGTGTTGTTAGGAATTGATTGGGATTTCAATAATTCTATTGTTGTTGACTTAAATAAAATAAGAATGACATTTGAAGGTGATGGCCTTAGGGTCATTTCACCTCTGGATCCTGATGAAGGTCACAGATACACAAAACCCATCAGAGAAGAAGACCGCCCTTATGAACTAGAGACATATATAAATTGACAGCAAGAAAACATGATTACATTAATCCTAAAATATATGGGAACTTAAGCTAGTGAAGTGACAACGCATGCTCATCAGATTTAGAAGAAGCACTAGAGAACCGATAGAACAAAATGTATGAATTTTCTATGAGAAGGTGTGCTAGATTGACCAGGGAAGTTCGCTGAATTGGCACAAAAGTAAGAAATCTTTCCACATTTGATGGTTTAAATCATTTAGAGACATTCTTATAATAATTTGAAGAAATTGTACCAGTACAACAATGAATTTTGGCACTGGACGAAGCTTTAAAAGCAAATCCATCAAGATGGTGGGGTACACATAAGAAGAACATCACAGACTGGGTGCAATGTCATTTTTATAACAATGCGCTTTTCAAAACAATCCAAAGGGTGAAAAGTTCAATACATGGGTGAGAGTTGTCCGAAGGGAAATGTGCAAAGTTGTGAGGAGGCCTAGAGAGAAATCCTTCAAGAACAATGGGTTCATAAATTCATCAACACTTTGGACACAATGCCTATTAATTGGTATCTTCAAGTAGAATTGTGCCTCACCACTTTAGATTGGTACAGTATGACTAAGAACTTTGTAGATACATTTTTATTTGAAATTTAGTACCCCTCAGTAGATCAAGATTTACAAGTTGTAAGATAAAAAGTATCTACGGAGGCACCTAACCTCCCTTTGGATCAAGAAGAAGATGAATGGATTGCGCCACTTCTGAAATTGCAAGGCTATTAAAATATCAATGCCAATGAAGAGGATGATCCTAGGAATGTGAACATCGCAGAGACAGAAGGACCAGGAGTTGAACTTCCTTTTATTGGACAACCAATCAAAATCAATAAAGTTAATATTGGAATAGAGAAAGCACCTAAGCTCACAAATGTTGGAGATTATTGGGATGATGCCACTATTGACAAGATCACAGAACTACTGCATGAGTATACGGACTTATTTCCAAACAAGTTTACTGAAATGAAGGGAATTAAAGGGCCCATGGGAGACATGAAGATCCCCTTGAAACCAGATGCCAGGCCAGTCAAGCAGAGACCTTACAGAATAAATCCCAAATATAAGCAAAAATTCAAGATTGAATTAGACATAATGTTGGAAGCAGGAATCATAGAACCTGTTGAAGAGTCAGAATGGATTAGCCCTATGGTGGTCCAATATAAGAAGATGGGAGAGATCAGAATCTATGTAGACTTGAGGAAACTGAATGATGCATGTCTACTTGATCCATTCCCTACACCATTTACGGATGAAGTGTTAGATAATGTGGGAGGACAGGAAGTTTACTCCTTCACAGATGGATTTTCAGGTTATCACCAGATCCGTATTGCCAAGGAAGATCGCCATAAGACCACATTTGAAATAAAATGGGGATCCTATCAGTACACAGTGATTCCTTTTGGATTGAATAATGCACCAACCATCTTCTCTAGGGTGGTGGTCGAAGAATTCAAGGAATTTTTACATAAATTTTTGCAAGCATATTTTGATGATTGGACTGTTTTTAGCTTATTGCAAAATCATATTGAATGTTTAAGACTAATGTTGGATAAGTGAAGGCAATGTCAGATTGCCCTAAACCTGAAGAAGTGCATCTTCTTTTCACCCTTTGGAGTGCTGGTAGGCCATATTTTGTGTAAGCAGGGGTTGCTGGTAGATCCTTTCAAGATCGCCATCATTGTTTATCTACCCCCTTCTACTTCAGTAAGACAACTGCACAATGTGCTGGGACATACATGATACTACAAAAAGTTCATCAAGGGCTATGCATAGATAAAAACACCCATGGAAAAGCTATTAAATAAATATTGTCAGTTCCAATGGTCAGAGGAATGTTAACAAAGCTTCGACACTTTGAAATAGAAAATGTTCATTGTGCCTATTCTGGTTTTCCCAGATTGGAGTAAGGAATTCCATGTGCACGTCGATGCATCATATATTTCATTAGGAGCAGTGTTAGCACAACCATGGGCAAGAGATATTGACCATCCGTTAGCCTTTGCTAGAAGGAAGCTATCTACAACTGAGATAAATTACACTACCACTAAGAGAGAAGGTTTAGCCATGGTGTACACGTTGCAGAATTTTCGTCACTACTTGTTGGGAGGACACTTTAATATGTTCACTGATCACTCTGCATTGAAATACCTAGTCGACAAGCCAATGTTTGGGGGAAGAATATGAAAATGGCTACTATTATTCCAGGAATATGATTTTTAGATTGTGGTCAAGCCAGAAAGAATGAACAAGGGTCCTGACTCCTTGTCTAGGTTATAACATGGAGAGGAACCTACCAGTTTGGAGGATACACTACCAGATGCACAATTGTTGTCCATCATAAAGGTTGATGATCACTTTTCCGAGATAGTTCAGTTCCTATCAACAGGAATGGCACCTCATGAATATACAGTCATTCAGAAGAAACATCTAGTAGTTCGAGCTGCATATTTTTCACTTATAGCTCAACAACTATATAAAATGGGACCTGATGAGATCTTGATAAGATGCATTATGGAGGCAGAAATAACACTAATTATGGAATCACAGGAGGACACTATGTAGTAAAAGAAAGAGCATAGAAGGTTCTTAGAGCTGGCCTATGGTGGCCCACTTTACACAAAGATGCTAAGGAATACTAAAGAGCCTCCGATGTATGCCAAAGAGTTTGGAAACCCTCCAGAAGAGATGATATGCCTTTAACACCTCAGCTAACTTTTCAGGCATTTGAGAAATGAGCAATTGATTTCGTAGGACCTATCAACCCACCAGGAAAGCGCACAGGAGATAGATACATCATCATTGCGACATAGTATTTGACCAGATGGGAAAAAGTAAGAGCAATCAAGGACTGTAGTGCAACTATATCTGCATGATTCATATTTGATGATATCATAACCAGATTTGGATGCCTGAAGATCCTTATGAGTGATCAAGGTACACATTTTATTAATAAGACTATTTAAGCCTTGACTCAGGAATTTTAAGTCCACCATCAGAAGAGAACTCCATACCATACACAAGCGTATGTTACAGTTAAAACTTTCAATAATATCTTGGAGACAACACTGACAAAGATTTGTAGTGTGAACAAAGATGATTGGGATTTGAGAGTACCAGCAATATTATGGGCCTATAGAGCCACTTGCAATAAGTTGACAATGTAGACTTCATTTAAGTTGGTTTACAGTCTCGAAGAAGTCATACCTATGGAATATTTAGTTCCTAGCTTAAGAATTGCAACACTTATAGATCTGGATGACACAAGCACTGTGCAAGACAGGCTTGCACAGTTGGTAGATTTGGAAGAAGACATATTCATTGCAGTATTTCACCAGAAGGTACAAAAGGAATGAGAAAAGGCCTACAATGGCATACATATCAAGAAAAAATCCTTTAAGCAAGGAGATCTGGTATTGGTATATGAAAATAAGTTCATGAAGCATCTAGGGAAGTTCAGGACACATTAGCTTGGTCCATATGAGGTTGCCTATGTAACAGAAGGAGGAGCTGCAAAGTTGAAGAATTTGAAGGGAGAATGGAAGGAAGGTTTGGTAAATGGGAGCCAGTTTAAATTGTACTACGACAACCAACTGCCTTGCAAATCTCAGTAAAAGCATAAAAAGAAGGTTCTAGGTACTAGGTGCAGTTGAAACTAGGTACCAGACCTAGAAAAGATAGTATGCACAAGGAAGGGAGAAACAAAAACAGAGAGCACAAGATGCTCTGCGCAGTTTAAAGACGAAGAGAAATAGAAGGTTCAAACCTCCAGTGCCTCGGGACAAGTCACAAGTGAGTGTTGGGGCATGTTGGCCCTTAGTTATGGAAGAAAGTGAATATTAAGGAAGAAAGGTGAAATATGAACTATGCGGAGGGAACATTGACTGATATTGGGTCGAAGTGGTGAAAGCAGTAGAAAAGGAGCAAAGTAAGGGAAATCTAGCCGTTGAATGATAAGATCGAGGATGACAGATCAATAAGGAAGATAGATCATGGAAAACTCAATAAGAAGAAGAAGACGTCAACGAGTGCATTGGAGCACCTCGTGGGAAAGAAGGAACGATAGGATGGCGAAGCCCTGAAAATGCGAGTCAAGTTGACCTAGGGTTTTAGACCTAGCTTTTTGGTATATAGGGTTTTGACACCTAGATGTTTGTCATTGTAATGTATAAATAAAGGTATAGAGGACCTGGGTTGTTGTTGGTTGGTTATTGTTGGTTGTTGGTTATTCATTGTTCGTTCAAGGAGAGTTCATCAATATTGGTTATTGATAATTCTGATTGCTGTGTTGAGAGAAATAGTGAGCCTATATTGTAAGATCTTTAGCTGGGTGCAAAGATCAACCCTACAGCTGGGTGTGCAGGGAGGTGAGATAGAGAAGAGAGAAAGAGAGAGATATCTACAAGCTAAGTGCACAGATAGAACTATATGTTTTCACCTAATATCAAGAAACACAGTTCTATGGACGTAGCCCTAGGGAGAGGCTGAACCACATATATCTTTTTTTTCTGTGTGATTGATGTTGTTTTCTTCTCTTATTCTATTACTGCATCATTGTGTTAGATCTGAGACATAGCTCTCACAGTAGGCCTACGGGAGATAAAGAATAACTAGATCTTTGTGTGTTGTTCCTTTGAATCCACTTGAATTTTCTCTGGTTGTAGACACTTGTGTCCTGCAAACCCCTATCACTACTTTAGGTGAGACTGCATCTGCTTCGCAGGTGTTGCCAAAAGGGCTAGTAGTTAGATCTTGTTGGTGTGCTGTTAGAGTTGAACCCTGGGTCTGCCCGAGTGGAAATAGTACATCAACCACCTTGTTCTCTTTCTCTTTGATATGATTTATATCAAAGTCATACTCACTAAGAAATTCTAACCACCTACTTTTCCTGACATTTAGAATTTGCTGTCCAAATAAATATTTTAGACCATTATGGTCTGTCCTCAACTCAAACATTTTCCCCATGAGGTAGTGCCTCCACATATTCAAGGCTTGGACTATGGATGCAAACTCCAAATCATGAGTAGCATAGTGCCTTTCAAATTCCTTGATTCATAGCATACAACATACCCATTTTGATTGAGGACTTCACCAAGCCCTTATTTACATGCATCAATGCATACAATGAAGTCTTCATTTGGATCAATGATCCTTATTATTGAAGCACTTGTTAATAAATGATTCTAGTTTTGGAAACTCTTTTCACAATCCAATGTCCACTGAAACTTCACCCCCTTCTTTTGCAAGGAACTGATCGGGTGTGAAATATTTGAGAATCCTTCAATAAATATCCTATAGTAGACTGCAAGGCCCATAAAATATTTGACTTCTGTCACATTCTTTGGTGTTGACCATCCTCTAATGGCCTCAATATTTTCAGGATCCACTGTTATCCCTTCCTCTGGAATGATATGTCCCAAATAATGAATTTGCTTCTAATAAAATGAACACTTGCTCAATTTGTCATACAACTGATGCTCCCTTAATACCTGTAATACCATCCTCAAGTGTTTTTCGTGCTCTTCCTATGACTTAGAATATATAAGAATGTCATATAAAAATACAATGACAAAATTATCTAAGTATTCTTTGAAAATATCATTCATTAAAAACATGAAGACAATTGGTGCATTTGATAACCCAAATATCACCACTGTGAACTCTTAATACCCATACCTTGTTCTAAAATAATTCTTGTTGATGTCTTCTTCTTTTATTCTTACCCGATGATAACCTAACCTAAGATCAATCTTGGAGAGTATTTTTCCATCTTTCAACTGATCAAAGAGGTCATCGATCCTTGGAAAGTGATAGTTATTCTTCACAGTTACCTTGTTCAACTACTCGAAGTCAGTGCAAAGTCTCAATGTTCCATCCTTTTTCTTCACAAATAATACTCGGGCACCCCAAGTTAACACACTTGGGCATATATACCCCTTCTTTAGAAGCTCTTCAATTTTCGTTTGCAATTCCTTCAAGTTTGTTGTACTCATCCTGTAAGGGGTCTTGGATACTAGAGTTGCTCCAGACATCAGATTGATGGAAAAATCAATGTCTCTTTTAGGGGGTAATACTGGTATTTCCTTAAATACATCTTCAAAATATTTTAGGACTGCATAATCTTCAATATTTGGCACCTTATCTTTAGGTGTCTCTTCCATATATGCTGCAAAACTTTGACACCTTTTCTGTAACTTTTCTTTAGTTGCAATGCTGAAATTTCTTTGACGATTACTTCTCTGAGAATTAGTTGTACTATCCTTAGGTTTCCTTGCTCATCCCAACAAGTAAATTCCTTATTATAACAATCTAGGATAGCATGGTTTTTTTCCAACCAATCCATACCAATTATAAAATGATAGGAACCCAAAGGTATGATGCTCAAATATTCCCTGGTGCACAGTCCATTCATGTACATTGGACATGCCTTAACTATTTCATTACGTTTTCTTTTATCTTCGGTAGTTAGCTATACCAACCGATATTTTCCAAGATTTCTTATTGGAAAATGAAATCTTTCCACCATCTTAGGATCTATATAACTATGACTAGATCCCGAATCAATTAAAATATCAATGGTTTAGTTGTTGATCTTTCCTTCCACTTCAATCATATGTGATTGAATCTCAACTTTCTTGTTTTCCAGGGCTGCATATATCCTAGGTACATTTCTGCCCATGTCCTCCACTGTATCATCTTGTTGTACATTGTGAATAGTACTCAAATTTTCACCTCTGTGAGGACAATATCTATACATATGATCTCCCTCACAACCCCAACATTGAATAGGTGGTTGCCTTGGTCTTTTATCCCCAATCTCAATCATTCTGGGTTCTCTAGAAGCTAGATTTCCTTGAGGGTTATTTCTGAATAAAGGTGGCTTAGTCCCCCTTTTCCTCTGTTCCATATTTTTTTTCTTCTTCTCTTCCTAAGATTTTTGGAAAGTTTGCCTTCCTTTATGTTTATCATAAAGAAATTTATCTCACCTTATGGTCTCCTCCAATTTTTTGTGATCATCATATTGTATCTTGTCACTGATAAATGATGTAAGCCCACTCAAATACCTATGAATCTTAATAGGATCTTCCTTGATGAAAGAAACATACTTTAGCCGTTCTAAAAACCTTCTTTCATATTCATCTATGTTCATACTCCCAATATTGAGTTCAAATAAATCCTTCATTTTCTTGTCATAGTATCTCTTAGTCAAGTATATATTTTGAAAATACCTCCTGAATTCCTTCGAAGTAAAATTTTTCTCATTAATGTGTTGCACCTACACAAATTGGTCCCACCACATGGATGCCTTTCCCTCGAGTTTATAGATGAAAATTATTCCTTCTACGTGTGAAGAGTAATTATGCAATTGAAAATACTTCCTCATGTCTAGTGAACTCTTAATTCCCATACCTTATTCTAAAAGAATTCTTGTTGATGTCTTCTTCTTTAATTCTTACCCGATGATAACCTAACTTGAGATCAATCTTGGAGAATATTTTTCCATCTTTCAACTAATCAAAGAGGTCATAGATCCTTGGAAAATGATACTTATTCTTCACAGTTACCTTATTCAACTACCTGAAGTCAATGCAAAGTCTCAATGGTCCATCCTTTTTATTCACAAATAATACTTGGGCACCCCAAGGTGACACACTTTATATAGTTATGACATGGATTTGCAGTGTATTTGATTGACAACCATGATTTTATTTCATCCTGAGCATCGGCATTCCCGCCTCGATGAGACAAATTTTTATTTTTGCAGATGGCACCTCCTGAACTTCGGTCCTTGGGCTCACTCGTGTCGTACAATGGTGGATATTTGTAATGTATTTTGGCCATCAGATTCTCTTCTAACCTCACACATGAGGGGGCATCTGTTATAACCCTAAATTGCACCTAACATGCATACCTGGCATCATGCCATCTAACTTGCTATCTTTACCAAGCCATTATTTGAACAACTCTTCTAAAAACATAATTTTGCAGGTGTATGCGCCCTGCACCATTACTGCCCATGTACAAACACTTGCTAAGCCACTACAACCCGCGTACACTCACAAAATATCATGAAATGTGGAAATTTGTATAGGATACTAGTTTCCGGGCTGTTACTTAACCGTTTGACTACCCATAGCTAGTCACCCCAACCATTACTGTCCCTTTTGGCCTATAAAAGAAGGGGTTGGGGTTCCATTGCAAGAAGGAGGCACGAGAGAAAAGAAACTCTTCCCATTTTATCAATTGCCCCTTTCCCCAATTGTAAATCCCTTACCATTTCCCTAAGAGAGAACTCAAGAGGAGAAGAAGACATGGAAGCAGTTGGTGCATGGTGAAGAAAATCCCAGGACCAATTTTGAGGAGCAGTGCCGGTCTCATTTTGTAAGCAACTTTAGTGAGATTAATATAAATAAGTACGTTTTTCCATCCCGCCAAATGACGTCTTAAACTTATATGATTTGTTTACTTTTCTTGTTTATGATGTCTAACCCACTAATCCATATGTATAATGAATGCATGTAGTTTCTTTTTTGTCTTTTGATGAATGCAATTCAGCATTGGGAGGAGATTTGTAGTCAGGAAACAACCAAGCACAAAGGGATCGACACTGAATGCAGAGTTTAAGGTAGGCCTACCAGATCCCTCTCTCTTGTCTTTTATGTATGATTGTGGGGTAATGTTGGTATAGTGATAAAAAGTAGGATAATTTAGACGGTTAGCTCTGTCTACACTTTAGGCCCTTTGTGTAGTCCGTAGAGGGGTTTTCCCGCTATAGCACTATGACACCAACTTATAACATCTTATCAATTTCTTCCCTCACCTTCTGCTTATACACTGGATTCAACCTATAAGGTCTTTGTATTATAGGTCTGGCATCTAGCTTCAAAGGGATATTCGTCTCTCCAATTTCTCTTGCAACTCCTTTCATCTCTAAGAACTTCATTGGAAATAGTTCATTGTACTCACGCAACAACTCTGCTATCCTTTCTACTGGCTAATTATCCCTATAATCTCCAATGCTTGCAATCTTTGGGTTTTCTACCATAGCATCACTGCCATCCAACTGCTGGGCTATGCCACATAACATTTTCAAACTGTATACAAAATTAAAACATACAAATATTCTACAAATATACATATTCATACAGAATAATAATAGAAATACACATGAAATGCACATAGGAAAAACCCATAAAAATGAATGCATAAATAATAATGCAGCATGTAATTTAACAAACAATTGACACTTATCTTGGTAAAAATGTCACCAACTGTGTGAAAGCCTTCCACATTCCTCCCAGCCTTAGACCACACTGCTAAAAAACTCTCAACAATGGGTCACCCCCGGGCTGCGATTAAAATCCACTCGTGTAAAGGGATTCGTAACCAGGATAATGTATCTTAGACAACATGAAAAAATCCTTCACAAGTGACAAATCAAACTAGCAACCTACATTCCCCCATTCCCCACATTCCCGTCCCACCCCAGGAAATGTGCCCCTTCTCTTCTCAACAGTCCTTCGACTACCCCATTTCCTTTCTGGGGCTTCAACAACAGTCCAGACAAGAAGTCTTAGAGCCCTATAGCTGCAGTCTATCACTTTTGGGAGATCAATTCCCAACAATTTTCTCACCTGGAGAGAATTTCCCATGGGCTTGACAACCCACCTCTTCATTATCCCATGGTCCTGACAACCCGTTTCTTCAGTCCAACTCCTAAGCTAACCAGGTACATGTACATGTATAGGTATCGGTACAAGTACAAGTATGGTATTGGTTTGTGTACAATACAATTACAATGATAGTAATAGAAAATTATGAAGGACAACTAAAATTCCTGAGTGAAAGAATGGAGGAATGATGGAATGCTGTAAAATGCACTAAGTCCAAACTCTTTGTATGCATGTTCCCAACCTGACACTTTTCATGTTGAGAATTACTTTGGCCCACTTGTCCCCATCCTTAGAACTTAGGATACAATAATTATCCATACTTTATACTTTAAGGAATATTAGTATAATATTCCTTTTTGTCTTAAGCTCCCTAGCTTAGCCCCTTATCCTGAACATTTAGACTCCTTTCCCAAACTAGTGGAGTTTAGTCCCCCATATTATTTTACATGGTTGGTCTGCTGCAGTGATGGGTTTTTCATTAATATTTGCATGCAAATACATTTTCGTTTACATTACAGATATAATGTCCTTTCAACATCTCATCTCACCAGCCTAAGTACATTTGTATTTACATTTACAGTTGGGGTTCGGCCTAGGGGTATTACACTCCCCTCCCCCTTATTTATGCATTGTCCTCAGTGCAATATATACACATAGACCACCAAAATTTCAAAAATCCTCAAAAAGATGCAGTTATTTTTCCTGCATAGCATCTCCGTGCTCCCAAGTTGCATTTTTAGGACCATACTAGTTCCATTGGACCTTTACTAGTTATATGGATCGATTCTGAAGATGCTTGATCTTCCGATCCAATATGCACACCAAATGCACTTGAAAGGTGCCTTCTTTCTCGACCCAAATCATATTCCAATCAATGACATGATTAGCGTAAGGTATATACTTTTTGAGAAATGATACATGGAATACATTATGAATAGACATTGATGCAAGAAAGGAAAGCATGTATAATACATGCCCAATCCTCTCTAGGATTTCAAATGACCCACAATAACGAGAGGCCAACTTTGAAAAATTTCCTAATTTTAGGGAACTTCTGTTGGCCTTTACTTTCAAGAATACATGGTCAACCACTTTAAATTCCCTATGAGTTCTTCTCTTATCAACATAGCTTTTCTGCCTATCTTGAGAAGCCTTTAAATTATGTTTTATTTTCAACATTTTATCTTTCATTTCCCTGAGTAATTCTAGTCGAATCATTGCTCTATCTGCTAGGTTGTCCCAGGTTACCTGTGTGTTGCACCATCTTCCATAAAGTGCGTCAAATCGGCTCATCTTTAGAGATGCTTGGTACCCATTGTTATAAGAAAACTCTAATAAGTGTAGATAGTCTTCCCATTTTGGTGGTTTATACATCACATGCATCCTCAACATATCCTCAATCACTTGATTCACCCTTTTTGTTTGTCCGTCTGATTTTGGATGATAAGTTGTGCTAAAATTCAAATTTGTTCCAAATCCATTAAATAATCCTTTCCAAAAATTTGATGTAAATCTTTGTCAGACACAATTGTCTTGGGTATACCATGTAGTCGAGAAATTTCTCTCATATAAATATCAACAATGTTGGCTTCCTTGTGAGTGAGATTTGCTTGAATAAAATGGGCAGCTTTAGTAAGCTTATCCACCACTACCATGATAGAATCATGATTCTTGTTTGTTTTATGCAGTTTGGTGATGAAATCCATTGTTACAACTTCCCATTTCCACTCAGAAATGGGTAATGGTTCTAGAAAACCAAATAGGTGTCTATGCTCAACCTTGATCTTTTGACACTCTAAACATTTGGCAATAAAATCAAGGACGTGTTTCTTCATTCCTACCAAATAATATTGTCTCTTCACAACTGCAATGGTTTTTTGATAACACGGGTGCACAACATAAGGTACATTATGCATTTCTTTTAATATCAGAATTTTCAATTCCTAGGGATTTGGTACATAAATTCTTCCCATGTACATGATAATTTCATCATTTTCTAGTTTATGGTCTTCAATTTTCTGCTGCAAAATACCTTGTTGTAATTTTGTTATTATTTCCATGTATTGCAAATATGATTTTGTAGCCTCTAAGATTCTGTCTTTCAAATATGATTGGTACATGCTAATGGTTGTAGCATGCAACTCATGCACCCTTCTGCTAAGTGCATGCTGGCCCTTGGTTATGGAAGAAAATGAAGATTAAGGAAGAAAGGAGAAATACGAACTGCGCGAAGGGCACATTGACTGATATTGGGTCAAAGTGGTGAAAGAAGTAGAAAATGAGAAAAGTAAGGGAAATCTAGCCATTGAATGAGAATATCGAGGATGAAAGATCATAAAGGAATATAGATCATGGACAACTCAATAAGTGGAAGAAGATGTCAACGAGTGCTTTGGAGCACCTCGTGGGAAAGAAGGAAAGACAGGCTGGCAAAGCCCTGAAAATGTGGGTCAAGTTGACCTAGGGTTTTGACACCTAGATGTTTGTCATTCTAATGTATAAATAAAGGTCTAGAGGACCTAGGTTATTGTTGGTTGGTGATTATTGGTTGTTGGTTATTCATTGTTCATTCGAGGAGAGTTCATCAGTATTGGTTGTTTATAATTGTGATTGTTGTGTTGAGAGCAATAGTGAGCCTGTATTGTAAGATATTTAGCTGGGTGCGAAGATCAACCCTGCATTTGGGTGCATAGGGAGGGGAGATAGAGAAGAGAGAAAGAGAGAGAGATATGCAAGATAAGTGCGTAGATATAACTGTATGTTTTCACCTAATATCAAGAAACATAGTTCTGTGGACGTATCCCTAGGGAAAGGGTGAACCGCATATATCTTGTTTTTCTATGTGATTGATGTTGTGTTATTTTTCTTTTTGTTATTCTATTATTGCATCATCGTGTTAGATCTGAGACATAGCTCATGTACTAAGCCTAAGGGAGATAAAGAATAACTAGATCTATGTGTCTTGTTCCTTTCAATCCACTTGCATTTCGTCTGGTTGTAGACACCTGTGTCTTGTAACCAACTATCGCTACTTCGGGTGAGACTGCATATTCTTTGCATGTGTTACTAAAAGGGCCAGTTGTTATGGCTTGTTGTTGCGCTGTTAGAGTTGAACCCTGGGTCTTCCCTTGTGCCAACAAATGGTTCCATTGCCGGGACCAAGATCTTCTTGAGGGAATGTCAAGGTGGTTTCCATCTAAGATAGAGATTCAAAAGTGGATAGAAGAACAAGAAAAGGACTTCGCTGAGGCTCAAAATAAGAACCCTAATCTTAACAGAGAGGATTGGTTGGGAATATATATCTTTATTGATATACATGAGATTTTCTTTGGAGGAATTCATAAAGAGCTATACGAGTGGCTAGACAGACTAGCAGATACCCAGTTTGAGATCATATTTAGACCACTTGTGGTTTGGACATCGGCGCTGATCACGAAGGTCAAGATATTTGATAACGTCATGTCAAGATAAGTAGACCACTAGTTTGATAGAAATATTGGAGGGTACATTACTGAGTTTTCTATTGACATAATAGAGTCATATAGCCAAGTAGAGAGGTATTTCTTTAAAGGACCTAGAGGAATTTTTTTACACTTTTTGAAGCTGAAGATCAAGATGCTATTGCATGAGAAGAACATATTGAAGATACAATAATTGGTTGGATTGAAGAGATAATGTTCAAAAACTCAAACAACGACAACAACATAAAGGTGGGACATATGCGCAGTGGGAGAACCTTCAGAGAGGTTCCTCTAGTAAACCTGTTTGAGAAGAGCCAAAAACCACTAGCATAGGATGAAGGGTTCTACAATGGAGAAGAAGAAGAGCTATCGAATGACGAATAGTGAGGATCCACTGGAGCAGAGGAAGAAAAGATTGAATAACCTCGCCGAGAAGAGTCAAAAACTTCAGGAACTGCACTGAATGTTGAAGTAAGTACTATTACTCCTCCTGTTGTTTTAGTATCGTTAAGTAACTGGAGTAGTCAGAGTTACCAGACCAGTCAAAGCATTGTTACCAATAGTTCAGTACATACTCAGTCAAGAAACCTAGGAATATCTATGGCAGATGAAATGAGGCTACCTATCTTTAGAGGAGATGGATATGAATATCCTGATCAACACTAGTTCTTATGCGAGGCTGTATGGAGTATTAATCAAATCAATGACGAAGAATTTAAGAGATATCAGTTTAGTACTACCTTGAGAGACCGCGCACTGAGATGGTACATGAATTTTTTTAACATAGTTTCACAGCCTAAATCGCTGAACGAGATCAAGACTGCGTTGAGTGTAGAATTCAAGAAACCCAAGTCAGAATCACAATGAAGTAAAGAACTGAAATAAATCAATATGAAAGTAGATGAACCTGTTTGGGAGTTTGATCAGAGGTTTAAGACCTTAACAGGCCGATTGCGTTTTCAGATCCCAGATGAGTAGAACAAGGAATGGTTCATTGCTACCCTCCTACCACTCACCAGAGTTCCTTTGATGAAACAAAAGGTTGCTTCACAGGATGAGGCATTGGAGATCACCATGAAACTAGAGTCATCCCCTATGGGATAATCTAGCTCAGGTATGCCCCAAATTTTGAGTTAGCTAGCTAGCTTATCTCTGCAGGTCGAAGACATGAAGAAAGACAAGGTAAAATATAAAAGAGATGAGATCTGGTGTATCAGATTAAAATCATAAGGACATGATAAGGAGAACTATCCCATATTCCATGAGTAATTGGCCTATGGAGCTCCGAGCCTTTTGATGCAGGTTACTCTACCCTGGTGCGAGGTATGTAGAAATAGACATCACCCTGGTGAATGCTATTACATGAAAAAATATTTCCAGACACCTACAAAACTTTACTGCACATTCTGTAAATTTGTGGGGCACGATGAGAAAGAATGTAGGGCTTATTACCTCTTATGTGAAAGATCAATAGATACATATAGGATTCAAGACAAAGTACAACATGAAGGAAATTCTACGCAGTTTAACTCTCTAGGAAGAGGAAAATTCAAACCTCGTGGTGGATTCAGAGGAAGAGGACGAGGAGGAGGCATGGGTCGAGGTCGAGGTTATATCATTTTTTATAAATGCACACAACCAGGTCACATAGAAAGGGGCTATTAGAACCCTTGTACCACTTGAAGCTACTACAACTCATTTGAAAATGTCATTGAAGATTTCCCTGTGTTGTTAGCTAAGCTTCAGGAGAGATGAGGAGGAAAATAAAAAGTACAACTAATCTCAAAATAACCTCATGGAGAGGATCCCAGAGTCACTATTATCACTAGAGGAGGCACTGCTACAAGAGAAGACAGAGTAACCCCAGAAAAGACTACATAAGAATCAAGGGTCAGAAGAGTTGCAGAGAAGACACAAGTGTTTGATCCGAGGGAAGAAAAACATACATTTGAAGAGGCAAGAAAATAATTTGGAAGAGATCAAGATTCTTCATCAAAGACACAACCAGAAGTGAGAGAATGTGGAATTCCCTTGGCAGTTGATCAGTCTGCATCACCTGGAGAAGGAAAAGAGGTAAGAAATCTTATGATATTCTTATGTACTTGCATTAATCTGATTAAGGATGAAAGAGCTGTACAAGAACTACAAAATTTGATAAGACAGTATGAGATAGGTAGGATATCTCC
The DNA here is from genome assembly GCA_010110895.2 of Picea sitchensis. Classification (NCBI taxonomy): domain Eukaryota; kingdom Viridiplantae; phylum Streptophyta; class Pinopsida; order Pinales; family Pinaceae; genus Picea; species Picea sitchensis. The sequence goes on from SNQJ01S0002064.1 coordinate 59,788, forward strand.
TCTACTGAATAAATCACTACATCAAGTATGCCTAAAGAGAAGGACAAATAAGGAACTACATCTTAATGCTTAGAATGGATATTATGCCATAGATTATGTGGTACTCAACTTAGGATCATAAGTCAAAGTTATGACGAAGTAGACCTGGGCACTGATGGGAAAACCTAAGTTAATTTATTCCTCTATCAGGCTTAGGATGGAAAATCAATAGGCAGTAAGCCCCTTTGGGAGACTGGAGCATGTCCCTGTGGACATCGACAGGGTAAGGACATTTGCATATTTTGAGGTGATTGAGATAGTTGATGATAGCTGTCCTTATCCTGCACTGTTAGGAATTGATTGGGATTTCAATAATTCTACTGTTGTTGACTTAAATAAAAGAATAATGACATTTGAAGGTGATGGACTTAGAGTCATTTCACCTATGGATACTGATGAAGGTCGCAGATACACAAAACCCATCAGAGAAGAAGACCATGCTTATGAACTAGAGAACATATATAAATTGACAGAAAGACAACATGATTACATTAATCCTACAACATATGGGAACTTAAGCTGGTAAAGTGACAACGCATTCTCATCAAATTCAGAAGAAGAACTAGAGAACTAACATAACAAAATGTATGAAGTTTCTATGAGAAGGTGTGCTATAATGATGAGGGAAGTTTGTTGGATTGACACAAAAGTAAGCAATTTTCCCACATTTCATGGTTTAAATCATTTAGAAACATTCTGATCATAATTTGAAGAAATTGTACAAGTACAACAATGACTGTTGGCACTAGATGAAGCTTTAAAAGCAATGCCAACAAGGTGGTGGGGTACACATAAGAATAACATCATGGACTGGGTGCAATGTCGCACTTTGATAACAGTGCACTTTTCAGAACAAGTTGAAGGGTGTGAAGTTGTGAGGAGGCCTAGAGAGACATCCCTCAAGAGAAGTGGGTGCATAAATTCATCAACACTTTGGACACAACACCTATTAATTGGTATCTTCAATCAGAATTGTGCCTCACCACTTTAGATTGGTAGAGTATGACTCAGAAATTTGTAGCTACATTTTCATTTGAAAGTTAGTACCCCTCAGTAGATCAAGCTTTACAAGTCATAAGACAGAAAGTATTTGCAGAGGCACCTAACCTCCCTTTGGAGAAAGAAGAAGATGAATGGACTACACCACTTCTAAAATTGCAAGGCTATTACAATATCAATGCTGATGAAGGTGATGATCCCCTTGAAACCAGATGCAAGGCCAATCAAGAAGAGACCTTACAGAATGAATCCCAAGTATAATAAAAAAGTCAAGATTGAATTAGACATAATGTTGGAAGAAGGAATCATAGAACCTGTTGAAGAGTCAAAATGGATTAGCCCTATGGTGGTCCAAGATAAGAAGACGGGAGAGATCAAAATCTGTGTAGACTTGAGGAAAATGAATGATGCATGTCTACTTGATCCATTCCCTACACCGTTTACTGATGAAGTGTTAGATAATGTGGGAGGACAGGAAGTTTACTCCTTCACAGATGGATTTTCAGGTTATTACCAGATCAGGATTGCCAAGGAAGATCGTCATAAGACCACATTTGAAATAGAATGGGGATCCTACCAGTACACAGTGATGCCTTTTGGATTGAATAATGCACCAACCATCATTTCTATGGTGGTGGTCGAAGCATTCAAGGAATTTTGACATAAATGTTTGGAAGCATATTTTAATGATTGGACTGTTTTTAGCTTATTGCAAAATCGTATTGAATGTTTAAGAATAATGTTGGATAAGTGCAGGCAATGTCAAATTTCCCTAAACCTGAATAAGTGCATCTTATTTTCACAATTTGGAGTGTTGCTAGGCCATATTGTATGTAAGCAAGGGGTTGCTGATAGATCCTTCCAAGATCGCCATCATTGTTGATCTACCCCCTCCTACTTCAGTAAGATAGCTACGCACTACGTTGGGACATACATGATACTACAGAAAGATCATCAAGGGATATGCACAGATAACAACACCTATGGAAAAATTATTAAATAAATATTGTCAGTTCTAATGGTTAGAGGAATGTCAACAAAGCTTCGACACACTGAAATAGAAAATGGTCACTGCACCTATTCTGGTTTTCCCATATTGGAGTACGAAACTCCATGTGCAGGTCGATGCATCATATATTTCATTAGGAATAGTGTTAGCACAACCATGAGCATGAGATATTGACCTTTTGTTAGCCTTTGCTAGAAATAAGCTATCTACAACTGAGATAAATTACACTACCACTGAGAGAGAATGTTTAGCCATGGTGTACGTGCTGCAGAAGTTTCGTCACTAATTGTTGGGAGGACACTTTAATATGTTCACTAACCACTCGACATTGAAATACCTAGTCAACAAGCCAATGTTTGGGCGAAGAATATGAAAATGGATACTGTTATTCCAGGATTATGATTTTGAGATTGTGGTCAAGCCAGGAAGAATGAACAAGGGTCCTGACCACTTGTACAGGTTATAACATGGAGAGGAACCTACCAGTTTGGAGGATACACTACCAGATGCACAGTTGCTGGCCGTTAGAAAGGTTGATGATCAATTCTCTGAGATAGTTCATTTCCTATCAACAGGAATGGCACCTCGCGAATATACAATCATTTAGAAGAAACAACTAGTAGTTCGAGCTGCAGATTTTTCACTTATAGATGGACAACTATATAAAATGGGACCTGATGAGATCTTGAGAAGATGTGTTATAGAGTTAGAAAGACCACTGATTCTAGCAGAAGCACATGAAGGCATCGTAGGAGGACACTATGTAGGAAAAGAAACAACACAGAAGGTTCTTAGAGTTGGTCTCTGGTGGCCCACTTTACACAAAGATGTTAAGGAATACTACAGAGCCTATGATGTATGCCAAAGAGTTGGGAAACCCTCCAGAAGAGATGAAATGCCTTTACAACCTCAGATAACTTTTCAGGTATTTGAGAAATGGGCAATTTATTTCGTAGGACCTATCAACCCACTAGGAAATCACACAGGAGCCAGATACATCGTCACTGCGACATAGTATTTGACCAGATGGGCAAAAGCAAGAGCAGTCAAGGACTATAGTGCAACTACAACTACACAATTCATATTTGTTGATATCATAACCATATTTGGATGCCCTAAGATCCTTATGAGTGATCAAGGTACACATTTTATTAATAAGACTATTGAATCCTTGACTCAAGAATTTGAATTCCACCATCAGAAGAGCACTCCATACCATCCACAAGCGAATGATATAGTTGAATATTTCAATAAGATCTTGGAGACAATGCTGACGAAGATTTGTAGTGTGAACAAAGATGATTGGGATTTGAGAGTACTAGCGGTATTATGGGCCTATAGAACCACTTGGAAGAAGCTGACAATGCAGAGTCCCTTTAAATTGGTTTATGGTCTCGAAGCAGTCATACCTATGGAATATTTAGTTCCTAGCTTCAAAATTGCATCATTTATAGATATGGATGACACAGGCACTGTGCAAGAAAGGCTTGCACAGTTGGTAGAACTGGAAGAAGATAGATTCATTTCAAGATTTCACCAGCAGGTACAAAAGGAATGAGAAAAGTCCTACCATGGCATAAATATCAAGAAAAAATCCTTTAAGCAAGGAGATATGGTATTGGTATATGACAATAAGTTCATGAAGCATCCAGGGGAGTTCAAGACACATTGGCTTGGGCCATATGAGGTTTCCTATGTAACCAAAAGGAGGAGCTACACAGTTGAATACTTTGAAGGGAGAATGGAAGGAAGGTTTGGTAAATGGGAGCCGTTTTAAATTGTACTACGACAATTAGCTGCCTCACAGATCTCAGTAAAAGCATAAGAAGAAGGGTATAGGTACCAGGTGCAGTTGAAACTGGGTACCAGACACAGAAAAGACATTATGCACAAGGAAGGGAGGAACAAAATAGAGAGCACAAGCTGCTCCACGCAGTCTGAAGTTGAAGAGAAATAGAAGGTTCATATCTCCAGTGCCTTGGGATGAGTCACATGTGAGTGTTGGGGGAATGTTGGTCCTTGGTTATGGAAGAAAGCGAATATTAAGGAATAAATGAGAAATATGAGCTGCATAGAGGGCACATTGACTGATACTGGGTCAAAGTCGTGAAAGAAGCAGAAAATAAGGAGCAAAGTAAGGGAAATCTAACCGTTGAATGAGAATATCGAGGATGATAGATCGTCAAGGAAGATAGATCGTGGAAAACACAAAAACAAGAAGAAGACGTCAACGTGTTCTTTGGAACACCTCGTGGGAAAGAAGGAACGACAGGATGACGAAGCCCTGAAAACGCGAGTCAAGTTGACCTAGGGTTTTAGACCTATGTTTTTGGTATCTAGGGTTTTGACACCCAAATGTTTGTCATTGTAATGTATAAATAAAGGTCTAGAGGACCTGGGTTTTTGTTGGTTGGTGATTGTTAGTTATTCATTGTTCGTTCGAGGAGAGTTCATGAGTATTGGTTGTTGATAATTGTGATTGTTGTATTGAGAGAAATAGTGAGCCTGTATTGTAATATCTTCAGTTGGGTGAGAAGATCAACCCTACAACTGGGTGCGCAGGGAGGTGAGATAGAGAAGAGAGAAGGAGAGAGATATCTGCAAGCTAAGTGCACATATAGAACTGTATGTTTTCACTTAATATCAAAAAACACAGTTCTGTGGACGTAGCCCTAGGGAGAGGGTGAACCACATATATATTTTTTTTCTGTGTGATTGATGCTTTGTTCTTTTGATTTCTGTTATTATGTTATTTCATCATCATGTTAGATCTAAGACATATATCATGTAGTAGGCCTAAGGGAGATAAATAATAACTAGATATTTGTGTGTTGTTCCTTTTAATCCACTTGAATTTCCTTTGGTTGTAGGCACCTGTGTCCTGCAACCCCCTATCGCTACTTCGGGTGAGACTGCATTTGCTTCGCAGGTGTTGCTGAAGGGGCCAGTAGTTAGAGATTATTGGTGCTTTGTTAGAGTTGAACCCTGGGTCTTCCCCTGTGCCAACAATGCATCAACCACTTTGTTCTCTTTCCCTTTGATATGATTTATATCAAAGTCATATTCACTAAGAAATTTTAACCACCTGCTTTGCCTGACATTTAGAGTTGGTTGTCCAAATAAATATTTCAGACCATTATGGTATGTCCTCAACTCAAACCTTTTCCCCATGAGGTAGTGCCTCCACATATTCAAGGCCTGCACTATGGATGCAAACTCCAAATCATGAGTAAAATAATGCCTTTCATGCTCCTTCAAATTCCTTGATTCATAGCATACAACATACCCATTTTGATTGATGACTTCACCAAGACCTTATTTACATGAATCAGTGCATACAATGAAGTATTCATTTGGATCAATGATCCTTATTATTGGAGCACTTGTTAATAAATGATTCTATTTTTGGAAACTCTTTTCACAATCCAATATCCATTGAAACTTCACCCCCTTCTTTTACAAGGAACTAATCCGGAGTGCAATCTTTGAGAATCCTTCAATAAATATCCTATAGTAGCCTGCAAGGCCCATGAAATATTTGACTTCTGTCATATTATTTGGTGTTGACCATCCTCTAATGGCCTCAATCTTTTCAGGATCCACTGCTATCCCTTCCTCTGGAATGATATGTCCCAAATAATGAATTTGCTTCTGATAAAATGAGCAGTTGCTCAATTTGTCATACAACTAATGCTCCCTTAATACCTATAATACCATCCTCAAGTGTTGTTCGTTCTCTTCCTCTGACTTAGAATATATAAGAATGTTATCTAAAAATACAATGACAAACTTATCTAAGTATTCTTTGAAAATATCATTCATTAAAAACATGAAGACAACTGGTGGATTTGATAACCCAAATATCACCACTGTGAACTCTTAATTCCCATACCTTGCTCTAAAAGAATTCTTGTTGATGTCTTCTTCTTTAATTCTTACACGATGATAACCTAACCTGAGATCAATCTTGGATAATATTTTTCCATCTTTCAGCTGATCAAAGAGGTCATCGATCCTTGGAAAATGATAGTTATTCTTCACAGTTACCTTGTTCAACTACTTGAAGTCAATGAAAAGTCTCAATGTTCCATCCCTTTTCTTCACAAATAATACTTGGGCACCCCAAGGTGACACACTTGGGCATATATACCCCTTCTTCATAAGCTCTTCAATTTTAATTTTCAATTCCTTCAAGTCTGTTGTACTCATCCTATAAGGGGTCTTGGATACTGGAGCTGCTCGAGGCATCATATTGATGGAGAAATCAATGTCTCTTTTAGGGGGTAATCCTAGTATTTACTTAAATACATATTCAAAATATTTTAGGACTGCATAATCTTTAATATTTGGCACCTTATCTTTAGGTGTCTCTTCCATATATGCTGCAAACATTTGACACCTTTTCTGTAACTTTTCTTCAGTTGCAATGATGAAATTTCTCTGACGATTACTTTTCTGAGAATTATCTGTACTGTCCTTAGGTTTCCTTGCTCATCCCAACAAGTAAATTCCTTATTATAACAATCTAGGATAGCATGTTTTTGTTCCAACCAATCCATACCAATTATACAATGATAGGAACCTAAAGGTATGATGCTCAAATCTTCCCTAGTGCTCAATCCATTCATGTCCATTGGACATGCCTTAACTATTTCAATAATTTTTCTTTTAGATCCGGTAGCCAGCTATACCAACCAAGATTTTCCAAGATTTCTTATTGGAAAATGAAATCTTTCCACCATATTAGGATCTATATAACTATGACTAGATCCCAAATCAATTAAAATATCAATGGTTTGGTTGTTGATCTTACCTTCCACTTCAATCATATGTGATTGAAACTCAACTTTCTTGTTGTCCAGGGCTTCATATATGCTAGGTACATTTCTACCCATGTCCTCCACTGTATCATCTTGTTGTACATTGTGAATAGTACTCACTTTTTCACCTCTGTGAGGACAATCTATATTCATATGATCTCCCTCACAACCCCAACATTGAATAGGTGGTTTCCTTGGTCTTTTATCCCCCATATCAATCATTCTAGGTTCTCTAGAAGTTGGATGTCCTTGAGAATTATTTTTGAATAAAGGTGGCTTAGTCCCCCTTTTCCTCTGTTCCATGTTTTTTTTCTTCTTCTCTTCCTAAGATTTTTGGAAAGTTTTCCTTCCTTTATGTTTATCATAAAGGAATTTAGCTCTCCTTATGGTCTCTTCCAATTTTTTGTGATCATCATATTGTATATTGTCACTGATAAATGGTGGAAGCCCACTCAAATACCTATGAATCTTAACATGATCTTCCTTGATGAAAGAAACATACTTTAGCAGTTCTAAAAAAGGTCTTTCATATTCATCTATGGTCATACTCCCAAGCTTGAGTTCAAAGAAATCCTTCATTTTCTTGTCATAGTATCTCTTAGTCAAGTATATATTTTGAAAATACCTCTTGAATTCCTTCCAAGTAAATTTTTTCTCATTAATGTGTTGCACCTACACAAATTGGTCCCACCACATGGATGCCTTTCCCTTGAGCTGATAGATGGAAATTCTTCCTTCTACGTGTGAAGAGTAATTATGAAATTGAAAATACTCCTCATGCCTAGTATCCATGTCTCTACATCTTCATCCTTCTTGTGCTCACTATCAAATGTAAGAGGCTTTATTTTGTTCATTTCTCCTTGTAGCTCATCCACCCTAGACCTCCTCTTATTCTTCCTAATAGGGGATGGACTTGAACTACTGTGTTCTCTCCTAGTGTAATTCCTTGGGTAGTGATGATGATGTATACCAACACTTCTTGTTCTTTTCCTCTCATCAGGAGACCTGTGACTTCCTGATTTTCTTGAGTTATTATCCTTATCCATATTCTTTTCTATTCTGTCCAAGCTCTGCATTAAATTTGTGTTGAATCCCTCCTGCTGCTCCTTGGATTTCATAAGCCTCTCATTATCATATTTATAACTTTGGACCTCCTTTTGAAATTTTTTAATGGTCTCTCTATCCTTCCTCTCTCCAAACTCTTACAGCCAGATATGACGGTTGGTGCGGATTCGCTTCCCTCCTCCACAATCTATGGTGGAGATTCACTTTAGAACTCTAGGCTTCGGGAGTTTCCATGGATCCAACTTGCAAAAATATTGGACTACCGAACTGGAAAACTCCCAAAGAGTTCAGAGATAAACAATCCACTCTTTTCTCATTGATCTGCGATGAAGATTAAATGCAGGACTCTGAGACTCCAGGCTTCGAGAGTTACGACTACAACAAGAAAATCTCTGAGAATGACGAACTGGTGAACTCTCAAAGATTTCAGGGATCAACGATCCTCACTTTTCTTCTTGATCTAAGATGAAGATGAAATCTGGGACTCCGGGACTTTGGGATTCAGGAGTTTCCGTGACTCCAACTCGCAATTCTCCCAGATTGTCGAATGTCGAACTAAAATCGATGACTCACAGTCCTCTCACAACCAATGACTATGATTAACTCCGAGCTTCGGGGTTCAGGGCTTCTTTCTCTAGATGACCACCACACTCCCGAACTGCCGAATGTTGAATTGAAATCGACGAATCACACTCCTCCCACAACTAATGGTTGTGATTAACTCTAACCTTCAGGCTTTGGGGCTTATTGCTCCAGATGACCACCAATCTCCCGAAATACTGAATGCTGAACTAGAATCAACAAATCACACTCCTCCCATAGCCAATGGTTGTGATTAACTCCGGCCTTCGTGCTTCGGGGCTTCTCGTTCCTGACGACCCCCACACTCTTGAACTATTGAACACTGAATTGGCGAAGGGAAGAGATATACGGTTGAGACTCTCCTTTGATCAACAACTATGATTTACTCTGACCTTCGAGACTTTGGGGAAATATCCACTACGCGCAACCACAATCAAATTATTTTGGAGTGTTGAATTTTCGAACCCCTCGGGGATCCAATGACTCACACTCTCCCAATGATCTACGATGTAGATTCACTCTGGGACTTCGTAGCTTCGATAATTTATCCTCCTGGCGAAACAAGGGTCAATTTTTCCTGAAGTGTCGAATCTCTAAATTGTGAGATCTACGACTCACGTTCCATGATGGGATCTATGGCTGAGATCCACTCCGCTTTGGCAAATAATTATGGCCCGAGAATTCTGATCAATGGTTCCCATTCTCCTACACTCAGATCCAATGGCTAGGCTCTGATATCCTATGCAGTGCACTCTCCTCTAGTCTGGGTTTAATCCAATGGCCCAGATCTAATATTGCAACACAAATCAATGATTGTTGTGGTTTCTCTCATGTACGAGGTCAAATCCTTGGACTCTTATTGCTTTCTCGAACCGCTACACCTCCTGATATTTCGAACATAGTCAAAGTGTGCTCTTAGCACCCTCCTGGAACCCATGGATTCACTGTAACTTGAAATTTGGCCATTTCAAAATCAATTCTTTGTGAAATTTTGCTTCAATTCAACTTGCTCAGCCCATCCAGGCTCAGTGTTGAAAACTCAAGCTCTAATACTATATAATAACATCCCCAACATCCAATTGCTGGGCTATGGCACGCAAAATGTTTGAACTATATACAAAATTAAAACATACAAATATTCTACAAATAGATAGATTCATACAAAATAATAATAGAAATACACATGAAACGCACATAGGAAAACCCATAAAAATAAACACATAAATAATAATGAAACATGTAATTTAACACACATTTGACACTTATCTTGGTAAAAATATCACCAATTGCATGCAGACCTTCCATGTTCTTCCCAGCCTTAGACCACACTTCTCAAAACATCTCAGCAATGGATCACCCCCGAGATGGGAGTAAAATCCACTTGGGTAAAGGGATTCTTAACCAGGCTGATGTATCTTAGACAACAGGAAAAAATATGTCACCGGTGACAAATCAGACTAGTAGCTTATAATCCCTCATTCCCCACATGCATGTCCCACCCCAGGAAATGTGCCCCTTCCCTGCTCAACAGTCCCTTGACTGCCCAATTTCCTTTCTGGGGCTTTTTTGGCACTGGGGAAAACCCATGGTTCAACTCTAACAACACACCAACAAGACCTAACTACTGACCCTTATGGAAACACCTGCGAAGCAGATGCAGTCTCACCCAAAGTAGTGATAGGGGGTTGCAGAACACATGTGCCTACAACTAGAGGAAATGCAAAGTGGATCTAAGGCAACACACACATAGATCTAGTTATTCTTTATCTTCTTTAATCCTATTGCACGAACTATATCTCAGATCTAACACAATATTGCATTGACAGTATATTAGAGATCATAAGAACACAAAATCAATCACAAACAACAAAAATATATATGTGGTTCACCCTCTCCATAGGGATACGTCCACAGAACTATGCTTTATAATATATTATATGAAAGCATACAGTTCTATATGCACTCTTAGCTTGCATATCTCTCTTTCTTTCTCTTCTTCTCTCCCCTCCCTGCGCACCCAACTACAGGGTTGATCTTTGCACCCAGTTGAAGATCTTACAACACAGACTTCTCTCACCACATAATAATTATCTTTCAAAAATAACAAAAATCACTCATCATAACAAAATCAAACCCATCCTAGGTCCTATTGACCTTTATTTATACATTACAATGACTCTCGAACAACCTTAGGGTGAAAACTAGGTGTCAAAACCCTTAATACCAAAACCCTAGATGTCTAAAACCCTAGGTTAACTTGACCCGCGTTTTCAAGGCTTTGCCAACCTATCTTTCCTTCTTTCCTGCGAGGTGATCCAAAACATCCATTTGTGGCTTTTTTCTGCTTGCTGAGTTGTCCACAATCCATCTTCCTTACTAATCTATCTTCCTCGATCTCTCTGTCCAATGAATTTCTTTCTCTTACTTCGCTCCTTATTTTCTTCTCTTTTGGCCATTTCGACCCAATCTCAGTCAACTTGTCTTCTGCACTGTTCACACTAATCATCGCAACCTTTTGTAACCAAGGGCCAACATGCCCCCAACACTCACATGTGACTCGTCTCAAGGCACCTTAGGTCTGAAACTTCAATTTTTCTTCCTCTTCATATTGCGTGGGGCATCCTGTGCTTTCTATTCTTTCCCTCCCTTCCTTGTGCATATTGTCTTTTCTATGTCTGGTACCCAATTTCAACTACACCTGGTACCTAGACCCTTTTTCTCATGCTTTTACTGAGATCTGTGAGGTAGCTGGTTGTCATAGTACAATTTCAACCGGCTTCCATTCACCAAACCTTCCTTCCATTCTCCATTCAAAGTCTTCAATTGCGTAGCTCCTCCTTTTGTAACATAAGCAACCTCATATGGCCCAAGCCAATGTGTCCTTAACTTACCTGGATGCTTCATGAACTTGCTGTCGTATACCAACACCAAATCTCCTTGCTTAAAGGATTTCTTCTTGATATGCCTATCATGATAGGTCTTTTCTCATTACTTATGTACTTGCTTATGGAATCCTTCAATAAATTGATCTTCTTCTAGTTCTACCAATTGTACAATCCTCTTTTGAACCATGCTAGTGTCATCCATATCTGCGAATGCTGCAATTCTGAGACTAGGAACCAAATATTCCATAGGGAGAACTGCGTCTAGACCATACACCAACTTAAAGTGACTCTGCATTGTTATCTTCTTGCAAGTAGTTATATAGACCCATAGCATTTTTGGTACTCTCAAATCCCAGTCATCCATGTTCACACTGCAAATCTTCATCAGTGCTGTCTCCAAGTTCTTGTTGAAAGCTTCGACTGTCCCATTCGCTTGTGGATAGTAAGGAGTACTCTTCTGATTTTGAACTTCAAATTCCTGAGTCAAATCTTCAATAGTCTTATTAATAAAGTGTGCACCTTGATTTCTCATAAGGGTCTACAGGCATCCAAACCTCATTATGATATCCTCAAATATAAATCACGCAGCTGTAGTTTCACTACAGTCCTTAACTGCTCTTGCTTCTGCTCATCTTGTCAAATACTTTGTCGTAGTGATGATGTATCTAGCTCCTTTGCACTTCCCTGGTGGGTTTATAGGTCCCATAGAATCAATTTCCCATTTCTCAAATGCCTGCAAATTCATCTACCATGCTAAAGGCATCTCATATCTTCGAGAAGGCTTCCCAACTCTTTGGCATACATCTCAGGATTTATAGTATTCCTTGGCATCCTTATGTAAAGTAGGCCACAAGAAGCTAGCTCTAAGAACCTTTTGCTCTATTTCTTTCCCTGCATAGTGTCCTACTGTGATGCCTTCAAGTGCTTCTTATAAAATCAGTGGTCTTTCTACCTCCATAACACATCTCCTCATGATCTCATCAGGTCCCATCTTGTATAGCTGTCTGACTATAAGTGAAAAATTTGCAGCGCACACTACCAATTATTTCTTCTGGATGATTGTGTATTCACTAGGTGCCATTCTTGTTGACAGGAACTAGAATATCTCGATGAAGTGGTCATCAACCCTTCTAATGGCCATAAACTGTGCATCTGGTAGTGTATCCTCCAAACTAGTAGGGTCCTCTCCATGCTCCAACCTAGACAAGTGGTCAGGTCCCTTGTTTATTCTCCCTGGCTTGACCACAATCTCAAAATCATATTCCTGGAATAACAATAGCCATCTGCATACTCTTCCCCCCAACAATGGCTTGTTGAATAGGTATTTCAATGCAGAGTGATCAGTGAACATCTTAAAATTTCCTCACAACAAGTAGTGTCAAAACTTCTGCAGCGCATACACCATGGATAAACCTTCTCTCTCAATGGTAGTGTAGTTTATTTCAGCTGTAGATAGATTCCTGCTAGAAAAGGATAATGGATTATCAATATCTCCCACTCCTGGTTGTGATAACACTACTCCTAGTGCAATATATGAAGCATTGACATGCACGTGAAATTCCTTGCTCTAATCTGGGAAAATGAGAATAGGAACAATAACCATTTTCTGTTTCAGTGTGTCAAATCTCTGTTGACATTCTTCTGTCCATTGGAACTAACAATCTTTCTTCAAAAGCTTCTCCATGGGTGTTGTAATTTGTGCATAGCCCTTAATGAAATTCCTCTAGTATCCAGTATGTCCCAGTGAAGTGCACAATTGTCTGACTGAAGTAGTGGGGGGGTAGATCAACAATAATGGAAATCTTGGATGGATCTACCAACAACCCCTTGTTACACACAATATGGCCCAAAAACACTCCAAAGGGTGAAAAGAACATGTACTTCTTCAAATTCAGGGAAATCTGACATTGCCTGCACTTATCCAACATTAGTCTTAAACATTCAATATGGTTTTGTAATAAGATAAAAATAGTCCAATCATTAAAATATTCTTCCAAAAATTTATGTAAAAACTCCTTGAACGCTTCGACCACCACCCTGGAAAATATGGCTGGTGCATTCTTCAATCAGAAAGGAATCACTGTGTACTGGTAGGAACCCCATTCTGTTGAAAATGTGGTTTTATGGCGATCTTCTTTAGCAATCTTGATTTGGTGATAACCTAAAAATCCATCTGTAAAGGAATATACCTCCTGTCCTCCCACATTATCTAACACTTCGTAAGTGAAAGGTGTAGGGAATGGGTCATGCAAACATACATCATTTGTCTTTCTGAGATCTACACAGATCCTGATCTCTCCTATTTTCTTATCTTGTACCACCATAGGACTAATCCATTCTGACTCTTCCACATGTTCTATCATTCCTACTTCCAACATTCTATCTAGTTCAATATTAACCTTTTGCTTATATTTGGGATTCAATATGTAGGGTCTCTGCTTAACTGGCCTTACATATGGTTTCAAGGGGATCTTCATTTCTCCCATGGGCCCTGTTAGCGCCAATTCTTGCAGGTGAGGTATTTCTCTCCAATTTCAGGCCCTTGGTGTAAAATAAATGAAGAAATGGGTTTTAAAATCCCATCAAATGCATTTTATCCAAAGGCCGCATTCATGAGCGTCAAGTGCAACACACAGAAGAAGTCCATTTCGGGCTTAAAATCAAGCGAGTGGGCATTTTTGTTTTCAGCAATGAGGATCCATCGATGGAGCAGATAAACAGTCATCGGGTAAGCCAGAGCCACAAAGTTACATGAGTTTTAGCACATGGGCTCATCCCTTAGGTCCAAAGTCACGAAATGATCATGGTCATCTGATCCAGTCGGGACACATGGCGCCTGATTAAGTCTGGTCACCATCGCGACTATCAGGACTTTGAAATACAAGGGTTGACTCCTTTCCATCCACGATACACAAGATGCGAAGGAGCCTTTGGGTGCGGGCCCACGGTCATAGCACAAGTTCGTATGGAAAGACGGTTGGAGGAAGAGGAATGAGAAATCTCGGTGAGAGAATCCCCGAAAGGATCTGGACCGTTAGTCTTGAAGTATACGTGGTGCCTGATTAAGTTTGGTCGCCATCTCAACTATCTTGACTTTGAAATACAAGGGTCAACTCCCTTCCATCCATGATACGGGAGATGCGAAGGCACCTTTGGGTGTGGGCCCATGGTCATAGCACAAGGTCGTATGAAAAGGAAGTTGGAGGAATAGGAGCGAGAATGCTCGGTGGGAGAATCCCCGAAAGGATCGGGATCGTTAGTCTTGAAGAATATGTGGCACCTAATTAAGTCTGGTCGCCATCTCGACTATCGCGACTTTGAAATACAAGGGTCGACTCCCTTCCATCCATGATACGAAAGATGAGAAAGCACCTTTAGGTGTGGGCCCACAGTCATAGGGCTAGGTTTGTTCAATGGAAAAATGATCATGGCCATCAGTTTTTAAAGTCGATCCAACCATTGATCCTAGAGGGTCATTTCACAAGTTTGGGCACCAGGAAATTCGAAGGCAGGGGAAGTAGAAATCCCCGAAAGAAGAAGTGTCAAGACGCCCTTGGTGAGAGGCACCATGTCATGGACCTAGGTTACATTGATGGCGGTGCCAAAAGAAAAGGAGGCTATCCTCCAAGCCTTAGATAGGAGGCACATGGTGTTCTCCTAAGCATATCGTCTCAGCCACTCCCTAGGGAAGCAGTTAATGAAAATCGAGCAGGTAGATGAAACCTCAGCTCGAGCCATAAATGGAAGGTATGGGAGGCCTAAAGAAATAATCCCGTGGTACCCTTGTGTGAAGGTCCCCCCTGCAAGAGCCATACTGAGTTAAGGTGGCATCGGACGAAGGAGTTCTATCTAGGTTTGACTGAAGAGATGCCACGCCTTGGAGGTTCGAGCACGCCTCCGTTGGGCGAACTTTTGTGAGTATATATACTCAGTTTTGCTATTTTTGTAAGCATCGATGTTAGAGATAAGCTCCCAATTGTAAAGATTTGAAAATGCCTCTGGTTCCCTGGTTATAGATTAATATTTGAGACTTCTTGTTTAATGGAAGCCAACATCTTCCTCCCCTTTTTCCTCTGAATCTTAAGAGCTCGGGCATGGATGATCCAGTCGAGTGTTGTAATGACTATATAATGTATGTTTGATTATATTAAGTTTTGCATCATCTTAATTTTCTTGAAGTTTATCAGATCTGAGAGGATCTCATATTTGAGACTTTTCCCTATTTTAAAGGTTGCTGGAAGACTGGATGTCCAGAACAGACTTTATTTCCTTTGTTTTTCCCTCCACTTACTCACCACTATGCAAAATTACTGGCTTAAGTTAGATCAAGACCTCCCATGTCTTTGCTATTCTAATCCAGTTTTCTGAGTTAAAATGATATTGTTCTAAGTTTACTTCCATTCGATCCCCTTTTATCAATAAATCGTGACATTTAAACTGATGGGCGTTGGGCTCTTCTCCTGCTGCAATTGAGGAGTGACTTCTGATGCCAACATTTCTGGCACTGTTACCGGGGACGAAGTTGAAAACTTTCCTTGGGATTGAACGACATTGAGCCTCTGATTCTGAAGGTGCATCAGGCATCAAAGCCCTTGAAGATTTCTACTATGCACCTGGCAACTCTACTGTGGCAATGCCATTGTTTCCACTTCAATGTTTTGACTATGGCTACTTTAGCACGCTTGAAAGCTGACCCATAGGAGATTTCTTGAGAAGGTTTCAACAGATGATTTCTCAGCCTGAGAAGTTTCCTGGGAGGACCCAATGTTAATATTTGGACTTTGATGGTGAACAAAGACCAGACAGATTCATAGCTGTGAATTTTTCACCTGGTGACTCCATGATTCAGGGATCAATTGGTGACTTCACTGGTTCAAAATGGAAAAAGTCCTAGCTCAGAGGTTTTCTCCTTTTAATTTTTCTACTATCCCTGGTTTTCCCAATGTTGTCCCTTCTTCGAATGAATGGCATGATTATTTGCCTATGTTTAGGGAGCATGTAGAGGACAACCCTTCTCAACATCTCGAAGAATTTCATGAACTCATGCATCAATGGGAGATAGATTAGGAGGATGTGTTAATGAAAATGTTCATGTCCTCATTAGTAGGGGATGCTCATAAATCGTTTCATTCTTTACCCCCTGCTAGCATTTCTTCACTCGTAGAATTTCATGCAGCTTTCACTGCCCATTGTCAGAAGCTTTATCCCTCTGAGTTAATTTTTCATAACTGTTGTGAGGGATACAACAACTGTATACAAGATAGAGCTGCTTCTTATGTAGGCTGTGAGGATGATCTTGGTGACTTGGATCATAAATCAGTCCTTTCTCATCCCCATTCATCTGCATTAGAGGAAGGTTATGAGAGTGAAGGTTGCGAGGAGGGAGAAAATGCTTGGGGTGGAGTTATGAAACTGGTGAAATCTCTCACTGCCAGACTAGACAGGTGGGAAGCTGAACGATGTGTAGAGGATTTTCCATCCCTTGAAGAAGATGCTCTTGGCATCTCTACTGAGGGTGATTATGAAGATTTCATAGTGGTAGAGGCATTAGTTTCTTCCCCTAAAGAGCTTGCTTTCTCAGATTTATAGGAAGAAGCCATTGTGGAAGAGGATTGTTCTCTTTTCCTTCACGAGATTTCCCATGATGTATTTACATTTGGGATTGAAAAGAAGGATCGAGAGATTGTTCCTTTTTTACAAGATGGGGGAGTTTTGTGCTCACCCAACTTTGATGATCATTCTGGTAAAGAGAAAACTGTGAAGCCTTTTCCTCTGTTCACAAATGAAGGACATTGCGAGGAAATCAACCTTCCTGAGAAACATGATGAGGAAAAGAGTTTTCCCATGGGTCCTGTTTATGGCCATTATGAATCTGACCCTTGGGAGAGCCAAGAAGAAGAAATCCTCCCAGATATGATTGTGTCTAACGGAGGTTGTGATGATGAGGGCTGTAAGGATGGAAGTTTGGAGGAAGAAGATGCTCTGAGTGAACTGATGGTGCAGGTGAAATCTCTCACTGCCCAACTAGAAAGGTTGGAGGTTGAACGATGTGCAAAGGATTTTCCACCCCTTGAAGCAGATGTTCTTGGAAGCTCTACTGAGGATGATGATGAATACTTCTTAAATGTAGAGGCCTTGCACTCTGCTCCTGATGTGCATGATGTTTCAACCTTTGATGATTATTCGTATGAGGAGCAACAAAGTCCTGCATCACCATTTGCTGATTAGAGCAGCCAGCCTATGTATGACAACTACGAATCAAATTCTGAGCTGGATATGTTGGATTTCCAAGAACAGACTGCAGAGCCTTATCCTTTGTTCACTAAAGAAAAGTATCATGAGGAAATCAACCATCCCAATCCTTCAAAAGACGCTAAGTAGAACGAGGAAGAGCAGAGATTTCCCACAGGTACTGTTTATGATGATTATGAATCTGACTCTGGAGAGAGACAAGGAGAAGAACCAAAAGAGAAGCAGAAGGGAAATTTTATCTTATGTCCAGAGCCAGTCAGCGAACAACCACCGCCTAAGATCAGTCAACCTACGTTAGTTGTCCAATCACATCTGCTTACCAAAGATATTCAGCCACACGTGAACAACTATGTAGCAAAGGAGGTTGCTTGTCACCCATTTTCTGGAGTTTTCCACTGGTCCTATGAGCCTGTGAAGGAATACATGGAGTTGTATTTCGTTCACAATTTGGAGCCGCCCTATTTTATATCTACTTCAACCTGTAAGGAGGAGTTGAAGAGCGTAACCATTCTGCTGTCATGGTTACACCATCTGTTTATGATCATCGACAGAAGGAAGGAGCTTCTATTCAGGAATTTGTTTGATTGACTATGGTGGAAGTTTTCTTTCACCTAGCCCCATGTAAAGGAATTTATTAGTTTAGGACTGTACATAAATAAGCTCCTTGGAGCATGTGTGTTTATTTTTTTTATTTCGCTTATAGGCATGTTTTTAAGCAGGGTGTTTTGAACTCGACTCCATAGCCCAACAGAAGGCAAATGGAACTGTAGAAGGAGTTCTTAGAGAATTACAAGATGACTCTATCCCCCATGGAACCTCATGTTAGCGCCAATTCTTGCAAGCGGGGTATTTCTCTTTGATTTCAGGCCCTTGGTTTAAAATAAAAGAAGAAATGGGTTTTAAAAACCCATCAAATGAGTTTTATCTAAAGGCCACATTCATGAGCGTCAAGCGCAACACACAGAAGAAGTCCATTTCGGGCTTAAAATCAAGCGAGCGGGCATTTTTGTTTTCAGCGGCGAGGATCCATTGATGGAGCAAATCAACAGTCATCGGGTAAGCTAGAGCCATGGATTTGCATAAGTTTTAGCACATGGGTTCATCCCTTAGGGCCAAAGTCATGAAATGATCGTGGTCATCCGATCCAGTTGGGACACATGGCACATGATTAAGTCCGGTCGCCATCTTGGCTATCGCGAATCTGAAATACAAGGGTCAACTCCCTTCCATCCACGATACGTGAAATGTGAAGGCACCTTTGGGTGTGGGCCCACGGTCATAGCACAAGGTCGTATGGAAAGGCGGTTGGAGGAAGAGGAGCAAGAAATCCCGGTGGGAGAATCCCTGAAAGGATCGGGACTGTTAGTCTTGAAGGATACATGGCGCCTGATTAAGTCCAGTCGTCATCTTGGCTATTGCGACTTTGAAATACAAGGGTCGACTCCCTTCCATCCACAAAACATGAGATGCGAAGGCGCCTTTGGGTGCGGGCCCACGGTCATAGAACAAGGTCGTATGGAAAGGCGGTTGGAGGAAGAGGAGTGAGAACTACCAGTGGGAGAATCCACGAAAGGATCAGGACCATTATGCTTTAAGGATACATGGTCCCTGATTAAGTCCAATCTCCATCTCGGCTATCACGACTTTGAAATACAAGGTTTGAATCCCTTCCATCCACAATACACGAGATGTGAAGGCACCTTTGGGTGTGGGCCCACGGTCATAGGGACAAGGTTTTTCAATGGAAAAATGATCGTGGCCGTCAGTTTTTAAAGATGATCCAATCGTTGATCTTGGAGGGTCATTTCGCGAGTTTGGGCACCAGGAAATTCGAAGGTAGGGGAAGTAGAAATCCCCGAAAGAAGAAGTGTTGAGACTCCCTTGGAGAGAGGTGCCAGGTCATGGCCTTGGGTTACATTGATGGAGGTGCCAGAATATAGGGAGGCTAGCCTCTAAGCCTTAGAGAGAATGCATGTGGTCTTCTCCTGAGCATATCGTCTCAGACACTCGTTGGGGAAGTAGTTAATCAAAATCGAGGAGGTAGATGAAACCTCAGCTCAAGCCATAAATGGAAGTTATGGGAGGCCTGAAGCAATCATTCCATGGTACCCTTGTGTGCAGGTCCCCCCTGCAAGAGCCATACCGAGTTAAGGTGGCATATGACGAAGGAGTTCCATCTAGGTTTGACTGAAGAGATGCCATGCCTTGGAGGTTCAAGAACGCCTCTGTTGGGCAAACTTTTCTGAGTATATATACTCAGTTTTTCTATTTTTGTAAGCATCGATGGTAGAGCTAATATCCCAATTGTAAAGCTTTGACGAGGCCTCTGGTTCCCTGGTTATAGATTGATATTTGAGACTTCTTGTTTAATGGAAGCCAACATCTTCCTCCCCTTTTTCCTCTGAATCTTAAGAGCCCGGGCATGGATGATCCAGTCGGGTGTTGTAATGACTATATAATGTATGTTTGATTATATTAATTTTTGCAGCATCTTAATTTTCTTGAAGTTTCTTAGATCTGAGAGGATCTCATATTTGAGACTTTTCCCCTTTTTAAAGGTTGTTGGAAGACCGGATGTCCAGAGAAGACTTTATTTCCTTTGTTTTTCCCTCCACTTTCTCACCACTATGGAAAATTACTGGCTTAAGTTAGATCAATACCTCGTATGTCTTTGCTGTTCCAACCCAATTTTCTGAGTTAAAACGATATTGTTCTGATTTTACTTCCATTTGATCCCCTTTTATCAACAAATCATGACATTTAAACTGATGGGCGTTGGGCTCTGCTCCTGCTACAATCGAGGAGTGAATTATGATGCCAACAAGCCCTTTTATGCCCTTCATACCAGTGAACTTGGTTGGGAACAAGTCTTGATATTCATGCAGTAATTCTATGATCTTATCAATGGTGGCATCATCCCAGTAATCTCCAACATTAGCAAGATTAGGTGCTTACTCTATTCCAATATTAACTTTCTTGATTTTGATCGGTTGTTTAATGAAAGGTAGTTCGACTCCTAGTCCTTCTACGTCTCTTCGTCCTTCCATTTATGCAATGTTCACATTCATAGGATCATCGTCTTCATAGGGATTGATATTGTAACATCCTTGCAGTTTCTGAAGAGGTGTAGTCCATTCATCCTCTTCTTGCTCCACAGGGAGGCTAGGTGCCTCCTCAAAGACTTTTTGTCTGACAACTTATAGAGCTTGATCTACTGAATAGTACTGGCTTTCAAATGAAAATGTAGCTACAAAATTACGAGTCATACCATACCAGTCTAAAGTGGTGAGGCATTGTTCTGCTTGAATATACCAATTGATGGGTGTTGTGTCCAATGTGTTGATGAATTTATGCACCCACTGTTCTTGAGGAATGATTCTCCATGCCTCCTCACAACCTCGCACATGGTTCTTTGGACAACTTTGACCCATGCATCTAACTTCATATCCTTCGACTTGTTCTAAAAAGCATATTGCCATCAAAGTGCGACATTGCATCCAGTCCACGATGTTCCTTATATGTTCCCCCCACCATATTGTTGGAGTTTCTTTCAAAGCCTCATCTAGTGCCAACAATCTCTGTTGTACTGGTACAACTTCTTCAAATTTCAACAAGAAAGTTTATAAATGATTTAAACCATCAAATGTGGGAAAGTTACTTACTTCTGTGCCAATCTAGTGAACTTCCCTAGTCAATCTGGCACATCTCCATGCATAAACTTCATACATTTTGTTCTGCCAATTCTCCAGTGCTTCTTTTGAGTCTGATGAGCATGTGTTGTCTCTTCTCCAACTTAAATTCCCATCTTCTGTAGGGTTAATGTAATCATGTTGTTTCGTGGTCAATTTATATATATTCTCTAGCTCATATGCACGATCTTTTTCTCAGATGGGTTCTGTATATCTCCTAATTTCATTAGGATCCAAAGGTGCAATGACCCTAAGGACATCAACTTCAAATGTCATTCTTCTTTTCTTTAAGTAAACAACAGTGGAATTGTTGAAAGCCCAATCAATTCTTAACAGCGCATGATAAGGACATCTATCATCAACTATCTCAGTCACCTCGAAGTCCTCAAATTTTCTTACCCCGTTGATTTCCACAGGGACATGCTCCAGCCTACCAAAGGGGATTACTACTTGTTGATTAGCCATCCTAAGCCTGATAGGGGAATATATCAACTTAGGCTTTCACATCAATTCCCAGGTATGGTTCGTCATAAAATTGACCCTAAGTTGAGGACCACGTAATCTATATAATAATCTCCAATTTGAGCATTACGGTGTAGTTCCTTATTTGTCCTTTTATTTCTGGATATTTTGTGCACTTCTTTATTCAGTAGAGGATATACCCTTCCTATCTCATACTGTATGATCAAATTTTGTAGTTCTTGTATGGATTTTTCATCCTTAATCAAATTAATGCAGGTACATAAGAATTGCATAAGCCTTCTTACCTCTTTTCCTTCTCTAGGTGAAGAAGATTGATCAAAGCCCAGAGGCATTTCAAATTCTCTCACTTATGGTTGTGCCTTTGATGAAGAATCCTGATCTCCTCTGAATTCTTTTCTTTCTTCCTCAAATGTTTGTTTCTCTTTCTTAGGGTCAAACTCCTGTGTCTTCTCTGTAGCTCTTCTAGCTCCTTATTCTTCTGTAATCTTCCCTGGAGTCACCCTGTCTTCTCCTGTAGAAGCACCTCCTCTAGTGATAACAACAACTCTGGGATCCACTCAGTGAGGTTCTACTCAGTTTGGTTTTACTTGTTGGTTCCCTCCTCATCTGTCCTGAAGTTTGGCTAACATCATAGTACAATCTTCTATGACATGTTCAAATGAGTTGCAGTGACTGCAAGTGGTACAAGGGTTTTTAAAGTCCCTTGCCAAGTGACCTGGATGTGCATAGTTATAACAAATTATATGACCTTGACCTTGGCCCATGCCTCCTCATCGTCCTCTTCCTTTGAATCTTCCACAAGGGTTGAAGTTTCCTCTTCCCGGGGAGTTAAACTGCGTAGTATTTCCTTCTTGATGTACTTCTCCTTGAATTCTATATGTGTCTCTTGATCTTTCATGGAAGAGGTCATAAGCCCTACAATCTTTCTCATAATTCCCCACAGATTTACAGAATGTGTAGTAAAGGTTGGTAGGTGTCTGGACATATTTTTTCATGTAATAACATTCTCCAGGGCGATGTCTATTTCTACATACCTCACACCAAGGTAGAGTAACCTACTTCAGAGAGATCGGGGTTCCTGAAGCCAAGTACTCATGAAATAGAGGACAATCCTCCTCATCATGACCTTCTGATTTGCATCTGATACACCAAATATAATCTCTTTTATCTTTTCCCTTATACTTTTTCATATCTTCGACCTGCAATGATAAGCTAGTTAGATGACTCAAATTTTTACTCATACCTGAGCTGGACTCTCCCATAGGGGCTGATTCTAGTTTCATGGTGATCTCCAGTGCCTCAACTTGCAAAGTGATCTTCTGTTGCATCAGAGGGAATCTGATGTGTGGTAAGAGGGTATCAATGAACCACTCTTTATTTTGTTCATCTGGAATCTGAAAACTCAAATGACCTGTCAGGGTCTTAAACCTCTGATCAAACTCCCAAACAGGTTCAACTACTTTCTGCTTGATTTATTTCAACTCTATAATTCACTACGACTTCGACTCTGACTTGGGTTTCTTGAATTAGAAAATCAACACACTCTTTATCTCGTTCAATGGTTTCCGTTGTGAAACTCCTTGGACAAACTTGATGTACCAACTCAATGCGCGGTCTCTTAGGGTAGTACTAAACCAATCTCTGTTAACAGCTTCATCGGTGACATTCTTAATACTCCATACAACTTCTCATAAGAACCAATGCTGATCAGGATCTTCAGATCCATCTCCCCTAAAGGTGGGTAACCTCATCTCATCTGCCATAGATATTCCTAGGGTTCCTGACTGAGTATGCATTGAACTTCTTGTACCAGTGCTATGATTTCTCTGATAACTTAGGTTACTCTGGTTACTTGATGCTGTTAAAACAACATGAGGCATAATGGTACTTACTTCAACAGTCTGCGCAGTTCCTGAAGTTTCTGACTCTTCTCGGCGAGGTTCTTCAATCTTTCCTTCTTCTTCCCTAGCGGACTTTGAATGTTCCTCGTTCAATAACTCTTCTTCTTCTCCATTGTAGAACCCTTCTTCCCGTGCTGGTGGTTCCTTATTCTTATCAAACAAGTTCACCAGAGGAACTTCTCTGAACGCTCTCCCACTGCGCATGTCTCCGACCTCTGTGTCACTGTCTGAATTCTTGAACATTAGATTTTTCAATCTGACCCACTATTGTATATTCAATATGTTCTTCTCATGCAATAGAATTTTGATCTGCAACTTCAAAAAATGTAAAAATTTTCCTCTCGGTCCCTTAAAGAAATATTTCCATGCTTGGATATATGATTCTACTCTATCAATAGAAAACTCAGTAATGTACCCTCCAATGGTACTATCAAAGCAGTGATCTACTACTCTTGACATGACATTATCAACTCTCTTGAAATTCTTGATCAACACTAACATCCAAACCACATGTGGTTTGAGTCTAATTTTGAACTGGGTGTCTGCTAATTTGGCTAGCCACTCGTATAAATCCTAGTGAATTCCTCCAAACAAAATCTTGTGTATATCAGTAGAGATATACCTTCCCAACCAATCCTCTGTACTAAGATTATGGTTCTTATTCTGAGCTTTAGTGAATTCCTTTTCTTATTCTTCTATCCATTTCTGAATCTCTGTCTTTGATGGAAACCACCTTGACATTCCCTCAAGAAGATCCCGGTCCCGTAAACAGAACCATTTGTTGGCACAGGGGTAGACCTAGGGTTCAGCTATAACAACGCACCAACAAGCCCTAACTACTAGCCCTTATGGAAACACTTGTGAAGAATATGCAATATCACCTGAAGTAGTGATAGGGGGTTGCAAGACACAAGTGTTTACAGCCAGAGGAAATGGAAAGTGGATCCAGGGAAACACATACACATAGATCTAGTTATTCTTTATCTTCCTTAAGATTACTTCTTGAACTATATCTCATATCTAACACAATATTTCATTGACAGTATATCAAAGATCAAAATAACACAACATCAATCACACACAACAACAATATATATGTGGTTCACCCTCTCCCTAGGGATACGTCCACAGAACTACGCATTATAATATATTAGATGAAAGCATGCAGTTCTATCTGCACTCTTAGCTTGCAGATCTCTTTTTCTTTCTCTTATTCTCTCCCCTCCCTGGGCACCCAACTACAGGGTTGATATTCACACCCAACTGAAGATATTACAACACAAAATTCTCTCACCACACAATACTTCTCTTTCAAAAATAACAACAATCACTCATCATAAGATAATCAAACCCATCCCAAGTCCTCTTGACCTTTATTTATACATTACAATGACTCTCGGACAACCTTAGGCCGAAACCTAGGTGTCAAAACCCTAAATACAAACACCCTAGATGTATAAAACCCTAGGTCAAATTGATCAACGTTATTAGGGCTTCATCAGCTTGTCTTTCCTTCTTTCCTACGAGGTTCTCCAAAGAATCCATTGGTGGATTTTTCCACTTGCAGAGTTTTCCACAATCCATCTTCCTTGTTGATCTGTCTTCCTTGATCTCTTTGTCCAACGAATTTCTTTCTCTTACTTTGCTCCTTCTTTTCTTCTCTTTTGGCCACTTCGACCCAATCTCAGTCAACTTGTCTTTCACATAGTTCACACTTCGTGCTTCTTTCCTTAATCTTCACAACCTTTCATAAACAAGGGCCAACAATATTCAACAAGAGGCTAGACAAGAAGTCTCAGAGCCTTTTAGATGCAGTCTGTCACCTTCGCAAGATCAATTCCCAACAATTCTCTCACCTAGAGGGAATTTCCCATGGGCCTGACAACCCGCCTCTTCAATATCCCATGGGCCTGACAACCTATTTCTTTAGTACAAATCCTAATATAACCAGGTACATGTACAAGTATAAGTACAGGTACAAGTACATGTATGGTATTGGTTCAGGTACAATACAGTTACCATAATAGTAACAAAACATTACGAAGGACAACTGAAATACCAACAATGGAGGAATGATGGAGTGATGGAAAATGCACTAAGTCCAAACTACAACAACAGATCTATGCACAGAGATTTCTATTTTCTTTAGTTCCCAACAATCATAGTTTTAGGTCCCGACAACAGAACCATTTGTTGGCATAGGGGAAGACCCAGGGTTCAATGCTTCAACAATGCACCAACAAAACCCTAACTACTGGCCCTTTCATTAACACCTACAAAGAAGATGAAGTCTCTCTTGAGTTAGAGGTAGGGTGGGTTGCAGGACTCAGGTGTCTGCAACCTAGTTGGGACACAGATCTGTGATCACAATACTTAAATCAGAATTTGGCAATTAACATTCATTAGTCCTTAACCCCTATTCACATCGCAAGTTAAAAACCTAATTATAGATCAACGCAGTGACAACCAAGATCCAAGCATATCTAATCATTCAACACATAGCATTAAAGTAAATCTAACATTCATTCACATCATAAAGAACTAAGCATCAACTAGATCTATCATACATCTAGATTAAGTAATTAAGTACATAAACAACGTGAACACCATAGCACAAAGCACGTTGAAACATGATATACGTGGTTCACCCTAGTGTGGGGCTACACCCACCAATCTTCTTCTCTTATTATTAGTCTCTTCCAATATTATCACATGCACCAAGCCACAGTTCCAACTCCACATAGGGAAAGAGATCCGCGCACACCTCGCCAGATCCTCCTTCCCCGAGTTAGGTCCAAGCATGGAGCCTCTACACAATCTGTGCACAAAGAATTTACAAAACAATTTCACTTAGCTCTGCAAATCTTAACATGTTCATGCACAAAGCCAACTAGCCATGTGTTGGCACAGGGGCAGACCCAGGGTTCAATGCTATAACAACGCACCAACAAAACCCTAACTACCATCCCTTTCAACAACACCTGCAAAGAAGATGAAGTCTCACCCGAGGTAGAGGCAGGGGTGGTTGCGAGACTCAGGTGTCTGCAACCTTAGTTGGGACACAGATCTGTGATTACAACACTTAGAAATCGCCTAACATAGTTTATTCATCAATATTCAACCCTTATGATACTTCGTAGACAACACAGAGCATCGCAGTATGTACTTAGATCTAAGATAATTCAACACTTAGCCACAACAAGATAGATTAGATTCCGCAGATCAAACACTAAGCATCTTACATACCAGATCTAACATTCATTCGTATCTCAGAAGAACAAAGCATAAATAGATCTATTTAAACACATAAAAGCACTTAGGAAAGGAAGAGACAAACACATAAGGTCGAGGCACAGAGCACAACACATATATTTACCATGGTTCACCCCCACCCTGGGGCTACGTCCACAAAGTATTCTTCTGTATTAGCTTCAGTTAATTAGGTTACAACACAGAGCCATCCAAATTCCTCTTTGCATAGAATAGAATATCTGCATAACTCGCTATATCCTTCTTCCTTGCATTACAACACTTAGCTTCCTATATCAGCCTCACATTAACTTTCACTTAGCCTTGCAAGCCTTAAACAGTTCACACAAAGAACTTGTTCAACATCACATAGATGCACTACCAATTGCACTAAGAAATCACACCTACTTCACATCTAATTCATATCTATTTATACATAGAAAAGTGGTCCTAAGCGTGGGTAAACCCATGGGTCGACATCCCTTTCCCATTACATTATCCCCCCAAACTCAAAAAGGACCCAACTAAGGGTTCTATCTTCCACAATTTCCACTTCGCGTTGCGCTCCATCTTTGACGTGGTATACTTCATGAAATTTTGAAATCCTGAATACCCGGGGGCCGTTAGTTTGGAATGCTCCTAGAATCTCCACCATTGACAAAATTCAACCTGTCTGTTTGTATTTTAATCCCGAAATGAGATGCTCTGCATGTTGTTCTTAGACGCTTCCTGTGTAGACCATGAACTTGGATGACTTTCTACCCTTTACAACTATATGTGATAACAAGAAGCAATATTCATGGAAGACGACATCAGTTTGGTCCGCTGAGACAGGGTGGATGCTTCCGAGGACATCTTGCAAAGATATGGAGCGAAGCAGGAGGAGTTATATGGAAGGATCGAGAAGGAATTGAAGGAAATACAAAAATCTATTTGTTTGGTCCATGCAGTACCTACTGCTCCATCCTTGTCATAGATAGTATAATGGGGGGAATGAACCAGCCCAATTAAGAAGACTAGTAGATGTGACAGAGGCTCGAATTCAGAAAATCTATGAAGAAAAGGAGAAGGCTACAGAAGCCTTGAAACAAGAGAAATATGAAGTCTTAGAGAAATTACAAGTAGCGTGATATAGTGTAACCACGTATAAAATTGAGAGAGAAGAGTTTTGAGCAATGCTCCAGGAGGACAAAGCCCAACTACAAAGAGAAAAGGAGCATTTTTTCGTAGAACGAGCCACAATCAAAGAGGTAGTGTGTAAAGCATGTCACTCTGTGACAGGCTTGGCACATGAGGAAAAATAGTCGATCGAGCTTCAAGTGGTGAATATCACTGAGACCATCTAGTAGCTTCAAGCAAGGATAATAGAGTTGTAGGTCGAAGCAGTACCGAGCACCCCACAGGAAGTGCACGATCAGAGGGAGGAAACCACCAAGAACACAATAATAAGGATAATGGTCCTTGCCTCAGAGAAAAAAAAATTGAGCGATAGAAGCACGTATACTTATGAACTCCTCACAGAAGATCCTTAGCTAAGGAAACTGGAAGAGCAGTTACAGGAGGTGCAACAACATACATTCTCCATACATGTGCAGATGGATATACTCACCGCAGTTGAACTAATGAAGAGATATCAAGAGCAATGCATGGTGAAACAACAAATTAATTCCATCCAGGGGAGGGTAATGGAAGTTTCACAGATGCTACAACCTGTGCAGGATGAATCCTGGAAGGTGTTCGAATAAATTGAGGGACAAGGCTTGCAATTGGACCAAGTGGTTGTAGCAGTGGAACAATGTCTAGAAGGGCCTGTTATAGAGAAGACGATACAGGAGCTCGCTGAGTAGGAGGTTCGGGAGAAGCAACAAGTTGAGGCATCTTGAGTGAATATCGAGGCCTTCAAAGCAACATTTCCCAGACCTGAGTGACTCGAGACGAGTCACAGGTGAGTGTTGGGGCCCTGTTGGCCCTCGACCAAGTTTTGAGGAAACCTTGGTCGGGTTTGGGCCACTTTTTGACTTCGATAGGATGTTCGAAGATGGAGCACCTAGGCAGAGCTGATATCGTGGATCTCACTTATTTTGTGGGCTATGTGGACCCAGCAAGGGGTTCTTTAGGGTTATTATAATGGGTTATGGGATGTCGGCCCATGGGCTTACCCATGACTAGGCCTTATTGTAAAAGTATAAATAAGTAAGAATGTATTGTAGAAAGTAGTCAGTAGGTTGTGGTGGCTAAGTGAAAGTAGTTTTGGGTTTCTTTTTGAAACAAAATTTGTATGTGTTAAGGCTCTATGCTCGATAGAGGAGTTGTCTCTATGCCTAGACCTAGTTTTGGAAAGAGGATCTGGTGCTCAGTGCGCAGATCTCCTGTCCTATGCGAAGCTCGACTCTGTGTATTAGTGAATAGGAGTGGATGAATGTAAGATTCAGAAGAATAATAAAGAATATGAAGCCATTGGTGGACGTAGCCCCACACTGGGGTGAAGCACGCATATCTTGTGTCCTTGGTTTCTTTATGTTGTGTTATCTATGTTATTGATTTTCTTAGTTCCTTGATTATAATGTATGATAGATAGATCTGTTGGTTCTTAGTGGTTTACTTAAAGATGAATGAATGTTATATCTAACTCAGTGATGTGTGCTAAGTGGTTGAAGTGCTTGATATTTATTGTTACTGCACTGATCTATATTTGGGTATGTTCTGTGATGTTAATAAATCTAATGAAATAATGAATGCCACCTTATAAGTGTTTCTAGAATACTTTGCGAAGTGTTATTATCACAGATATGTGTCCAATCTTGGTTACAGACACTTGAGTCATGTAACCCCCCCTGCTTCTACCTCGGGTGATACTTCACCAACTTCACAGGTGTTGTTGAAAGGGATGGTAGTTAGGGTTTTGTTGGTGTGTTGTTGAAGCATTGAACCCTCGGTCTGTCCCTGTGCCAACACCGTCCTTGCAACACAACCAGAGTGTGCATAATGATGAGTCCTAACAATATGAATCCATGTTAGGTACTCATGTACAAGTATAGATGTACAAAAATAGAAAAAAATGAGGTAAGGAGGGAAAACCTAGTGGGAACAACCCCCCCTGCCCCCCCCTCAAAATATGCTACTAACAAAAAAAGGAATGATAACATATTCAAATACTAAGTTGATGTATCCCTTACTATTATAATGTACCTCAATGAAACAAATTTTTGTTTAGTGAAATACTTGGTGAATATGTCTTCCACCTTCTCTGAAGATGGACATAATTTCATATCAATGACTCCATCCTGAATCTGTCCTTGAATAAAGTGCATAAGAAACTCAATGTTCTTGGTTCGCTTCCTCTAAAATGGGTCTCTACACAACTTGAGAGTACTATAATTATCATACCATATAATTGTCGGGCGATGAAAATGAACACCCAACCCTATAAAAAAGTGCTACAACCAAATACCATGAGTAGTAACATTCACTGTACCCCTGTACTCTACCTCTACTGATGATAAAGAAATTGATGATTGCTTCTTACTTGACCAACAAATATGTATTGATTCAAGTTTGAGGACAAAATCGGAAGGGTACTTGCGATTCGTTCTATTTCCTACCCAATCTGAGTTTGTTTAACTAACAATATCTCAGGAAGATCCTACTCCATAGTGTATACCAAAGTTGGTAGACCCATTGATATATCTGAGAATCCTCTTTGCTTCCTTCCAATGAATCTCATGAGGCTCCTGCATGTACCTAGAAGCTGATCCAAATGCATAAGATATGTCCAGTTGAGAGTGTGTAAGGTAGAGAAGACTCCCCACTAACTGCCGATATCTAGTACAATCAACCAAAGGTGATGCAATGAAATCCTCTAGTCTAACACTTTACTGAAAGGGTGTTAGAGTTGGCTTGCAATTTGTCATTTGAAATCTATCAAGTATATCCTTGGAATACTTAGAATGAGACATCTTAATTTCTGAATCATTCTAGTTGATTTCAAGATATGAGGGAGAATTTCCCGATGGTAGGTCCCAAATGAGGCCCACTCTTGTTTGAATAGAAACCCCCATCGATATATGGTCTCGATTTCCACTAACTGAATTAATTTCTCCCTCTAGAGAGACTTTCCATAAGATATAGGATAAATTTAAAATTCATATCTATTCTCATATGTAATTGCAATCCTATTTATACATAGTAGTTGCAACCTTATTTAACAGTATCAGAATCAATTACAGGTCTATAATTTAACATGAAAAACCAAAGTAGTTCCAATTTTACAGAATAAAATCATATTACATACTTGTTTTCATATAGATGTTCATAATAATGTTCATGTAATTGAATTCATAATTCATTTATAATCATTTTCTACAAATGACAATTAGAAAAAATGACAAACTAAAACATTTATAGAAAACAATCAAGAATAGTGCACTATTGAATAAATGAACCATGAAGGTGCTCGATATTATCCTCCTTTGAAGAATTAATTCATTTTAAGGAACAAAACAACAAGCAAAGAGATTTATAATCAAACTTTGACTTCGATAAAGAATTATACAATACCCAATTTTGGCTTTCCAACCCCCATTTTTTTCTGTTACATTATGTTTTCTTCTATACCTAAGGGTGGACTGTTAGACTTCCTAATTACATGAATGTTCAATTAAAACTTCCCTACTCTTCTCATTCCCATTACATTTGAATTTTCTAGAGCCAAAATAAATCATTACATAATATTCCTTCCTACTATGGAACTCCTTAGCATGGCTAGAAACTCTAATATTTGGGGGTGAATGGATTTCCCCTTGAAAATTTGGTTCAGATGATGGCCAACTATAGGTGAACCTATTCATTGACTATGGATCTACAAAAAGGGTTAAGGGGAACTAGTTGACTGAGAAGAAGATGAAATCCTTCTCCCTAGACTTACTCTTTCGGGAATACGAATAATTATCGAACTCTAAATGTTCATTTCTTTCCTGCAACAAGGTTCCAACTTGGAAATTAATTTTGATCTGAATGGTTGTTAGCTCGGACCATGTATTACTGTCATCTCTCAATCTTTGTTTTTCTTTCTCTGGTGATAGAATCTCTGCTGCTTGCGAAAAAAAGTGAATTTACTCACATAGCTTGATCAAGGAGTGTATTACTCCTACTATGATGGATAATATAGCTCGTGCTCTACCCATCTCTTTTCCAAACAATGACATTTCCATTGTTCTCTTATTCCTTTTATAACATTTTGGGCAGTCTTTGCTGAGGTATCACAATGAGGCAAGGGTGTCCTTAATGTTTTCCTTTTTGTCTCTTCCTATTGATAAAATAAGTTTTAATCATTAATCACCTGAGGTCTGTATGATCTTGCATGAGATGATGATACACATTTCATCTCTTCCCTGCCATCTTTCCCAAGTGATTCCATACTTGTATCCTATATTCTTTGTGTGAGATGAGATATGGTTGTCATTTGTTTAAATAATGAGTATGAAAATCAGTCTCTGCTTGCTTGTCTTCTCATTCCATTAGTATTTTGATACCAGAAAATCCAAAGTAGTTATTAGCCATTGACACATTATACAATAATAACTAATTTGACCTAAATTTGTTCTCTGATTATCTAAAATTACCTATACTTTAATGTACTTCTTCTATTCCGCATGGATCTTGTATGTGTGAGAGGTCAGGTTGAGTGATATGTGTATAGGAGTAGTCTCATCATTTATCATAAATATGCAGGTTGGAAGCATGTTTATGTGTGAGCGGATTTGTGAGAACAAGATAAAGTTGGCGGATTGGTACTATGGGCTATGCACGAGGTATTCATTTGGTGAATTCATGGGTTGCAAGGTTTCAACATTACATGATTTTAGGTGTCAATTTATTGGATCGAAAAATCCCACGAGTGATTTCCAAAGAATATTTTCCCAAAATATACTAGGCATGTGGTTTACAGGATCAGGGGCGAGCCTTTGAAAAATCATTCTCACAAGGTTTCTCTTGCGGTGCGATCTTGAAAATATTTCGTGGTGTCTTGGGGTCATCGGTTCATGGCGCGAAGGTGAAATGGGTTTCTGGGGAGCGACCGAATTTTCAGTGAATAAGTCTACATATTTATGTACCACAAAGGGTGGGGTCCACATGGAAATTCATGCAATGTGTGGGTTCGTCGGTCTTGGGGAGATTATGTCTCAGGCTTATTTTGATCGCTCGTAGTGGTGTGCATGCACATGATTTCATGGTAATTTTAACAACTATGAGGGTCACAGTGATGTACATGTGTGGATAATATAGATTTCGAACAAATGGCCGCATTCCCACGAGCACGAGCCAATAGAAACAATTCGAAGACATATCCATGTTAATGGTCCTTCTGGGCCCGTAAGAAGAATTTCATATTGTTGGTTCATATAACTATGTCCCTTCGCAGCTGATATTTTTGTTCTTGGGTCTACAATATTTACTCCTTTTCATATCGTTAGTGATGTCTATTTTGTTTTTCAATTTTGCAATCGAACGCGTCATGTTACTCGAAAAATTAAGAGGGGTCTTCTCATCCTTCATAGTAAGAGGAAAATGTGAGCGCATCTGTTATACAAATAAAACTAATTCCCATCTATTTTCAATATAATTAATCCTATTGAAACTTCCTCATCAACATGGACTCCCATCGATATGTCACACGATAGACCCTTTTCCTTGTTTACGTTAATTAGAAAATGAGAGAATATAACCCTGGCCTCTTTTAGAGGTGGCCATCTATAATGCTATGAGGTTTTGAGTATGTTATGCAAGTAAAGTGTGATAGACAACGATATGATATATTTGATTTATCTTTCATGTTTAGTAAGTTTAGGTTCGTCAAAGAGATTCTTGAATAAAGCTTTCCTCCCTCCCCTTTTTTCTCTGTTAATAGATCATTAGGACAATATATTGAGTTGATCGTATCTATGATTTTTGTGATTAGATATGTACAATTAAACTTCATTAGAGGTAAGCATCGGTCAGTCAGATCTAGGAGAAATTGACAACAAGATGTGCATAAAGAAAGATGAATTGATCTGGAAAGGATGGGTAGGCCTAGAAATTAAAGTATTTTTAAATTCCAAAATTTGAATCACCAAGAATGAACATTTCTATACTGGGGAAGAAAATGCTACTCCCTCCTGGTCATGGATATAACTTATTAGATTTAAATTGTTCTCAGTAAAATAAGTAAGGGGGGGATGAGTTACCAAGATGCATCACCATACTAGCTATGCTACCCATTCAACTTCCGACATCCTATGGGAAATCTTGTACCTGATTAAAATGTTGTTGGAGTACCAAAACAACATTCGATCGAGGCCCTTTAAAGGTATTGATACTAATTGGAGAATAGACATTGATGATAGATTCAACAAGACGACTTATAATAGGTTCCTTAACTAATTATTTCTGAATAATTCCCCTTTTTATCCATGTAAGACAATGAAGTTTTATACTTGTATTTTCCACCATAGGTTTTGCAAGCATGTTACTAGATGTTATGAGAATAAAATTACATATTTGAGTAAATTTCTCATAATTATTTTGTCACAATTTCATAATTATGAAATAAAAATTATTTCATAATTGAGAATCAAATCATAATTGAAGATAAAGTTCATAATGAGTTGGAAAAGTCTCATAATTGACCATGGAACTTAAGCAAAAATCTCATGACAGAGAAAAAATTCATAATAGGTTGGAAAAAGCTCATAATTAAGCATGAAACTTGTGCATGACATGTAATTGCTTAGTTCACATGCCATAAAGCCTATTTATGAATTGTGATTTCTTAGTTCACATGCTATCAATCTATCCATGACTTGTAACCACCTAATTAATATGTCATGAAGCCTATCTCCAATCTCTTCTAAAATCCTATAAGAAGAGGCCAAATCAAGGAGATAAGAGGAAGCGTTTTGAGAGTGGTTATGCTGGAAAAATAGAGAGAGAAGCTCAAGAGGTGAAGGAGGAGTATCAGATACTTGGAAATAGGAGGAATGCATCAAGACAAAAAGTAAAATATTATGTAATTCTCCATTACATATTAATATAGATCATTGGTTTTCCCCTTTCATATTGTTCATGTTCAATGATATATGTTATATTTGATCTTACATTGAATAGATCAGGATAGATCTAGATGAATTTGTGATTTCATAATGATAAATATAATTTTTATATTGGTATTATTGTCTCTTGTGTGTAGGTATAAGGTTGAAGGATCTTGGAGTTGGATCTCTACGACTATCCTAGTCGAGGACACGTGAGGACAACGTTCAAAGAAAAATGTATGTTTCTTTACTATCTCTTAGCATAAAATAGGAAACATATTGTTTGGATATAGGGAGAGCCATAGGAATATATCCCCTATATTTGTCTTGGATCAAGGGAATATCCAAGGGAGATATGGCTTATCCGTAATAGAATTGGTGACTCCACTAAGCAGAGCCTTTGCTTTCTTTCTTGGTACTCTTAAGGAGTTTTTCCATTAAAAGAGGGTCGTGGCGTTTAGATAATATTTTGTAACTTTATATGTAGAACCTAAAGGAAATAACTACATATTTGGATTCCTCTTGAAAATTTATCTAGTTTGAAAAACAAAATCGTCCAAATCAGTGTCCAAAAAGAAAAGCCATCACTAATTTAAAATAAGTTGTTTTGCATATTTTCTTTGATGGATGCACGAACTGTTTGGAAAATATATTTTGACAAAGAATTTAGATTGCAACTAATCCAAATCCATTATATAGAGGATTTATGAGGATTTCTTTTGATACATTATCTCATATGTTTTTGGTAAATACATAGAGCACTACTGCCCTGCAAATTTTTGGTCCCACACTCTACATCATTATATAGTTTTTCAAAGTTTTGGGTTTTTGATCCCATAGAGACCTTGGAGTTTGTTTTGGTGCATTACTACAAATATCCTACAACCCTTTCTTATTTTTGGTTTGTAGATCTTTTTTCTTGATTATATTAAGAATTTGTTTGCATTCCAATTGAAAAAACAAAAAGAAAAAATTTGCATGCATAAAGCTTTGAAGCATTAGAGAAAAAGTTCCTTGGTGAAGTGTTTGATTTGAATTATTTTAATAATTTTGGATCTAAATTGTGTGTATGGTTTCTTGGTGTTTTAGGATTGCATTGAGAATTTTACAAAGAAAAAAATCTCTTATCCCTCCCATAGTTAGAATTCATTGAATTGAACAAATGCATGAGCATTCTTTCATTTCTTTGGTTGGGTCAAGAGTAAAAACCCACAAAACTTTCATTTGTTTCCCTTTGACATAGAAAAATCCATAAGGAAAGATTCGTAAAGTTAAAAGCAAATAGAATTTTTTCTTTTCTAGTAAACCAACATTAGATTGGTTTAGGGCCTTGGAATAGGACTGGAGAATAAACTCTCAAAGGCCACCAAAATGAAACCTAGAGTCATTAAAGAGTGTAAAATCCATTCTTGCAACCAGTGTGTCGGGACGCTCCTCTAACATGATATTTAAGAACGAGGTTGCATCAGAGAACGTATGGATATTAACCCTCTATTCTTGTTTTCGTTTTTGCAGTATTGCTTTGACTACTACATATACGTGGGTTTCATTGGTGCCACACCTTTGTGTGAGGTAACACCTTAAAATATTTAGGCATAGTCACCCTGCCCTTACTTGTCGTCAGATCTATGACTATTCACCCAATCATTGATTGTGAGGTGGTGGCATTAGTGATCATTCCTAGGTAACCATAGAGGTGTATACAGGTGGGACGTCCTTGTAGTACCCAAGGTAGACATTTTCTCATGGTCTCAGTCCCCCTAGAGGATGCCCACCTTAATAAAGGGTACTTGCACCGATTAGGGTTGTTTCACGACATTCACCATAAATGCTCCTCATACCTTCGCTATACAATCTTGTGAGAAATTCATCTCCCACAAAGGGTTGGTTTTAGGAAGGCTCCTTGAGCCATTGGTTTTCTTTCTATTGTCCTAGATTTTTTAGGGGTGTCCTATTTGTTTCCATGTCTATGTTGACCTTAGGTTGAATTGTGTTTTATTTGCACATACTATTTTCACCATGGTTACATCATCGTGTCAGTCTTGTCGATTACGAGGACTACAACCAATCACAAAGGTACAACAACATCTCAAGAAGCACGAGATAGGTGTCCGCGAATTGAAATATTCTCATATTTGGTTTGAGGAGACTAGTTTGTTTGAAAAGGAAGTGGTCGAAGAAATTCCTCCACCAAACTTTAACCCTCCTTTGACCAATCCTGAAGCACACATACTTATCCATGTAAGGGAAACTTTTAGCAATTTTTTTTCTTTTTTTAGTGATCCTCATACCATGTCAGGACCAAGTGTTTCATCCATTGTGGCTGAGACATCGAGCCCATCTACAAGTGCGACAAGGGGCATCCCAGTTATGTCCATATTACCTTCCCTAAGCACCATTGGAACTACAATTTCTATTCCTTTTTATATAGGTTCCTTGATCTAGGGGACACTAGTCGTGTCTTATTTTCCATTCATTACTCTACTGAGCATTCATATGCCCATCCCATCCATTTTGATGATCACATATAGACATTCTTCTAGTGGGGGGATGAGCCTTGGTTTCATCATTGGGCGTGGAATTACTTCCACCTACACCATTCCTATGAGTGACCCAGGGTCGTCAGGTGTTGGCTTACCTTTTTGATGGGACATTCCTAGTGGTTTTGGGGATTCCCTTAGTCAATATGGGGACAATAGTATGCTAGGAGGGTTTAATTTCCCATGGGTTATCACACATTTCCCTAGGGGCACATACCTTAGGGGAATTGTTTTATAATGGGTAGGCTTTCCCTTTATTCAAACCTCTGGT
This sequence comes from Picea sitchensis, assembly GCA_010110895.2. Taxonomy (NCBI): domain Eukaryota; kingdom Viridiplantae; phylum Streptophyta; class Pinopsida; order Pinales; family Pinaceae; genus Picea; species Picea sitchensis. The sequence continues at coordinate 97,644 of SNQJ01S0002064.1, forward strand.
CCTATGAGGTTCTTTCATGGGACTAGTTTCGAGAACACATTTCCTTTGGGGTCTACACCTACCCTTATGGGAAACCCCCTCTGGGACATGTTTGTTCCTGGGAGTAGTCATGATCCTAGAAGTGCCACCATCCCTAAGGGATTTTACTCTTTTGGAACACCACAACACTCCGGTAGTATGAACATAGGGGGACCACAATATTCATCTGGGACATCAAGAACTTCATATTCCTTTGAGTATTCATTTTCTCATATGTTGTTTCCCTTCCTTGAAATGTTATACTTACCCGAGTTGTCACATTTGAAAAATTACCCTATTTCCAACAACCCTTCATGGCCAGTCATGCCTACTAAGTTTCCATCATACATGAAAAAATTTGATGGAAATTTGGGAGAAGAACCCTATGTGCACATCATGACATATGATTGATGGATGAAGAACCCATTTGTGGTTCTCATCCAATTCGTTGATGGATGATTGTTGTAGGTGAATCCCCCTGTAGACAAGTGGATTCCCTCTTGGTCTCTAGACTCCTAAGGCCAAGACAGAAAAGTGCATAACATGGACACTGACTTCCTTTTCGATCTAATCAAGCTAATAAAGGAAAGAGAAGGAGAAAGTTATGTACCTTATTAGTGATGTTTGTCCTTGCAAAGTCCTGGCTGAGCTTCGATCCTGAGCTCCCTAATAGATCCTATAAGACAAAAAAAGGTAAAAAAAACTTCTTACTCTACTGAGATTATCTCAAACATTGATCCATCTACTGCAGATAAGCTCATGTGGAACAAGCATAAGTTTGAAATAAACAGGCCAAGCATTGATTATTAATGAGAACAAGTAAAAGTACTTACAATCCTTTGGATGAAGGTGCGACAACTTCTTCCAATTATCCTTGTCCAACCCCTTTTCTCAAGTAATATCCATTGATTTCTTTGATGACATCTCACTCATGAGATCATAAGTTTGATGTAATTCTCAATCTCTATTGTACCTTTCACCATGAGAAGGGCTCCTTATATAACCTTGGAGAGGTCCAACCACTTGAGAGATATTTGGGATAAGTTGAGTATTCCTCTCCTTCAGTTGAGGATCTTCCCTAGGATCATGCCTTGACCATCTATTCAAATCCAACCACCTTCAAGAATTGAGGGATTCTTCCCTGATTTGCCTCAACAAACCCAAAATTTTCTCAGAAAAGGATAGTGCTCCCTCAAAAGGGTGCACAAGGCACTCAAACACTCCCCCAAAGAGTCTTAGGGAGTGCCAACACTCCCCAAAAGTGGGTAGGGGAGTGATCCTCTCCAAAATTCATTTTTTAGTGGTTCTTTCAATGGAAAAAGGTTTGTACTCCCTGTCAACTGATTTCCCTTCTTCCAAACTAGCCTTTGAGGTGTCTTAAGTGTATTTTTGATGGCGTTAGAGGCATGACATAGGAAATATGGTAGTATGATGTTTGTGACATTTTCAACATTTGTAGTCAAGATGTGACACTTGCGTACAAGATACGACACTTATAACACTTGTAATGATGACACTTGCGACACTATGGAAGTGAGTAATTTTGAGGTGTAACAATGATAGTGTGAGTTTGCGTATTTTCTAATGATCCCTGATTAGAAGTGATTCCAAATGGTATATTTATTTAGAAGGTGGTTCCTTTAAATATTTTAATGACGTGTCAATGATGCTTCTCACACATTACCAATTGTCCACACAATATGATATTGAAATAGAGCTCTTGACATCTTTGTGTAAGGACACTTCCACACACATTTCTGATTATATTCATGAGTGGAGGAGAAGTAGTAGGATGATCAAGACCCATATTCTAGAAAAAATACTAATGGAGTGGTTCAAAAAGTCTCTCTTACCACCCATTTCCAAATATGTAGCTATGGCCCAGGAGTCTATTGAAGAGTAAGCCATTGTTGGGTATGTGTTATATTCTTTGCATGTGTGTGTGTGGGCATGTCAGATTCGACAACTGCGTCTGAAGATCCCAAATTCCTTCCCCCTTTGTGTCATGTGCGTTGGGTGATTTCCTAGGGGGGGGGCAGGTTTCCCCCCTCTGGTTACGCACAATGTTCGAGGCAACGCCTAGATATTTGTTTTTGGGCAGTTTTTTCTATTTTAGCAGATTTTGCTACTTTTAGTGGTTTTCTAAATTAATCCTGGATTAAGGGATTAGGTTTTTGGTAGCTACATAATACCTAAAATATTGTATATATTGTATTGTGAATGGTGAAATTAATACAATGAAGATTTGAAAGGTGAAACACCAAGGAAGGCTGGTTTTTTCCTAGTTAAGGGTTTCCAACGTAAATCTCTGTGTACTGTGCATATGAGCCATTGATTAATTCTTGTTTTTATTAAGAATCTATATGCATTTCTTTACTTCATAGGTTTAAAACTTACAATTATCATGCGTTCCCAACACTTGGATTTTATTTACTCTTTATAATATTATCTTGCATGATCCCAAGCCATTGACAGATCCTAAAAATACAAACCTGGGACCCCATGTAGATGGTTTGGTGGGTTTTATTTCCCATGCATCCATGGGCCAGTTAGTTGACCATATGGGTCACATGTCTATATATTCACACCCATCATCTTCTGGCTCTAATGCTCAAATAAAAATGGTCCCTACTCAGATCTCCAAGGTGAATTTGGTGAAATCCACACAACCTAAGAATCCTCAACATCTTGGAGGAAAGAAAAAGAGGAATAAAAAGAAAAATTCCAACATTGATCAAGGGACATCTCCCACCCAAAACAATCAGGGAGGGTAAAAAAGGGAAGAATAAGAGTCGGTTCCCCTATATGATTTATGGGGAGGACCACCTTACTCATCAATGTCCTTGAAAGAATGAGGTCGATCGATTTTTGGCTCAACAAAGGGGTTCCCAACAACCCATTGTTCTAACTCATCCTTTTACCCCTCAACCTCAACACATGGTTGCAAGAAATCCTACCCCTCTGCAAGGAGGAATGGAAGGTACCCATCAACATGAGGTGTATTCCTCGAATGATTATATTTTAGTGTGTGACCATATGGTCAATTTACAAACTCAAGCCAATACCTACAACAATTTTGAGCCTACTCCTATTTTTCATGATTGAATATATTCTTCCCATATTGGTGGACCTCTTTAGATTGAGAAGACACCATTTGACACACCACTTCGGCCCCCAAAGGGTTTTCCTCGATGCATGACATATAATCCCAATTCACATTCTTCCCACAACTACAATATTGTGGAAGACTTGGCCCAAACACCTTGTACCATGTCCACACTTGAAGTTCTCCAAAGCTTCTGAGCATAGAGGAAATCCTTGTTGTCTACCAAAGGTGGGGTTCATCCCTCGTAGTCAAGTTTGATAACCTTTGGTTATGATCAAGTTCATCATAGGATTTCCCATCAAATAACTTTCTAGATCAAAGTGAGAATGATGGGAAAAAATATCCTTCAGATGGTGATTGATGAAGGAGACTCGACTTGCATCATGTCTATGTCTTGTTGGAAGTCCCTTGGATCTCCTAATTTTGACACATTGGTAACTCTTTTAAAATAATTCGATGGAAATACGTTATATCCCCATGGGATAATCATCACCTTACCCATCAATTTTAGGTGGTAAGATTTTTTTTGTTGTTGTGGAGGTCATCGATGTATCTCTTGAGTACAACTTGTTACTTGGGAATAATTGGTTCTACAAGATGACTATAGTTATCTCATCGGTATTTAGGGTCTTATGCTTCCCTCATCAAAGGAAAATATTGACGACTGATCAACTTATGTTTTGTACCCTAAACCTTGGATTCAATGTGGGGTCTAATGTAATATTTTTCGGTGATACCCAAAAATATTACATGAGTGTTTGTGCGGCGATGTTCAAAGACTCTTTGCTCATGGGAACATTCCCTCTTCCCCCACCACCTCCTGCTATGAGCATTGCTCCAATCAATATGATCTCTTCATATACCAGTGGATCCCTCTAGTTTTCTTATTCTTGGGTGGTACCTCATCCTAATGATATTGAATCATTTGGAGTGTCACTTACACCCACCACATATGAGATTATATATCCAGAAATCCCATCAAAATAAAATGATACTAGTCAACACCTCCATAATCATATTTATTTTCATCAACCTAATCTACATGTATGGGTTGTTGACTCTTTGAATTCACATGATTTCCTAGATACTAAATTTCCTTCAGATAAGGCCATGTTGGATGTCATGGCTTCTATAGATAATCCCAAGGATGAAGTGATTCATCAATCATCTTATCCTAATTAGGAAATGATGAGAGTTAGTATGATGAGTATTGATCCAGGACTGGGGGAATTTTATGGAGCATCCCATAAACCTCCCAATCATGACCTTTTTCATCTTTGAATATATTTTTAATAACTTTCCACCAAATCATCTGCTTCCCCTTCCATTGAAGATTTGTGTTTTGTACCTCCTTCCTATCTTGATGGGTCCCAACAAGGATTCTTTGTAGCTCACAAAACCACTCATGATGAGTATCTTCGGCCACAAAGATTCATTCCTATGTTGCATGGCCCCGACATGGTCAGCCATGTGATGCCAACATTGGCTCATCAGTTCATGGATGACAAAAAAGATCCTTGGTTTGAGCCTAGTAATGGGCTTTACTTGGAATAAGCCATTGGATGCAAAGTTCCTTGTACATAGATGTATGGTGTGAGTTATTTTTGTTTTTCATATATCATATTAAAAAAATCAAAAAATATTTTCTTTTTTGTGATTGCACTATGCATTTTGATCCCCAAATCTATTTTTATCTGTGAACGAGGATTATGGGGACTCTTTTTACAAATATGGCGACTTCCACCAAACTTGAGGTGTGTGCTTTATAAATTGGCATATAGGGATAGGTTCTTTCCTGCGATACCATATTGCATTATTAACCATCCATTTTTTCGTCACGGTGCCTTAGGTTCCATCTAGTTAGGTTGTGACATTAACCACTCTATTTTTGCACATTTTAACTTGTTAAGTAGTGACTACCCTCCATGGGTGCCTTAGTTAGCACCTAGATTTCCATATGGTGCCCATGATGCGCTTTTCCGTAGTTCAGGGAACCCTCCTCTATCCTCACCGTGACTTGACGTTGAGACTCATTTTCCTCTCTTCATCTATATTCTAGCCACATCCCATGGGGGTTCCCAAAAAAATTTTATGGTTCTTTACGGTCTCCTATGAATTTTTTTCTTGCGTCATTTACCCCATCACTGCACTATTATTTTCCTAAATTCCACTTACCACTACTGCAATAGCATTTGATGACCCACCTCTTGCATTATTTGGCCTCCATTTTGCATCCATATACCCATGGAGAGAACAACTACTAAGAGTGGATCTCACTTGCCAGTAACATTTGCATTCGTTTTTCTTAGGTCAGTTCCATGCACTTGGAACATAGCAGCATGTTGTTAAGCCATTCATTCTCTATTGACAAGTACACTTTTATCTATTTTTTGGCCTTGTTAAAGGACAAAAAAAAGTCACATATCAAGTACACATTTATCTCCTTTTCGGACTCATAAAAGTACAAAAACAAAGATACTATCGAGTACCATTTTATCTCTTTTTTGGGCTCGTTAAAACTGAACGAAAAATACACTATCAATCATACTTTTATCTCTCTTTTGTGCTCGTTAAAACATGGAGACACTAAAAACCAAACAAAAAAAAAGACGTTTTTTTTACCATTGGTTTATTCTCAAAATGGCAGCATCAGTCGAGTATCCCTTGAAAATCACATCTGATTGATTCCTTATCATACCATTGGGTTTTAGCTTTCCTAGGAGTTGTCCCAACAATATGAGTAAGAGATACTCATCCAGATAGTTAATCTTCTAGTCATCATGAACAGTGATTCAATGCCTCTTGTATTGTTGCACTATATTCATTCATCTCTTGTGTCTCTCTGCCAAGTCACCATTGTGTCATGCTTTATGTTCAAGGGAAGTTTAAGCTGGAGTTGACCATATGTTGTTTTGTTGAGTTTCCATGTCAACCATCCCCATGTCATTTTTACTTGGTGATACTCTCTCTTCACATCATCTCTTCGTGTATGTTTCATGTTGATTGATGGGGGATACATTAAGGCCCTCCTCCGAAATATATCTTCCTATTGAATTCAACATATTATCTAGGAGAGGGATCTAGAAATCAACTAGTACTTTGGAGCTTGTATTCCCTAGTGGTAGGCAAGGCAATCAACATTGGATTTTGATCGTTGAATTCTTATCAATTGATTCTGAGTGTTTGACATCAGATCCTATATTCACACTCACTAGATTGTATTAGGTTCAATAGGGTCCATTTTCATCATTGGTGGGTCCCCTTTCATCTATTAAAAATATACATCAATGAAAGGTAATTATATGGTTTCTACCATGCTTGAAATCAACTCATCTATTCACATGTTGTAGATTCATACCATCAGGTTTTGGGATGAAGACGTTGGCATTGGGGCCACATCCTTCCTTTACAACATCTCCTCCCAAGTTGTGATGGAGTATATCACTTGCATATGAGTACTTTGAAGACTTTGGGGGAACTTTCTGTAGTACTCGTTGTCTTCCTGATGTATATATACTATGACAAAGATCCACATTGTGTTTTCCCATGGCTATGTTCTAGTTGAAGACATGGATCCATTGTGTACATTTTTGTGGCCAGGGTCTTGCATTTCACTTCATGGATCTGTAATGTATTGTGTTGGAATCCATGTTTTGTTTCTCTTTTGAGCATGGGTATTCCTACCTCAGGGATGATCTATATATTTTGATTTGATGTTTGATTACAGGTACTCAGTAGTTCCTTGATCTTTGAGCTCCTTCCTTATGCTGCTCATCACCATGAATTTTCACAATGTATTTCGACCATCAATTCCTCTTCCTTTGTCACAAATTAAGTGGCATCTGTTATACTTTTATTTTACACCATAGGTTTTACAAGCATGTTACTATATTTTATGAGTCTATAATTACATAATTGAGTAAAATTATCATAATTATTTCACAAAGAAATAATTTTTTTGACACAATTTCATAATTATGAAATAAAAATTATTTCATAATTGAGAATAAAATCATAATTGAAAATAAAGTTCATAATGAGTTGGAAAAAGATAATAATTGAGCAAGGAACTTGAGCAAAAAGATCCTGATAGAGAAAAAGTTCATAATAGGTTGGAAAAATCTCACAATTAAGCATGAAAGTTGTCCATGACTTCTAATTTCTTAGTTCACATTCCATCAAGCCTATATATGACTTGTAATTTTTTATTTCGCATGCTATAAATATATCCATGACTTGTAACCACCTAACTCATATTGCATGAAGCCTATCTCCAATCTCTTCTAAAATTATATAAGAAGAGGCCAAATCAAAGAGATGGGATGAGGTGTTTTGAGAGTGGTTATGGTGGAAAAATAGAGAGAGAAGCTCAAGATGCTAAGGAGGAGCATTGGGAACTTGGAACTAGGAGAAACACATCAAGACTCAAGGTAAAAGCTTATTTAATTCTCCATTTCATATTATTATAGATCATTGGTTTTCCCCTTCCATATTGTTCATGTTCAATGATATATTTTATATTTGATATTACATTGAATATATAAGGATATATCTAGATGAATTTGTGATTCCATAATGCTAAAGATAATTTTATGATTGGTATTGTTGGTCTCTTATCTGTAGGTAGCAAGTTGAAGGAGCTTGGAGCTGTATCTCCAGGACTACACCAGTCGAGGACATCTGAGGATAACCTTAAAAGGAAAAGGTATGCCTCTATACTATCTCTTAGCATAAAATAGGAAACATATTGTTTAGATCTAGGGATAACCATAGGAATCTATCCCCTTTCTATGTCTTGGATCAAGGGCAGATCCAAGGGATATTTGGCTTATCCCTAAGCCATATTTATCTGTAACAAGAAGAATAGGTGAGACCCAATTGTAGGTAAGGTTAGGTGTCGAAATATATAGACTGGTAGGTGCCCCATTTCTTTATCTAGTGAGGAATAAAAGAAATGGGGGTCTTGTTTTTTCTAAAACAGGACTCAAAGTAGTCACTTATTCTTAGAATGTGTCACAAATCCCATTGAAATCACAGATCCCAATGTAGTACATGGATCTCGAGGCATGTACATAAATACCAATGCAACATAAAAAGTGAGTCATGTCAAAATGGAAATACTATTAGGTAGAGAAGAATTAACTATCATTTTCTAAATTCAAAATAACTCATATAATTTATACCTTTTTCCAAGTTAAGATGTGATGGGGACCTCATCAACCCCTATTTATTACATGTTCCAACATCTATGAGTTTAATTGATGCAGGTGGATATCGGTGGCCACCCACCTTTTCCAAATGGCTCAAAACGACTTTTTGGCAATTTTGGCAATTTACTATTTTTAGTAGTTTTTTCGGGTCCTGAACTTCTGGGACCATTTTGAGGCCCTAAATGATGTTTTTTTGGGTATGTTTCTCTCGCAAAATAGCATCTACGATGCTATTTTTTCTCGAGCGTTGTAGGCCTCAGATAGATCTTTCCAACAAGCTATCGTGCGCCCTAAACGGAGATCGTATGCAAACGTTACGACCCCGGGAAGTTGATGTACTAACTTACCCAAACGGGGCCCACATGACTTTTGGTGCTTCATCTCCTAGGGTTAGGTTTTTGGATGTCTAGGACTTTTGGCATTCCCGTTTATTGTAAAAAGGCCTTCAGAGCCTCA